>OU898282.1:4111879-4603107 GCA_918026665.1 Diabrotica balteata | reverse complement strand
TTCTGAATCTCATACCTTCCGCCAGTTTGTTGACTTCTTAGCATTCTCACACTACGTTGGACTTCTAAGAGCCTTCATGACTACTTCTTCTTTAGATACCTAAGCATATATCGAAAAAATACTTTCCAGATCATTTAGTACTAAAATATTCATCTAAAGAACAAATAACTACCAAATATTTTGATACAAAACAAACTTTTTAAGGTCACAATCAAAGCCATCTGGTTCGTTACAATTTTATAGTTATAATATTCTTTTCTTAGGAAAATTAACCAGAGGAAGAGGACGAATATACAGTTCTAGCGTTCCGGTCATATACAGCACAGAAACCCCGCTGCCAAAAACTACTACGAAAATAAAGATGTAAGTTGTATAAAACAGAAATATGATTATAAGAACCCGCATTCTTGTTACAGGGTGCAAAAATTGTCAAAGCCAGTCATTTTGAGTTGGATTATATGCTGGGACGGAAGATTACGTTCTTTTGTATGGCTACAGGTATCTACAATATTATATGATCGTAAAAGAATTTTAGACAATAAAATAATCATTTGAATGCTTTAATATGAAATTATTTTTGTAGGTTATCCACGACCAGAGATAACATGGTTTAAGGATGGCATAGAACTTTTGTATCACAAATTTTTTCAAGTAGGTATTGCGAGTTGCGATAAGGTCGCAATTTATTGATCAAAAATGTTTCAATATGTTTTTACATATATACATAATCGTTCCTGTTCTACCGGTAGGTGTGAGGGTATATATCTTTTATGTTCTTAAATATATGGATGTAGTTAAAAGTTTTCAGTGCAGGCCAAAGACGGTACCGATATAGATGAAATTATTGTATGTATTGCTAGCTGCGATAAAGTAAACAACAATTTGTTTTTTAGATATTCTTAAATATGACGGAAGGATTAATAGTTTCTCAATGCAGACGATACTTCTTCTTGTCCTATTTTGCGCTAAGATTTTCACCTCATTCCAAGACTCTTCTTAACCTCTCATTTCGTTCATAATTGATCTCTAAGTTTGTGCTGGTCATCCACTTTTTATTTTCCCTTGAGGATTCCACTCTAGGATAGTATTTACAATCTTTAGAAGTTATTTTTACAATACGATGTACGTGGACGATCCAACCCCATCTTCTGGGCTTTCTTTTAATTCTCTGTCCCCTAAATTTACGCAATATTTGAATTGAATAGAATAAAACACTGTAATTTGTTTATCGAATTATAAAGTACATAGGATAGGGTTATGTATGGAATAGCACATTAGACCAATGTTCTCAGAACCAAAAATGGGGCAATTTTGACAATGGGAATAATTAACAAAGCCATTAAGGTGAAAATGTGCTTCATTGCTTAGGACGATTTTGCTCTAAAAATGAGCATCAGCGTGTTGATATTCAATAACCCATTCAATAAACTTTATTCGCTGTTCATCGCCATTAGGCTTCAGTTTTTGTGCCACTTGAACTTTATGAGCATGTAGATCTTCAGTGAGTATACGCTGTAGAGAGCTTCTTGACATTTGTAATTCTTGTTTACGACGCCAAATTGATATTCCTGGATGGCACTACCACTCTCACCGCACTGCCTCGATATTGACATTTGAACGGCTTGTTTTGGATGATCAGTGTGTTTAACATCACTAATTGATCCAGTTTTGCCCAATTTTTCTATCTTCACAGTTGACGAAGCTAAATCAATATTTTGCTAAAAATATTGCTCAATAATGAAAACGCGTTGTTCTCTCGTGTAATCTGTCAAATTGTTTTTCTATTGCCAACACCTTACTGTAAAAATGGCGGCATATTCAAATCTTGCGTGAATTTAGGGAAACCCACTATATATACCTTAAATTATATGTAACTTTATTGTAGGTACACGAATGGTCAATAGGCAATGATACGGTCAAAAGTAAGATGGAGATTGATCCCACAACACAGAAGGATGCAGGATATTACGAGTGCCAAGCGAACAACAAGTATTCCATAGATTCGAGGGGATTCAGAACGGATTTCGTTATGATCACTTATTGAATAGAATTATGTTGTTTTTTTTTTACAAAATTTTAGTTAAGGTGATTAATAATCTAATGTTTGTATTTGTTTAGTCTGTAATATAGTTTTTAAGACATTGGTGTTTTATTATAATGTAGTAAATATTGTACAATAAACTGCAAAATAAATCTTATACAGAAGAAGGTAAAAAGAAATAAAGAACAATGGTTTAATGAAGAATGTCGATACATAACAGAAATAATAACTATTATATGTATAGAACTAAGAATAAATATTAATGCATACCGACGACTACAACGACGACTTGGGATATTGTTGAGAATGTAATACATTTATATTGTATACACAGATATATTGGTGTAAGAGTAAGCGGAACGCACCCATAGTGTCATGGGTTGACATGACAGACAATAATAGTAATGTCAATGAGTATCATGTAGTTGTAGGTAGTAGTAAGAAGTATGGTGGCTTAAGTTAGGTTAGTTAATTAGTATGTATGTTATAGGAAATAAAGCCTTTTATAATAGTAGTAAAGTACGACTATTTATTTTCCAAATCCACACCTTAACATGGTAGCAGAGGTCCGTGGTTGGAAAGTCGTACCTTTTACAACAGAAAAAGTTTGGTGCAGTTTGAAAAAAAAGTGTGACACATGATGGCAGGTAGTAGTGATTTTAGAATACCTATATTCGATGGGGAGAATTATAAAATGTGGAAAAAACGTCTTATGCTATTTTTGAAAATGAAGAAGTGTGATGTTGTGGTAACCAGACCGAAAAATGAAAATGATGATACAAATTGGGATGACGATGATGTAAAAGCAATGAATTATATATGCGGTGCAATATCGGATCGACAGATGGAGTACATCGACGAAAAAACTACGGCGTATGAGATGATAAAGAAATTTGATAATTTATATTTGAAAGAATCAACGGCATTGCAGATAGTATGTAGAAATAACTTGGAAAGATTAAAATTGAACAACTATGGAGACTGTGCAACATTTTTTAGTGACTTCGAAAAAGCTATAAACGAGTTAAAAAGCGCGGGTGCTAGTGTGTCTGAAAAGGAAAAATTGAACTATATGTTAAACACGTTGCCAGAGTCGTACAGTTATATTGGTGATTTAATAGATACATTAAAAGAAGATGATCAAACTGCAGACTACGTAAAAACTAAGGTTATGATGTCCGAATTAAAAAATCAAAACAATGATTTTGGAAGAAAATCCAGTACATTTGTGGTAAATAAAGGTCGACAGGATCGATCATGCTTCCAGTGTGGCGAAGTTGGTCATTTCAAGCGAGATTGCAAAAATGGCGCCAATCAAGCGTCGGGTAATGGCGGACAAACGACAAGCAGTAGAGGCTGGTGGAGAGAAACGCGAGGTCGACAAGAAGCCGGAAGAGGAAGCTACGTCAGAGGACGTGGCCACTCACGTGGACAGCGCGGAACGCATGGAACAAGTGCACAGCGGTTCAACCGACAAGGACAGAAGAACGAAGAGCGAAACAGTGCTTCTTGGCTTACAACAGTAGCTCTTGGTAAGGATATGTCAGTTATTGCACAAAATACTGAAATAGGTAATGTAAATAATTGTATTGAAATAAAATGGCTTTTAGATAGTGGTTGTACAGACCACATTATTAATGATGAAAAATTATTTGATAAATGTAAATTACTTAAAGATCCCATTAATGTTTATTTAGGAGATAATAGGGTTGTAAAAGCTACTAAAATTGGAAATGTTTTAAGTTACTTTGATGCTTTTGGTAAAAAGAGTTTAGTAGATATGCAAAATGTTTTCTATGTTAAAGATATGAAATCAAATTTGATAAGTTATAGCAAAATAACAGAAAATAATAAGATTATTTCTCTAGGTAATATTTCAAAAGTTTTTGATAAACTTGGTAATATAACAGCAGTTGCTTTAAAAAATAATGGCTTATATATTATGAAAAGTAAATTAAAATCAGTTGAATTGCATGTAAATGTTGCAAATAAAGATATGAATAATATGAATCAAAAGGAAAAATGGCATCGTTTATTAGGTCATGTAAATTTTAAATATTTGAATATTTTATCTAAAGATCAGCTGTTGAATGGAATTCCTAATGAGTTTGAATCTGAATTTATGAAATGTAAGATTTGTATTGAAAGTAAAATGCATAATATTCCGTTTGTAAACAGTAGAAAAAAAGCTAAAGATATTTTAGAGATTGTACATACTGATGTTTGTGGGCCTTTTCGAACTACTGGGTTTAAAGGTGAAAATTATTTTGTTTCTTTCATTGATGATTATAGTAAGATTTCTAAAGTATATGCTATAAAATCAAAAGCAGAAGTATGTGATTGTTTGAATGAATATACGAATGAAAGTGAAAATTTGACTGGAAAGAAAATAAAGATTTTAAGATGTGATAATGGGAAAGAATATTTGAACAGTAAAGTCTACAGATTTGCAAAAGAAAGGGGTATAGTAATTGATAATTGTCCTACATATGTACATGAATTGAATGGGACTGCAGAACGGTTTAATCGAACTATAATGGATATGTCAAGATGTTTGTTGGCTGAAGCAGATATTCATAAAAAATATTGGCCTGAAATAGTTTGTGCTGCGGTTTATTTGAAAAATCGTACTTTATCTGATACAATTGAAAAGAAAACTCCATATGAAATATTTTTTGGACAGAAACCTGATGTTTCTAATTTGCGTTTGTATGGAAGTAAAGTTTTTGTACGAAGACCAGAACAGAAGAGAATCTCTAAATGGGATAAGAAAGCTGATATGGGAATTTTAATTGGTTATAGTAATGTTGGTTATCGTGTATTATTAAATGGCAGAGTCATTGTTGCTAGACACGTGGATATTGTTGAAGAAAACGTTAAGTGTATAGGTTTAGACTTTAACGAATCAGATAATGATAATAATGAAGAGTGTTACCCTGATAAAATTGATGAAAGCTCTGAAAATGACTCAATAGATGAAACTTTTGAAAGTACAAATGAAAGTATGGATGATAGTGTGAATAAAAATGAACCTGAGTTACCTAGATCTCACAGAGCCAAAAATCCTCCAAAGAAATTTGATGACTACTATGTATATAATAGTAGTATTTTTGTAAATATGTGTAGAACTGATATACCACATACATTTGAGGAGGCGATAAATTCTAATGAAAGTAAGTATTGGAAAACAGCTATGGACAAAGAAATTGATAGTTTAAATAAAAGTAAAACTTGGAAATTGGTTAAAAATGATACAAACAAAAATATTCTGGATGTTAAATGGGTTTATACTAAAAAGTCTGATAATACTTATAAAGCTAGATTGGTTGTACGAGGTTTTCAACAAACTGATGAAATTGATGATATTTATTCACCTGTGGCTAAAATGCAAACATTAAAGATTTTATTGTCATATTGTTGTCAAATGGGCCTAGTAATTGAACAAATGGATGTTGAAACAGCCTTTTTAAATGGTAAAGTAATTTCTGAAGTTTATATTAAACAACCTAAGGGTTATGAAGATGGAACAAGTAAAGTTTGTAAATTAGTTAAAGCTTTATATGGTTTAAAAGAAAGTCCAAGGGCATGGTATGAGTGCCTAGATACATTTTTGATAAATTTAGGTTTTGAAAGAAGTAATATTGATCCTTGTTTGTACGTTTATAAAATTGGAAATGATATTATTTACTTATTAATTTATGTCGATGATTTATTGATTTGTGGTAGAAATTTAAATGAAATTAAAAGGATTAAAATTTTATTATCAGAAAAATTTAAAATGAAAGATATTGGTGAAATTAAAGAATATCTTGGTATTACTGTTGATTATGATTCTAGTAAACATGAAATGAGATTGGATCAAAATAAATATATTGAATTATTAAGGAAAAAATATAATTTAGAAAAAGGTAAACTGTATAATACACCTATGGAAGTAAATTTAAAAATTGATAAATCTGATCATTGTGAAAGAAATATTAAATATAAAAATTTAATTGGTGCACTATTATACATAAGTTCGGCAACAAGGCCTGATATAAGTTTCAGCGTAAATTATCTGAGTAGATTTCAAAATTGCTATAATGAAACGCACTTTAAATATGCTGTACGAATTTTGAAATATTTATGCTTAACTAAAGATTTAAAATTGTTTTATAACAGAAATGAAAAAGTAAGTATTATTGATTGTTATGTGGATGCCGATTGGGCAGGTGATCATTTAGATAGAAAGTCTACAACTGGTTTTGTAATAAGATTGTTTGGTAATGTAATTTATTGGAAATCTAGAAAACAAAAAAGCGTTACAAAAGCTTCAACTTTTGCAGAGTATGTAGCATTGTCAGAAGCAGTAAGTGAATTGATATTTGTAAAAGAATTGTTGAAAATATTTGATATTGAAATAATAAAGCCAATTGATGTTTATGAAGATAACACTGGTACAATTAGTATAGCTAATTATGGCAATTTTACAAAAAATTCTAAGCATGTTGAAATTCATTATCATTATGTAAATGATTATGTTAAAGCAAATGTTATAAATGTGGTTAAAGTAGATTCTGATGATAATATTGCAGATATTTTTACGAAGTCCTTGGGCCAAGATAAATTTGAAAAATTTCGAAGTATGTTAAATTTGAATTAATGTAAATACAATGTAAATGTAAGGAGGCGTGTTGAGAATGTAATACATTTATATTGTATACACAGATATATTGGTGTAAGAGTAAGCGGAACGCACCCATAGTGTCATGGGTTGACATGACAGACAATAATAGTAATGTCAATGAGTATCATGTAGTTGTAGGTGGTAGTAAGAAGTATGGTGGCTTAAGTTAGGTTAGTTAATTAGTATGTATGTTATAGGAAATAAAGCCTTTTATAATAGTAGTAAAGTACGACTATTTATTTTCCAAATCCACACCTTAACAGATATAATAAATATAAGAAAAATATAGGTTGCAAGGAGAGAAGAACTGAGATCACATTGAAGATGAAGAATATATTGAGAAACCAGAAAATTCTATCATAAACGTAATAAAAGTAGAAAAGTGTTTAAACCGAGATAACGATGAGTAGAGAAAAATGAGGAAACGTAGGAACACAATAAAGTGAAATATCGAAATGATGAACACAATTCTTACAAAACACTTTGAAAAACAAAGCAAAGAACCCATCATAATGGAGGAAACTCCTGGAAAAAGCCAGGACCTATAAAGGGTTTTCGAGCTAATGTTGATGATGACAGATACACAATTTAACTTATAGTATGTTATTCCTTCTCTGGAACAAGATATAATATTCAGTTTTTCAGTAAGAGAAGAGACTTTTATTTTGCACCTATATATTCATTGCGGGTTTACCTTTTCAGCCATACATATATTATATATGAAGATAACTTATAACAAGAGTATAAAACACAGGACAAACACATTTGATCAACACATCTTCATATCCGCAACTATCTAGCTGCCTATCAATATTATTTAACGCAATAGAACGCTTTATTCAATAAATCTTCTTTAAGTTGTTTTTAACGTTGGTTTAAACTAATAATTATTTTATAATAACAATAATTGGCTATTGTAGACAAAGTAAACAGTATAGTACGGGTTTTAAATTTCTTTAACAGTTTTTTTCATATTTCATATGTCAACAATACACTAAGCAGCAAAATTAACGCACCACTTGAAAAATGGGATTATTATATAATAATAATTTGATAATAATAATAATAACTAATAATGATAATTTTTGATGTCTCGAATTTCCTAAGCCTTTTGTCCGATTTAAGTGATATTTTTAATATGTTATAGCCTTATTCTTTAACAATATCGCTGAGATAATATTGTTACTAGACACGTCAATTGTCATTGTATACCGGTACCAATGTTAGGTTCCAATCAGATTCGAGTTTTTTCTCAACACCCTGAGGAAAATTGTAGCATGTATAAAATACTGAAATTTAAAACCCAACTATAGCCTCAAGTTTTTTTAATATTTTATTTTTCGATTCCTCATTTTCTGGTTAGTTTAATATACAAGTCTAACGTCGGCTATGAGAAATTAACAATTTGATAGATGTTAAATTGTTAACAGTCAAAAAGTGTCTGGTTTGTTGTGAAAATTAGCAGATTTATTACATAAACTTTCAATTAAGTTCGTAATTTTTTGTTGTTTGGTGGAAATGGGACGCGCTACAAGGAATATGACTCGTGTGTTCAAACAGTTACCTTACATGGCAAAGGAGTTTTTACCTCGTTATCGGTCGGAAGTTGGGAGTTCCACATACATTAATTTCAACGCTTTAGAGAAATGAACTGCAGCAGACGCCTCGGACAAGATAAACCACTAGTTAGTATGGTCGTTCAAGACCGTCTTATTAGTGCAGTTTAAAATATTCAAAACAGTATCGATACCGTGAGGAGACGTCTTGTAAAACATGACTTGAGTATTCAAAGGCCACCTACAGGCCCAGTCTTAACTGCAAACCACCGCAGAGCTAGATTGCAATTTGCCAAAGCACCAATAAAATGTAATAATTGGGAAACGACGAGTGAAAACGTTTTGTTTACAGACGAATCCTGAGTTCTGTCCAGTGCAACATGCGAGAAACCGTAAAAAGACTTTATTTTTAATACAGGGTCTATAATAATTTGGGGAGGAATTTCTTTAAGAGCGCGGACAGATCTTGTTCCTTAACGCGGAAATTCCATGTTGTACCGTTCGCTCCTTTTATTAGTAACAATTTGTTGCTAATGCACGAAAATGCAAGACGGTAAGAAAGAGTCTGTCTAATAAAATCTTTGGTCTCCTTTTCCATTAATTTCAAAAATAATCTAACTGGACATAAATTTTCGTTTGATGAATTTCTTACCAGATATTTGCTGCTTGCCAAACTTTTCGAACGGCCTTGATTTGTTTTGAAAAAATGCTGTTGTATTTAATTCGGTCCGTAAATTCTTCCATAACATCAAATTTCTTCTGGAAAAAGAGAATCTTGCAGTTTACTGCCTCATTGCCTCTCCAAGCTAGTTCAAATGAGCAAAAGTAAAACAACTTTTTTGTGCTCCATCGGTGGTTTCCTCGTCGCCTCTTTGGATGATTTTTAAGAGTTCGTCAGTCTATAATGCTTTTGAACTGAGTTTTCGTTTTTCTCGAACACTTTGAAGCTGCCTCCGCTTGGTATATATGGCCAATATTGCACATTTGAAAGATAAATGTGTGAAAGGGTTGATTTTTATGCCATACTCCGCAAAATATTTTTCTTGTACCATTCTTGCTGTAGTAGTCCACATTCACTTTATAGACGACTCTTCTTCGCTATTGCCTTTTTTCATGTTATGTATACAGCCTTATAGCTGAATACCATATGTCCATATCGGTTTAAGGACTTGCTTATACAATAACAATTTGTTATACGTAGACAACAAGATGCTTAAGTGTTACGTGTGGCCTGTTCTCCTGTACGGAATGGAAGCATGGACGTTAAAGGCCAGTTCCATTAACAAACTTGAAGTGTTTGAAATGTGGTGCCTGCGTCGAATGCTCAGAATATCATGGACGGACAGGGTCAGAAAATGAGGAAGTACTCAGAAGAGCGGGCTTACAGGATAGGGAACTTTTTAATTATGTAAAAAGTAAGAAGACTGCATACTTGGGGCACATTATAAGAGGAGAACGATACACTTTTCAGCAACTGATACTCGAAGGGAAGATAGAGTAAAGGAGAGGTCTCGGACGTAAAAAAATGTCATGGCTGCGCAATATTCGACAATGGACAGGAATCCACAGCTATGAAATGCTTCGCAATGCTGCTAAAAACAGAATTATTTAATCCAGAATATTTAACATCTCACCTGACAAGGCGATGTACGGTGGACGCCTACGCAGAAATGCACGGCACCTTAAGAAGAAGAAGAATAAGTAGACAGAGTGGATTTTTTCCCATCAACCAGTACATCTTTCTGAACTTAATTTCTAATTCCTCCTTTTTTTTCTTAATATGTGCTTTCCAACGTAGCTTGGTCATACCCAAATAATTTGTCGTATTTGCTTAAGGTATTTGGTTTCTATTTATATTAACTAGGGTATGTTGTTCTCTTTTGTTAGAATTTTTGTTCATGTCAATTTTGTTTAAATTGACATGAAAAGATTTTGTTTCATTCAATTTGATACTCAATCGCCTAGTCCAGATGTTAATTTGTTCAACAGAGTTCTGCAAATGTCGCAATTGTGTTAGGTTCTAATGATGGAATATCGCTGGTGTAGAGCAGGTATAGCACTGTACCCAGGACACTTCCTTGTGGAATTCCAGCTTTAACTTCTCTTAATTCTGAATATGCTTCCTCATATTTAACTCAAAAGTATCTGTCGGATATATATGATTCTAGTAGCTCAGAATATTGTTTTGGTAAGTAACATCTCATTTCATGATATAATCCGTCATGCCACACTTTGTCAAAAGCCTGCGCTACATCGAGGAAAATTGCGGAACAGACTTTTCCTTCTTCTAGAGCTTTTTCTACTATATCTGTTATTCTATGCACATGATCTATCGTTGAGTGGCTTGCTCTAAACCCAAACTGATAATTAGGAATTAGATTTTTTTCCTCTATAATCGGTTTTAGTACTCTTCAAGAGTAATTTTTCGTATAATTTAGACATGACAGGTAACAGTGAAATAGGCCTATATGAATTGTTTCATGTTAAAGGCATAATCCTCGAGAGTTTTTTCTGGTTCCGTTATAGTAGTACATCTTTCAAGCGTAAAATTTCTCACCCGTAGGAACTTCGAAAATTGGGTCCAAATAGAGTCTCTGGACCTCTGCGTGTGCAATGGGACATTTTCCGAAACCAATTTTTTAATTTCTGTACAATAGACTTACCAGACACCTTCGTGACGGATCTGTCATAATTTTGTCGCTGAGAAATCACGGGCAGGAAGGAGTCTTGTCAGTAGGAAACGTGGCGTTGCTATGACGTTTTATCAGTTACAAATAGTCTAGTGAAATATTCAATTCAAAATTGTCTATTAATAATATTAAATTATCTTTTTTCCCGATCTCCCGTACGGCCAATCCAAACCTGTGTAGACAAGGCGAAAAGCTCGGGTTCATTCGGAAAAATATTGCCATGAGATTTTTTTGCATAATCTTTTTCACGAGATACCCCAAAATGAGGTTCAAAAAGTTGTCAATTTTTTTTAAACATTTTTTTTTTAACAAATTGTAATAATAATTTTTTTCGGTCCGGACATTTAAAAATAATAGCTCACATAATGCCACCACTAATTTTAACATAAAACCACAGATTATGAAAATATTTCACCAAAACATAATAAATAAACTTTATATTATCAGCATAGCTATAAATAAAATAACAAATAAATTAGCTTTTCAAAATGTGGATTTAGACTTTTGAAAATACCCTGGAATAATCGTGTACGAAATGAGGAGGTTCTTTAAATGTCTGCCAACGGCTAATGAATTTTGAGGTACCGTGAAAAGAAGAACCTTAATGCCTCGAACAGATATTTATACTTCATCTAATTTACATACCGATGCACGTCATCAGCGTCATAGTACATGACGTCACATGGTACCAACACGAAATATTTAGGCGGTAGGTGTGTTCTTTTTTAGAATCACTTTGCCGAGTACACTGGCATTACAGCCACTAGACATATTTTATTATATACGTGTAGAAATAATATTTAAAGATTTCTATTAATGTTAACTTAAAGAAATACACAATTTAATTTGTATAAATGAATTATAAAGCGTTTTTATGGAGAACATTTGTTCGGAACACACTGTAACTGTAATCAAACGAAGGTGAAATTTTGGCATAAATTGACACTTGACACTTATTTGACAGTTGCGGTGTTGACACTTTTTGTACTTTATTATTTTGAATTTTAAAGTGAATACTTCTTGTTTTATATTTTTACCTATTTAATAAAATGTGTGCTTTTTAGAACAAACAATTAGTCTGTTTTATTTCAAAAATGTCACGTAAGAATTTAAATAGTCGTTGTAAAAAGATGGTAATACTTTTGCAATAATTATGTGACCTATTTGATTTAAAATGGAGTCAGGGTTTTTTATACTTTGGCAACTATGTCAACTTCGATCTCTGTCAATGATAATGACGTGCATCGGTAAGTAAATTAGATGAAGTATAGATAGTTTATTACACCGTAATAAAATAATAAAAGCAAAAACACTAATAAAAACTAAATTTTTAGATATACCAATTGTTCATATAAAAAAATAGATATTTTAATAGAATTAGTCTTCTGAGCAATGTGAAAGATTCAGTCTTAGGTTCGCGTTCAATTTGGGTATTGAATATCGTGTTGTTATAATTTCGAAAAAAGAGTATCTCAGATTTGTACAAAAATCCAACCCATCACTACAAGCAATGTATAAATGGAAAAA
This sequence comes from Diabrotica balteata, assembly GCA_918026665.1. Classification (NCBI taxonomy): domain Eukaryota; kingdom Metazoa; phylum Arthropoda; class Insecta; order Coleoptera; family Chrysomelidae; genus Diabrotica; species Diabrotica balteata. The sequence continues at coordinate 4,590,627 of OU898282.1, read as the reverse complement.
ATTGAAAAAAAAAAAATCGAGTAATCCTGGTATATAAATATTGCCGTATAATATTACAAATATAAAGATCAGAACGAGTACTAAACGACCCTTAAAGATTTTCTTGACTTTCAAACGACCTTCAATTCTAACGCAAATATTTTCGTACCTATACATCGACCTACATTAAGAAAAATTTTCCAAGGGAGAAAATTACGACACAAATCAAAAGACCGCTCGAAACGATCCCGTCGAAAAAATATATAAATAATCCTAATTTAAAAGTTATCATATCATAGTGTGCCTCTTTGATTGAACTAAATTGTCGCCAATCTGTGCTAACAGAAGGGGGACTGCAGTTTCTTGAGCACTAAACTACTTCTTGGATCTTTGGCAAGTTGATAAGGCTACGGGGAAAAATGAAATTCGAAAAGTCGATGTTGGTTTTGGTTTTCATCGTGGTGTTTGGAATGGTCGAGGCGAGAAGAGGGAGAGCAAGGAGTAGGACGAAATCAAAGGTAAGTTATTGGAATAATTTTTTATGTAGTGTAAGTTATTTTCTTTAATATACTTTTATGTATACACGAAATACTGATATAAATTATAAAATAATGGTCATATACAGGGTGTTCTGTTAGTTTATGTAAATAAAACGAAAGATTAGACCTAAAACAATTCATATAGTAACTTAATACGTATATACAGGGCACGAACACCAGTGGCGTTTCAGCCCATTATGAACCAAGGCTTCCTTTCTTTGTTGTCAATTTTTCTGCGTTTTTTACTGAAATCTTCATGGATTCTAAACTGCTATTTGTATCTTTGAGTGTGAGTTTTGCTAATTGCATAAAATGAGTATTTGAAATCCCGTCATAATCAAAAAATGCCCCTTTGTTTGTTTACTGGGTCATATGCGTCTTTGAAATCCACAAATATGTGGTGGGTATCTACGTCGCAGTCAAGGTTTTTTCAAGCATGTGTGTCACTGTAAACATTCAGTTGTTGATCTAATGATTTCTGATTCATTTGCCTCGAAATCTTTGCCTCGGTGCCTCGTTGTGTAACTCTGAGTTTATTGGCAGATTTTTGCGTGAGTGTTAAAGTCTCTGCTCCATAAGTTTGTATACAGGCAAAACACATTGGTTATAAACCTTTCGCTTGAGACACACGGGAATCGAACTTTTTAGAATATGGCTTAATTTGCCAAATGTCAGGCCTATTCGCCTCTGTATTTCATGTGTTTGACTGTCTCTACTTATTTGAATCTCGTGTCCCAGATATTTGTAAGTGTCTGTTTGTTGTATGGTATTATTGTCAATAGTTATATTTCCACACATTACGAGATTTGTCATAAGTTTAGTTTTCTCAAAGTTAATCTTTTTCAGACAGACTTTTAAGCGAATGTATCATAGAAACTCTATCCTGTAAGTTATCTGCGATTAATACAAAATCATCTGCAAACCTTAGATGATTTAGTCTTTCTCCATCTATATTGACGCCCATATCTTGCCATTGAATGTTCTTAAATATTGACTCTAAAGCTGCCATGAACAATTTTGGTGAAATATTGTCTCCTTGTCTAACTCCTCGACCTAAGCTGAATGTAGTCGTATACTTGATGTAGCGTTCTCGTAGATGTTTTTGATTAGTGTCGTGTACCTGCAATCTATTCGGCTTTGACTTAGGGCTTCCAGTACTGTTTCAAACTGTACAGAATCAAAAGCCTTCCCGTAATTGACAAATGTAAGAACCAGTGGTATGTTGTACTCGTTGCACTTTTCTATCTCTATGGTATCTTTTCTATCTTTATGGTATGCAAATGGTCATTTGTCTGAAGCCTGCCTGTACTTTGGGCTGATAGAAATCAAGTTTAGGTGTTAGTCTCTTTGTTAAGATTTTCATAAAGAGTTAGTATAGATGTGTCAAGAGGCTAATGGGTCTATCATTTTCTAATTTAGTAATATCGCCTTTTTTGTGTAGCAAGACTATCATTGCATTGTTCCAGTCTTTTGGAAATATTATACGTACTAATAACTAAATGCCGCATCTAAGGTAGATTAATTGTGGACGTATGTGAATACATACTGTGCTCACACTTTGAAGAAATCTTTGATTGTCTTTTGCTTTTTCTTGTTTGGACAGTCTGTTATTGCTTGTTCTCGTCTCTTCTTTAACATTAATTTTTTTTTTCTAATTCATATGCTCTCTCCTCGCACCAACGCATCAAAGTGTTTGCAGCTAATATAGCATCATCACGGATGACGGTGAAATATTGTTCATCCTGTGCTTCCTGGATCACGTGTTCATCAGATTCTGTCATTTCTTTAATTATTTCTTCATCTGTTAAGTCAGCATTGGGATTGTCATCTAAAATCCTGCAAAAATTGTATTCCGTACTGTTTTTTGAAGTTTTCAAACCAGCCTTGACTAGCACGAAACTCAGTTCTCTTTGTTAACTCCTGATAAATTCGATGTCGCTTAAACCAGATGTTCAGAGCTTCTTCAACGTCAAGAAATTCACTTATTTTAAGGGTTTTTCGATTTTGTCTTTGCTGTTTATAACGGCGAACACTGTAGCTCGTCCAATATAATAGAATCTAGATATCGAAGTCGGAGTTTCACCACACTCGCATCTCTTAAAAATATTCCATTTATCTTTTAGAATCAGCGTTTTGTGCTTTCGTTTTGAACTTGTGCTCGCCATTGAACTGAATTTTTTAAACGAATTGAATGAGATTCATGTCAGATACGGCGACGACCTTAACGGGAGGTGCGTCGGACTAGTGAGCGTGTCGGATTGCAAAACGTCGGAGTATCAAGGGTTCATTTTTCTAAAAGTTTTAAAAAAATCTTACTTTTAATCAATTAACCAATAAAACTCGTTGTATAATTTTTAGTTTGAATTGTCCAACATTCTGTCAAAACTTAAAATTTAGACCCTCCACTCATTCCTACAATTCCCGATTGAAAAATTTTGTAAACACTCAAATCTGATTACTTTATTTTTTTCCCTTTTAGTTTCAAATTGGTTTACCGATAACAGGAAAATACAGAGATCCAGAATCTGACCAGTACTACAACAATAACAATGTAAGTAAGTAAGTAAGCTTTCATCATCTTCATCATCATCATCAACGACGTTCAATCCCTGCGGATTAGGGTTTACGCTATCGCGTATTATTTAACTCTGAGGTGGATTAGTTAGGTTTAGATAATTTATTGTGTATTAAGACTGTTTTGGTTATTTGTCTCTATTCCTTCTTGTTTCTACATTTTTCTTTCCAGTGTTTTCTTTTCTTGATTTTTATGTCGCTTTACATATCAATCCACTTTGGAGAGCTATAGATGTACATATACTATTAAAATGTACCGAAGCGGTATGCTGAACAACGATCTGGACGGAGTAGACTTGAATCACTTTTGTGTTAAGTGATCCTAAATTTGAGATATCGTGAAGTCTGCCCAATATAACAAGTAATCCACGAGAAAAGGGAATGCCATAGACAATATTAACAAGGATATCTTTAGAAGATCTATCTTTAATTTAAGAAAAAATGTCATTTAAAGTCAAGGCTGATCTAGAAAACAATGATATTTTTGATGTTATTGTTCATATCATTGTCGTTTTATGTTACATGTCTAAAAATTCTGGTTAACCTAAGACTGACTGACATCTTTATTATAATGTAGCGCTTGCTTAATATTCGCCAGCTCTTTAGGGAACTTTTTCCCCTGTATTTTTTTATATATTTTCAAACATGGCGACTAGATATATGCTAATAAAACGAAATATAGAATATAGTCGGATATAGATAGAGATGGAATATAGGTTAAAATGGAACAACTGTTCAGATAAGTTAAAAAAGAGAGCGGTTGGGTAGCGGGCTATTGAATATCTGGCTCGCATTGATCTAACCGAAGTGAAGTTTCAAGCAAAAGTATACGCGCCTACACACCGAGCGTCAGCTTCACACTACACCTAGTAGCCTTCAAAGTTATGCATGTTTTGTCTATGATCACTGTCTCTTCAAGTGTAATATGTCATGTTTTTATTCATACAAAAACTTTTGCCATCAACAATATATCAAAAACTGAAATCACTTAATTGCAGTTTCGAGATTTTTACTTTTGATATTAATTTATAGGGAGCAAAAATTACTTTAGCCTCACACTTTGACTATGAATACGTCTTGGGCCATAAAATAGCGTTTTTGTGTGTAGCTAGAGGAAATCCACGACCCCATATTACTTGGTATAAAGATGGCAGCGAGATATTTACTCATCAATATTTACACGTAAGTACACCTATTCCACATATAAAAAAAACAGGATGTGACTCCTGGAGTGACCAAGTAGGATAAGCATAGCTTTCTTATCATCTGAGCACAAAGCGATGGTTTTTAATTTAAGTGGACTTTTACTTCCTAAATTAAAAAAAAATTAATTTTAGTTTTGTTTTTATGTAAAAACATTCCTTATTATTGTATAGAAAAACTGTCCTAAAATTTTATTAAGAAATTCAAAATAGAAACGAAGTTATAGCTGCATTGATAACGGTACTCACCTGAGCTAAAACTATGCACCTAAAACTTCATTATTGCTTTCTAAAACTTGTATATTATTGAAATTTATCGAATATTATTATTGTTTTGTAAATCTGAAAAAAGGCCTGGATCTGATGTTTATTTAAAATGTGGTCGAAGAGGACGCATTGACATAAGCTTAATATGAAAAGAAAATTAAAAGGTAATCATCTTACTGGAGAAAACAGTCTGGATTACTCAGATCCTTGGCAAAATTGGATAAAAATAGAAATTGAAGAAATAGCAATGAGTTGGTCGGAAAATATCGACGAAGCTCGTATTGACATTCAAACCAATAGAAGAAGCAGCGAGACATCAAAAGATAACAAAGTTAAAAAAAGCGTTGACCGACCATATACAGCTAACACTGGACAGTGAGGGCACTCACTCAATATGCACCAGGAATCGCTGATTAGAGGTAAAAGAAACTATGGCTATTTTAGTCCATACAATTACAGTAAACCTACTTTCTTCAAACGCGTTTTTCTCGAAATCAGATTTTTCAAAACTGGGAGACGTTTTTCTCAAAATCTACTATACCAATATTAGTAAATAATTTAGTGGTCAGTGGGTTGACCCCTAAAAATCATAAAAACAAGCTGAATTTTGCCGAGAATATTAATTTTGGGACCCCAAAAAGGATACAAAAACCTTTATCACTTTTACCCCCGGGCTTCCCCCTAAACCCCCCTCGTAGGGGTATAAAAATATTTCAAATAAAAAATGTAGCTAAGATGATTTTAAACAAAAATGTTTATTAGCATTTTTTGTGTAGAATGAACTTTTCTCTCTCAATGTTTAATAACATTTGTATCAGCTCGACGGTAAAAATTCGATATCTATTGATTCAAGTGTCCTACCTACAAAAACCAAGATGCGTTTCGTATGCAGTTTGTATTTTGTCGCGAATAATCTCAGTTTGTATCTCAGCTATATTTTTTATTAGAAATATTTTTATAACTCTACTAGGGGGATTTGGTCTCCAGGTTAAAATTGATCTGCGCCAATTTTAACCTGGAGACCATACCAACACAAAAGATCCAGAGGCAGACCTCCTATGAGATGGACAGATGATCTGAAAAGGACTGCCGGGAAAAATTGGCTACAAGTAGCGTACAATAAAAAACAATGGAAAGGAAGACTTGAAGAGGCTTATGTTCAGATGTGGACGTGGATGGCTAGACGAAGAAGAAGAAGAAGAAGACTAGGGGGATTTTAGGGGGAAGCCCGGAGGTAAAAGTAGTAAACGTTTTTGCATCCTTTTTGGGGTCCCAAAATTAATATTCTTGGCAGCATTCAGCTTGTTTTGTATGATTTTTAGGGTTCAGCCCACTGACGACTGGATTATTTACTGATATTGGCATATTATATTCGATTCTACTCGACTCGACTCATTCGATTCCACTTGACTCGATTCAATTCGATTTGATATTCGATTGATTCGATTCCATTTGTCTCGCCTCGACTTAATTTTCTTCAAATCGATTAGATATTCGATTTGAATCAATTATATTTTATTTTATTAATAAACACTCATAGACCTGCGTTTATTAATCCACGTAGTGTGTGGTCGCGTGATCTGTCATTACACCCAGTTTGATTTTTTTTCACTCATCTGGCGATCCACCGCTCCTTCCGTAGCTCGCGATAAGAAAGCTATGCTTCCAATAATTGTATATTTCTACGTTATAATTCAAGCGTAAGTTCGTCTTATTATAAATCACGATTCAGATATGAAGGTCCTGTACTACAGCTCTGAAAAATCTTATCTATCTTTAATCTATTAACCTTTAAATCTCGTATTTCGAAATCGTATCTTATTTTAATGACAACATATTTTCTTCCAGATCCACGAATGGCAAATGGGAAGAGATAAAATCAAAAGCAAGTTAGAAATCGATCCTGCTACTCAAATGGACGCCGGAGTATACGAATGTACAGCTGACAACATGTACTCAATTGATCGGAGATCGTTCAAAACTGATTTCAGCATCGCTTTCGACTAGTGTACTATATTTATGACAAATCAATAACTTTATTTAATTTTTTATATACCAACAATTACACTTTACTCTACATCGAGTTTGTTATTATTTGACAGCTGAAAACGATGAGAACATATTGGCATGATGTATATGAAACAACTTAGATAAAATATGTTAGGTTTTAATGTAGGCTTTATATAAGTTCCTAAACGTGCTACGTATTATGTAAAAACGTATTTCCAGTATATTAATCACAATTGACCGATATTGATGAAATTCTCACAGCCTATAACAATAGTACAAGAAATTTGCTTGCGTCAAAATAAAATATGTAAAACAAACTTTTGGGAAACATTTTTAATAATGTATTATAATAAATATAGTAGGTGACTACTTAATCAACATGAAACACATTGTAAAAGACTGACAATATAGAAGAAATGAAGAGGAAATGGAAAATATTAATATATGCGTTGACGGAAATAACAGAAAACGGATTAGAGGGAGGAAATAAAAACAAAAGGAAGTTTATATAAGAAATAGTAACTTATTTAATCAACGTAGAGGGAATTGTAGAGGGAAAGGGGAAGAGACATAGAAAAGAAAAAAATAATAAAGAAGGTTCACTTAAAAATGAAGGAAGGAAACAAAAAAGAGAGAAGGTGTAACAAAAAATATTGATTTTTAAAGTTAATCAATATGAAAATAATTGTAAAAGAAGGAAGAAATAAAGAAAATTATATATAAGATATATAGTAGGTCACTTAATCAACATGGAACGCAATGCAGAAGAAAAAAGACAAAAGAAATGAGAAATATGAATATATAAGTTGACATAAACAACGAAAAAAGAATGACAAGAACAGCAAAAACGTAGGAAGGAGGGAAAAAGAAGAAGGTTGATATAAAAATATAGTAGTTCAACAAATCAATATAAAAATACTAGTAGAAGAAGGAATTGCAGATATATAATAGATATAGTATGTCACTTAATCGATGTGAAACGCGTTGTAAAAGAAAGGCGACAGAAGAAAGGAAGAGGAAATGAAAAAGATTAATATATAAGTTGGCTTAAATAACAGAAAAGTGATTCGGTAAGAAAGAAGGAAGGAAAAAAAAGCAAGCGAAAGTTTATGTAAGATACAGTAACGCATTTAATCAACGTAGAGGAAATTGTAGAAGAAGGAAGAAAGATAGACGGAGGAAGAAACAGAAACATTAATTTTTAGGTTGACTTAACTATGAGAAAGCATTTTAAGAAGAAGGGAGATGAAGAGAAGAATAGGATGAAAGAAAAAGAAACTGTAGAAGAAGGAAATAGGAAAAAGGAAGAGGAATTTAGAAAAGTAAAGATTAATAAAGAAGCTTAATTATGATTTTAAAATATAGAGTAAATAATTATTTCAATAGATCAAACTATACATGAAGTACATACAATTTTCTAAAGAGAAAAACGAATTATAACTGTAGCTGCAAAAACTCTCTCTTTGTTCCTAATATTTGTTCTTTATATGCTTTACTATGCACGACAAATATCTATATTATTTAAATACATTGTGTAAATAAAAATTACTTACCGTTTCTCGTTGTGAACAATATCCATGTAATCGTTGGACCTCGAGTAAAATCCATCTTTGGTGAGAGCGCCCCAGAAATTACTCCACGCCTTTCCCGGTCTGGTCAACATCGGAGCTACAACGGTCCTGTTTTGTTCGATGAGCAGTTTGAGAGTATAGGGATTGTCTATATGCGCTATAGCGTCCAGCGAGAAGTAGACGTCACATTTTTTGGCGAGACAGTGATCCCTGGAACAAAATAAAGATTGTGTAAGAAAGTTTTATACAAGAAAACTTATAACTATATAAGAAGGATAGTTATTGGTAAGTATCCTTCGCTCATAAGCGACTGCAGTAAGTAAAGAGAAACCGCCCACCATTGCCTTTTTACGTGTTCCGCAGCGACCAGTAAATCTTTCCGCTATATTTTTCGGTATTTGTTATTTTTGGTCGTCCTTTACTCAGCTACCTCCAATCTCTGCACGATTTTGTTGTTTAAACTTCTATATTCTTCTAAATTTTGATAATAAAGCTACAAACACGTTAAATACTTTTACCAGCTTTAAAAAAATATCTATTGGCGATTAATTCTGCCTAAATCATACAAAACCCTACTTGCAGTTAAATACAGACGACATATAATTTAGACAATAATTTGACAGCGTAATATAAATGTTTTAAACCTACAAAATGTATACTCACAGCGACAAATCACGAGCTGTCCACTCAGGTGTACCATCTTCTGGAGTTATTTGTTTAAACGATGCATAATCGTTGCTGTACTTTTCTACGAAATCTTTAACGATGCCGATATGATATTTAACCTGAAAGGAAACGAAACTGTGAAATATAACAAAAATATGACAACATTTATAAAATATAACAAAATGAATGACAATTTCGATTTGGGAACGCCTTGGGAGTAGTGGCGAACAGTTTCGAGCTTTTTAAGTCAAATTCAACTTACAGATATTAACCAACGTGTGCAATCTGTATAAAAAGAAATATTGATTAAATTAAATTAACATTAACTGGTAAAGTGTCGACTAATTAAACGAGGTAGGTAATACATAATGTGTTTTGAGTAATTAACCGCTAGATGGCGCCTGTAATTCTAAATTAATCTACATTATTTCTATTATGATGTCGCGAACTATATCAAATGGAGGATGTCTCTACTCTCATGCGCCGCTGTCCCTCTTGGAATCCACATTACTGGCAGAGTTCAGATTTTATCCACTAGACGGCCATTGTTATTAACATTAACGAAAATATCTTATATCAATTAAAAACTCTGCTATCTTAGCTTGCATCTGTGTATAATTAAATTGCATTGTCAAAAATATGTTTATTTTTTATTTACGAATATATGCCTGTCTCCTCTACATCGATCTAAGATTTTTTTGTATTGATCATAATCTTCAATGGACTACCACCAAAGGTATCTGTACATCAGCCAAGAATATGCATTCACTACTGTACATTAAGAAATTTACTACCAACGCCTTTGTCACTGAATATATCTCCAAGTACAGAGGAACCTAACTAAAATTTATCAAAACAGCTAAAAAAAATTACTATCAGAATCATCAGGAAAGCACTAAAAACGTTGCAAGAGAAACATGATCCAAAATAAACGATCTTCGAAATAAAACTAACACAGCTCAAACATTTTGTCTTCCAAACCCTGAAAATCTAAATGAATGCTTCGTTAATGTGAGTAAAAATATAATATCAACTATTTTGCTAGAATCCCAATTCAAAAAAGTTCTCGAATTCATTCTTTATATAAGACAAGTTGATAAATGTGAACTGATTCAAACAACCAGTAGTATCAAAAGCCAATGTTCCTGTAGTACTGATGGACTATCCATAAAAATTTTCTTAAAACTTCCAAAAAGTGTGTTAAAAGTCCTGGTCTCACTAATTAACGATTCCTTTGAAAGAGACAGCCATTATTATTCCTGTTCATAAGGGTGGTGAAAAATCTAATGTCGGCAACTATAGACCTATTGCCTTAACACATTAAATGCGCATGACCCCGATGTGGGCCACGTCGGTTAACTTCGAGGTGCGTGTGGCCCCGATCGGGGTAGTTCGTAAAATGAGTAAAGCGGAGTTTACATTGGTATAGTTACTTGCACCAGTTACTTGTACAAGTATATCCAGGACAGTTCACATACGCAAGTTGACATGCTAGTAAGTGTTTACACATAAAAGATTATTTATTCACCAGTTCCCGACGAGCACCAGGTGCGTAAAGATGAAACCTTTCCATTGCCGGCGCCGTGCTTTGTGCAATAATTGAGAATTTTAATTGAAGAAGCTGTTAATTTAATTGAAGAAAAAAAAAGTCGTCCAAAAAGGATATGGGTTCGAAGGTGGATTAATAGAAAAAGTACAAGAGGAGCATCCACTCTTCTTTTAAAAGAACTTCGTATGAAAGATCCTGAAGAATATAAATTATGCCTTCGGTTGACAACGAGTAAATTCAAATACTTGCTAAATATGGTTCTGCCTAGAATTCAAAGAAGTGACACGCTTTTAAGAGACGCCTTACCAGCGCACGTTAAATTAGAAGTTACCCTCAATTTTTTGGCAACAGGACAGAACTCTTCAACATTTTTTTTTTCGAGTTCCAAAAACATCAATATCTAGTTTGTACCAGAAGTTTGCGACGCAATTTCGGCAACAGTAAATCCCTCAACGCCCATGTGTTGAACTAATTGTTCTAAAGCTGCCGATCTCATTTGATTATTTCTATAACTTTGTTTGGTAACGTTCCAGAGACATTCGTATTCCCGATAAAGTTCGACAAATTTAACAGTTTCTCTCTCGGACCACTTCATTATTTCACTTTTACCAGTAAAATTAAAAAAACAATATAGAAATAGAAAACCGCGACACTGCTCTCACAACGTTATTTGCCAGGACACTTACACATGCACACCCGTCTACACTCGACTAGTTACCAAACCATTTGCCATGCTACTTGCGTCGAGGCGAAAATCTGGTGGGAAGGGGAGGGCAGTAGGCAAGTAAATAGATGGGCTAGCTATTTACTTACCTGTCCTCGCTACTGGTACAAGCACTTGTACAAGTACTTACCCGGTAGATTGACATTGGTTTAGTTGTCGCCCATAGTTGGTTTGGTTCCTATCTGAAAGACCGGCACCAAATAGTTAAAGTGAAAAATAACTTCAAGATTTCAATGTCTGATCCGATTATTAATAAGAATGGAGTACCACAGGGCTCAATATTGGGCCCTATATTATTTATTTTGTATATTAATGAACTACCACATGTAATGCCTGATGCATTTGTATCAGTTTATGCGGATGACTCAACAATGCTATATCGCGATAAAGATATAAATTTTTTACAAGATAAAATAACAAACTCACTGAAGACCTTCTCTGATTGGTCCAGTAATCAGTCGCTCCTATTCAATGTTCACAAAAATAAATTTTTATCATTTACATCACGTTCAAATTCTAATAAACCTGATTTAAGTATTTCCATCAATGGTGAGAATATTTTGAGTTGTAGTGATGTGAAGTTTTTAGGAGTGACTTTCGACTCTCATTTATCTTTTAAGACTCATTGTTGGAATGTATGTAAAAAACTCAATTCTAAATGTTATCAATTGAGAAATTTGGGTAGAATACTTAGTCTGCAACACCTTCGTCTTTTTTATTTTGCTGAGGTACAATCGACAATAAGTTACGGTATAACTGTCTGGGGTGGTTCTTCTAGTGTAAAGGACGTTTTCAAGGCCCAAAAGCGTATTGTCAGATGTATAGCAGGTGTTCCGTATGGTTGGTCTTGTAAAAACCTATTTAGAGATTTGAATATATTAACAGTGTATGGAATTTACATTTTGGAATTATTGATACTAATTCATAAAAATAAAAGAACTTTTTTGTGTAACAGTGATATTCACTCACACAACACAAGAAGTAAGAGACAGTTTGTAGTACCCTATCGACATTTAGAAATAAGCAGGAAGTCATCTACTATCTGTGGTTTACTACTGTATAATCAACTTCCTCAAAAATTTAAAAACATTAATTCAACTACAGCTTTTAAAAACCAAATCAAAGAGTACCTAGTAACCATGTGTCCTTATACATTAGGTGAATATTACGAGGGTGTATCTGTGAATGCCTAAGCTGCAACATATCCAAATTTATTAATATTTTAGTTATATGTCTATATTGTACGTTTTTTAAGTATTTTAATGATTTAAATATTTTTAGTGTACTGTTTCCATTTTTTGTACTATTTAATATTTATAATTTTAGTTTTGACTTGCTGTAAACCTAGTTGTAACTTACAGTCAAATAAACTATCTATATATCTATCTATCTATCTATCTTACAAGCTACTGGTACAAGCAACTAACCCGTTTACTATACCAATGTAAACTCCGCTTAATAATGTAGCACAAAACGTTGCCGCTTCTTAGGCGCGACGCACTCTAAAATTCGCAGTGAAAGTATTAATACCGGTCCTATCCGAAATTATTGAGAGACTTATAAGAGCCCGACTTATGTCCTTTCTCCTTGAAAACAACATTTTATCACGAAGTTAATTCGGCATAAATGCACCAGCGATGCTATGTTGTCTGTAATACATAAGGTCTATCAAGCACTAAACAATAATATTTACACTGCCACTGTTTTTTGTGACTATGCCTTTTGATTGTGTAAATCACGATATTTTGATAAAAAAACTAAATTTCTACGAAATTCGAGGTATTTCTTTGAATTGGTTCCAATCTTACTAGAGGTATAGGAAACAACTAGTTAGAGCAAATGATACTGACTCTAGTTACAAAAATTTGTGGAGTACCGCAAGGTTCAGTACTAGGTCCCCTACTTTTCCTTCTTTATAAATGGCATCACTAACTGAAAAATCGATGGAAATTTTTTTCTTTTTGCTGATAATACCAGTTTTACCTGGAGGAATTCTAATATTGCAACTATTCATGCAATTATAACTTCTGATATATTTAAAATAAAAACCTGGTCCGACTCTAATTTACTCTCTTTTAACGTAGATAAGTAGCATTATCATATAACGGAGCTGTTCAACCCTTGCTTCTTAATAACATCCAGATCAGTATCGTTGATTCTGTAAAATTTCTTGGTATTTTTATAGAAAGAAATCTTAAATGATCCCTTCATATCGATTCGTTAAGTAAGAAACTAGCCCCAGCCTGCTATGCAGTAAGATCTGTTTCGAAGAAAGAAATCAATTTAGCATATTCCAAAATAACATATTTTTTTTGTTCGAGTCTCATCTTCGATATGGCTTCCTTTTTGGGGTTTTAATCTGCTGCTGCCTAATCTGATGTTATTTTTAACTTATAAAAAAGAGCAATACGGTATCTTTTTGACCTCAGTGGAATAACACATTAGAGAAGCTTCTTCAAAAATCACGGGATTTTAACTCCTCCCTCTTTATATATTCTAGAAACTGTTTGCTTAATTCGCAAACACCTACATTTTTCTAGACCTAATTATGATTATTACTCCACCAGAAATTCAAGCTTTGATGTGTATTTACCGATCCCGTCCACTGAGTTAGTGTAGAAAATTAATTGTATTTTCTACAATAGTTGTTAAATAAATAAACGATAATAATTATTATTCTCCTAATATGTATATCTTAAATACTAAATTAAAGACTATGCGATCAGCACGACATTCCTTCTTCGCGTTGTTTCGTATCAGCTGCGCCTGTCAGTATTTCAGATTCAAAATATTCCAACCAAACTACCCTAAAAGCACTTCGTTTTTACCTTTCAAAAAGAAGCACGTAAAGTCAAACCTTTTTTTAACTTCTCAAATAGAAGCTAGTTATAGTTCTTATCACGCTTCTTAAAGAGAAGCAGTTTTCAAATAAGTTAATTAACTAACTAACTTTGTAATGGATTGTATATTATATTATGTTTTAATTTGTGATATTAACGATTTATATAATTTTACTAAATTTTAATTGTTATTGTTATTTTTTGACTTCTGTACACTTTGTCCATAGAATTGTAGAATTTTCAGAGTATATTCTATTCTATTCATTCAAAGTAGGCGACGATCATTTCTGGCCGCAGATCTAGCGTTATGAGTTCAATTCCGCACTCGGTTAATTTTTTGTTTAATAAATTAATAGAAATAACAGAATAAAAATGACGTAAATGAAATAAAAATGTCCGTCGATAAAAGCTGAACTATGACAGTCCGTAATGTAGATTCCAAGAGAGATAACGGCGCATGAAAACAAATACTCCACTGGATACCGGCGCCATCTAGCGGATAATATTGAACTATTGGGACTCATTTCGCAAAGAACCGGCATTACTCATCTACTGACATTTTATGCATCACAAGACCCACCCATCACTTAGTAGTAGAAGATTAAAGCATACTAGGAGCGAGTAACAGTACTGAAGACCTATGTTAAATACGGTGTCGAAGACCAATGTATGTGCGAGTGTCTGAATATCTCGAAAATTTCACGTATATGTGACACATTGTGGACTTCTATCTCTGATCTTTGTACAGCACTTTACTAATCTTCGTTTTCCACCAGCCCATCCTTTCTTCTGTCAATCAGTGTTTCCATGTCTATATTTCTTTGGGATATTTGCTACATCTAACGCATTGAGAATCCAAAGTTTTTCCTGGATCTCCTGTAGCTTTCAGATGTCCTGCCATTTTTTAGAACCAATTGGAATTTGCAAAGTCTTTAAGTACTTTTCTGGTTGTGCTTGCTGTTTTTGTCGTTCTGTAAAACTTTATTTTGAATTCTGCTCTTAGTAATTTGAGACCTGGCCCACATTCAGGGCTAGGGTTGGTTTTTACATCTTTGACTGAAGTTTTCCACTTCCTGATCCTTTCTCCTTTCCTTGGATCCTTTATGATGTAAGGCAAATTTATCATCGTTGACTTTCTCGCCTATATTTCCAAGTTTATCCTTCAGCAATTTATAATTATGTATTGTATATAAAACCATTCTTATCTGAGTTTTTGCAACTCTGTAAATTTGTAATTCTACATTTGTATGGCTTTTTTACACGGTCAAGTGATATTTTATTCACATTAAATAGAGTAGTACCATAGAAATACAAACGAAAAAACTTTCAGAACCACATTAAGAAGTTAAACATAAAATAACAAAACGACAATGGAAAAAAATCATAGTACTTACCGAATTATGAATAAAAATGTGAACCCTTTCTTTAGGATAGTCCAAGAAGTACACTTTCTGCAACATCTCTTCCAAAAACGGCGTGCTTTGTTCGATGAATACAGAAATCAGCACGGACGGGAAATCTTTGGTCGCCACAGTACCGAGATTGATCGCTCCCTTCTTGCATTGTTTACACCCGTCCACAGAGTTCCATACGTTCGGAACGTAGTTACTGAGATAGTTCAGAGTGTATTTTGCTGCACCGTTTCCGTGAACGACCAAGGGTTCAGTACGAGTCAACGTATTCCTGACGTAGTATAATTCTCCTTCCCCTTCTTTTTCTTGCCGAGTAGCGATTTCGATTTCAGCTAAAATAATGTTTGGTTAGTTTCAAATTTTCGATGAATCCAAAATAAGATGTGCAAAAATACCAAAAAAAAGTCCTATATATATTTTAGAGTATTTTACTAAAGAAAAAAGAGCTGTGGTCTCTTTTGTTCCCTGTTGTAAATGCAACAACCAATACTAGACGTTTCAGAATAGTCAAAACAAAAGTAAATGGTGATTAAACGTGCTCAGAACAAAACAGTCTTGCGAGCAACAAAAGTTCATCTAACACTGGACCTAATCTTTTCTGAAATTAAATGAAAACAATCGTATTTATAGAAAGAGTTAAAAATAACCTTCATGACCTACATCTTGAATTTCCTAAAATTCTCCAACAAATTTTCTAACTTCTCCACCTTGGTTAATACCAATTCCCAAGACTAATACTAACCTTAGTATATATATAAAAAAGTGAGACCATAACAGACCTGATCAAACAATCATTTTAATAGAAATGGAAACTTCTGTAAGATATACACTGATGTATCCAAATCTTCAGACGGTGTTAGTGCAGCCATACACACACCCAATATATCCTTAAAATTTAAATTCAATCCCATTACTTCGTCATACACTGCAGAGTTGTTTGCAATATTACAAGCACTTATCCACATAAAAGAGTCGAAACAGTCCCCGTCTCTCATAATAACCGATTCACTAAGCTCACTTCACACTATCAAAAGTTTATATACCAATAATCCAATTACCTCATATATCCAATCAGAAAAAGAGAATTTAAATAATAATAAGATCAGATCAGATCAGATAAGGTTTTCTCAGATGACTTCAAGTCAGAAATAAAATATAAAGTTTGAAGTGTGTGGCAAAATAAGTGGACTGTATCACAAAATAAACTCAAGGAAATCAAACAATTAGTGAAACCGTGGTTCCAACCCACTGCGAATAGACACGACCAAGTGAGAATAACACGTTTACGATTAGGACACAGTAACTTTACACCTCTTTACACGAATTGTGCCGCTAATGTGTGGAAATTGTCAAGTAACACTCCCTAAGAAACCTTAGGAAAAAACATGAAAACATTAAAAACACAGTAAGTTATCTTAAAGACTCAGGACTATATCAATTATTGTAATTTTTTCAAACTTTACCTGTATTATATTTTTTTAGGTCACTAATAACACTTGTGGTTACAGCGTAAATAAAAAAAAATCATATTTATACTAACCTGATACACCGTTGAGGTTCTGGAATATTTCACTTTTATGGTCCAGCTTGATTTGAGCTTCGTCTCTGAACTGTTGGTCCAAATACGCTTTGGTGCAATACAATTGATCGTCGTCTGTATCCTGGATTTCATCTCTAGTTAATAATTTGTAAATTTCAGGCGCATATCCAATAAACATTCCCGAATTTAAGAATCTTTTTCCTTCGGTGGCCTCCGGATACTGATCAGCTAGTTTCGGATCGGGCCAACAGAAAGGCTCAGCGCCGAAAAGAATTTTAGCACCTAAAAAAGTTTGGGTATGAGAAGAATTTGTTTCAGAATTCTCTAGAATTTATTTCTGGTTATTATAATATAGTTTGTAGTTTTCAACAAATAGTTAGTAGAATATCATAAGATGTGTACAACGTTTAAATAAGCACTTAAGTGTAAATAATTCTTTATCCGGGGCAAAGAAATATTCGCACTGGATAAAGTGTTTCGATTTTCAAAAAAAAAAATCGTACTACATTTTTCACTTACCAGTTTGTTTAAATCTCCTAATAAGTTCATCCATCTTCCCTAAAAATATCACATCGTAAGAATCTGTAAAGAGTATTAATTTGTTGCTGGCTTTATGTTCTTCCAGTGCTTTCTTCAACAAATTGAACTTGAAGCCACCTCCCGGATGGGTTTTGACTTGGCCACCTCTCCATTCGTACCCCAAACCCAGTATTTGAGGTTGAATGTTGAATTCGTTGGCTGAATGGAGGTATCTGTCGAAGCCGTTGGTTTGGTCAGTGGCAACAGTGTACACGAGGATATCTGAAATAGGAACACAGATTTTTTAAAACAAAAACATCTTATCGCCTGTATACATCTTATCATATAATTTAAGGGCTTCCTATACGATATTTTTTGTATAACACAAGTTAAAGTTGTTAGGTACAGCTGGGTCATAAAAAAACTAATACGACTCTTGGTAAGATTTGATCATTTTGAGCAGTGTACTTGATTGGTCTGACATTATATTATATTTATTATGACAGTCAAATATTAAAATAAACAAACAAACAACAAACAATTGATCACATTTTTAATTCATAAATTGTAATAATTATGAAGTTCTAAATTTTGATACTATTTTGGATTTCTGCATTTATAAAGAGTATGTAAATGATTTTTATACATAAAATAGGGTTGTTATTATTTTTATTATTATTAAGGAATAAAACAAACGACTTAACTCAACAATATATTAAAGCAAACATTGTAACCAAATTAGAGGCAAAAAACATTTTAACATAAGTAGAACCACAGTTTTTCTTTTAATAAAAAATGAAGGAATCAAGAACGAAAGAAAGCGAGAGTGTAGAAGACCAAAACTATACTAAATATAGGTATGTAAAAATAAAATTAATATTTTGTATTATCTCCATCGGCATTAATAACAGCTTGTAGTCTTCGGTCCATCTGCGTGAAAGGAACTATATTATCTTCTTTAGAGAGCTCTTCCCAAACCTGTTGTATACCATGCCACAGCTCTCCAGTAATTTGAGGTACAAAATTACGCTGATACAATCGTTTTATAATAGCCCCCCACACATTCTCGATTGGGTTTAAATCGGGACTGTAGCTGGACCATGGTAAGGTTTCGATGTTGTTATTCTGGAACCACTGCTTTATTATATTTGTAGTGTCAACAGGACAATTACCTTGTTGGAGGATAACATTATTTTCTGGATACAACTGTTCTACACTGGGAAAGATGATGTTTCAGATGTCTGTCCAACAAACCTGCCATCAATACGCCATACCATTCTCATTCCTCTAGATGAAATCCATCCCCATCCTCATAAAATTGTGCCCTTTTTAGAAGATTGAGAAATTTTCTCATCTATAAATATTTACCCGTCCCAAAAATCTTGATTTTGTAACTGATGGTTTAAAGCAAATATAAGTTTTGATTGCTTCTGTTGTGGTGTAAGAGCTTGTTTTTTTTTGCTGCAGTTCGGTACCCAAGACGCGAAGCTTTAATTCTGCGCCAAGTTGTTGTCTTTTTTCCCGGAAACTATGACATATTTCTTGCAGTTTTCGCATTTTCAAAATGATTTTCTTCTAATCTTTCCAAAAGCGTACGATCTTCATGAGCGGTAGATATTTTTGCTCTTCCAGAACCTCGCTATCTTTCGATAGTTTGTTAATCTCTCCATCTTTTATTAATATTAAAAACTGTTGTTCTGCTTACATTAAAATGGTTCCCTACGGCAGATAGTGACCAACCATCTTCTAATTTCGTTACAATTATTGCTTTTAGTTCTTTCCTAGCATGTGGAGCCATTTTTTGAGGTTAAACAGAATAAGTTATCTGACAAATTTTAAGATTTGGCCATGACAGTGACAGTATGTAAATAATAAGTATTTATACTTCAAAATACACTGCTCAATTTTCTCTAAAATACGCTTTTAGAGTCGTATGAGTTTTTTTAGGAACCAGCTCTACATATACTTTCCACATAAGTTTGTACCATAGACTTGACTAAAAATACATGTTCTAGATAAATAAATTATTACAAATAAAGTAGATAAATAATTTGTTGATTAAGGTTTGTTGCAGTGGTTTTCTACAAATATTTTTACTTTGAGAAGTCCTGCACAAAGACAGTTGTAATCTTTTGTCATAAAAATGTACTATCATGCATTTTCAAAACAAGTATACTTAAATGATTGATGACTAAAGAACATCCTATGCTGATGACCCTGTACTATGATCTAATTCTTCAGAGTATTAGCAATTTAATCCACATATTTATTTAAATTACGTAAACATTTATGCGTTATATAAACAAATTATTAAAATAACAATTTGATAAGGTTTCTAGAAAAATTTTTCCATAATATATTATACTTTAGTTATTTATGTTTATAGAAGGAAACTTCAACACTATTGATATCTTTGTGGAATATACATTGAAATAAAATAATATTTTATTAAAGGAGATAATAAAAAAGTTATTTACAAAAATACGAGGTAGTCGTGAGCTTCATTTATAATATATTAAAATTAGTTTAGATTATACAGGGTTTCATCCTTCTTCTTCGAATGGCTGTAAAATAATAAAATAGAACAGCTTTGTTAAGCATATTGTTACGATAAATATGACTCATAACCTAAACTGTAAACATATTATTTCTAACAAGTATTTTTTAGTAGGGTCCGCTGCGCTAAAAACCTGTCTGGCGTTCAATGGTATTCGAGAAAGGCCAAGAAATATTCAATACATCTGCGTCTTCCATTTCGACCAACATCTTCTTAACACATGCTGCGTCAATAGAGGTTCATTACGAACATATTGCTCCGTATTTTGTATTTGAAGTAATTCCAATGTGACAAAGTTCATTAAATCTAGTAATGGTCATCTTGTCATTCGTAACCTGCTGGTGTAGTATTGACTAATGATGTTCCAATAAGTGTGAAATAATAATTTCCTATACCACTTCAAGCTTCGTCTTAAGAAGTAGCATAAGCTTTCATCTGATCAGATAGGTCAATAAAAGCTTTATGATTATTGTAATCAAAAACAGTGGACGGTTTTTCTGTTTGCTTGCGTCCAGAGGTAACTTGTAGAAGCTCTGAAGTATGTTTTGTGCTCAATGTCAACATATCACGTTTGTCCTTCCATTTTTGAATTTGAGTTGCTTTTGGATTAAATTTTCGATTAGCTCTCAGTGTTCTAACCAAACGAGTTTCTTTTCCTTATAATGAATGACCTAAAGAAATACTGGTGTAGTAATTGTCGGTATAAATAGTGCGTTCTTTGTTCAATAAATCTATTGCCAGTGTACGAACTATATTTTCAGAAGACGACTGACCTTCTACTTTGTCTTGTCCACAATAAACTGTTGTCGTAAGTATAACCCTTTTCAACACAAAGTTTGCGTTTTGGTTGTTTATTTATTGTAAACATATTTCCATTAAAAAAATTGACGAATCCCTAGATAAAAGTCTTTTTTATACTACACATTTTAACTGTCAAACCCCTCTAGACGGTTATGACGACGAAATTCTTATTTTTTACTAACTTAATTGGTATATTTAAAATTATATTATTCCAAAATAAGTAACTGCCAATGTGATTAGTCCAAATTAAAGCCAGTTATAAATCGATAACACCCAAAACTTGCTATTAGTCAAATAAATTTCGGACAAGTTTTTTCAGCCTTATCGCCTTATCAGTATAACTAGTGTTAAGATTGGTGATTCCATAATTTTGGGTGTGTGTTAATCAAATTACTAACGAGTAACTGCGGAATGTATTGTTTTTTGAAGGTGTGTGAGTAAAGCTGAAATATTATTTGATAAAATAGGAAACCAATCAAAGACGGAACATGCTTATCGGTAAAACTAGTTTTAAGTTTATACATTTTTATTGGTGAATCAATATTTTTGGTACAACTTGTCATACCAATAACGAATAGCTGTTGAATGTATTGTTTTTTGAAGGTGTGTGAGTAAAGCTGAAATATTATTTGATAAACGGTAAACCAATAAAAGAGGAACATGCCTTCGAGGCGTGTAACTTATTTATAGGTACTTAGAAAATATTTAGTGCTATAAAAGCCGTAATTTTTATGTTTTGTTCTTATAAAAGATAATATTTATATCGTCCGATATAATATATATAATATATATATATATATATATATATATATTATATATATATATATATATATATATATATATATATATATATATATATATATATATATATATAACGAGTTTATTACAGCTGCCGCCGTTTCTCGCAACCTAGCTTCCAACGCTTGCGATCGTTCCAGTCATCTACTTGTAGACCACTATCTTCCATTGCACGTTTTACTTCTTGCCTCCACGATCTTGGTTTTACCTTTTTCCTGCGGTTGGTGGGGATCCACTGTAACATTCTCTTTGGCCATCGTTGATCATTCATCCTTTCTACATGGCCATACCATTTCAGCCTTTTGTATTCTATAGTTTCCAGGATGTCAATGTCTATGCCTATACCCTCTCTGATTTCAGTATTCCTTACTCTACCTCTTCTAGTGAGTTGGCAACATCTTCTCCAATTATTCATTGCCATTGCTTTTATTTTAGATGCGTCATTTTTATTTGCTCTGAACCATATGCAGCAATGCTTTCTATTTTACTTTTGTATATCCTAATTTTTGTGTTTTGGGTGATGTGGTTATTCCAAAGTATACTATTCAGTTGACGTATTGCTGAATTTCCTTGACCAATTCCAGTAGCTATTTCTTTTACATATTTACATTTATCAGTATTTTGAATTTGTTTGCTTCCTAGTTCTAAGTGCTTTCCTTCACCTCCCACTACTACGTACTCTGTTTTTGATGGATTAATTGATAAGCCTCATCTCATTAGTATATTCTTCATCTATTTTTCGTAACATGTAGTAGATACGGACTTTTTGTCCAATCTTTATTACACTCGTCATATCATCGTACAACTCCCTTACAGCATTAATGTAAATCGGTGGAATATTCTTGTCTTCTAGCACCTGCCATAGCTTGGCTAATGGGACACTGTCATACGCTTTTTGAAGATTAATAAATACCATGTGTGTCTCCATATTATGTTCCAAACGCTTTTCTATTGTTTGTTTTAGGCAGAGTTTGTCTATACAAGAACGACCAGTACGAAAGCCACTCTGATCTTCAGCGTCTTCCCAACAATCTTCAATTCGGCTTTTAATTATCTTCTCGTAGACTCTACAGATTGAGTTAGTTACACTAAGCCCTCGGTAGTTCTTACAATCTTTTCTGTCGCCTTTATTTTTGTATAGATTGCTGATATATGCAGTTTTCCATTCTGGGGGTAGCTCTTCTCCTCTCAAGAATAAATTAAAAGTATAAGCCAATAGCTAAAATAGTTCGTCTGGGCCATATGTTCCATTTTTCATAGCGTTGGCGTGTTTTTTAATTTCTTCTGGTGTTATTTCAGTTTCTTCGCGGTAGGAAATATCATATTTTTGGTAGCCAATATCTTGGAATTCTGTTCGATCTTCTGTCAGCATTTGTTCATAATATTCGACCCATAATTCTGGGACTATTAGAGTTAACCTACTGCATTATTTTCTATCTGTTCTACTACCTCTAATTGTTTTCCAGGCTTCTTTACTTCTAAAAATAAAATATTCATAAAATTCATAAAATTTTCTACGTTATCGCAGGCTTTATTCCACATCTCATTTTTGGCTTTACTTACCTCTTTTTTACTTCTTTGTTTAAGCTGTTGTACTGTTGTCGATAGTAAGGGTCCTTTGTTGCTAGCCATTTGTTATACAAATACAAATATCGTCCGGTTACAAATAAAATACATTAAGTAAAAACATGTACGTTTGAATTCTTTGGCTTAAAATATTTTTAGGTATATTAAATTTCCTTTTGACTATTTCACTAGACTATTTTTAACTGATATAACGGCATACCAACGCCACATTTCCTACTGACAAAACTCCTTTCTGCCCATGATTTCTCAGTGGCAAAATTATGACAGATCCGTCACGAAGGTGTCTGGTAATTCTATTGTTGTCAGTTTGACAAGTCATTAAGGCTTAATCAATTTTGGACAGATATAATTAATCCAGACGAAAAATCAAGATTTGGATGCCAGTCAGACGAAGAAATAAAAAAATTGGTTTCGGAAAATGTTCCATTGAACACGCAGAGGTCCAGAAGCTCCATTTCGACCCAATTTTCGGAGTTGGGGAAGACTATAAAAAGTCGTTTGTAAAGTTAATGTGGAATACTACAGCAAAAATGGTACAAGAAATATATTTTACGGAGTACGGCATAAAAATTTACCCTTTCACAGATATATCTTTGAAATGTGCGAGATTGGCCAGAGATACCAAGCAGAGAAAGCTTCAAAGTGTTCAAAGAAAAAAGAAAACTCAGTTCAAAAGAATTATCAACCAAAGAACTATTAAAAATCATCCAAAGCTACAACGAGGAAACCCCCGATGGAGCTCAAAAAAGTTTTTTCACCTTTGCTCATTTGAACTTGCTTGGAGAGGCAACGAGGCCATAAACTACAAGATTCACTTTTCCAGAAACAATTTGATGTTATGGGGGAATGTACGAGCCGAATTGAATACAACAGCATTTTTTCCAAAACAAATCAAGTCGGTTCGAAAAGTTTGGCAAGCAGCAAATGGTTGGTAAAAAAATTCATCAAACGAAAATTTATGCCTAGTTAGATTATTTTTGAAATTAATGGAAAAAAAGAGACCAAAGATTTTATCAGACAGACTCTTACCGTTCATCTCAACTGAAAGGATAGATCTTTTAAAAAACTGTCCACTTGGAATCAACACCGTATCTAAGTGGACAAAAATGTCAGCTGAAAAAATTGGAATAGACACAAAAAACATAAAATAACAAACTATTCTCTCATCAACCTTCAGCTGTGTCAGCCTTGTTCAAGCAAGATATTACACTTACGCACAGTATGTGAAAATTTTTAACCTAACTTCAATGAAAATAGTAACAAGTTCAACGGCCTATACAATTAAATAGCGGTACAAAAGCAACGACTTGCTGTAATCATAGATTTTAAATACCTTCAAAATTCATAAAATAATTGAATTAATTAATTGTTCAAATAACATATCGATAATTAAAAGTATGAATTAACTTTTTGGTACACACGGTATACCGGTCTTAAATCAAAGCGACCGCTGTAAGAATGTTCCAGAACAATCGCCCAACAATCTCGACAATTATAATGTGTAACGTGGAATAGCACATATGTGTTTTAAATACGCATTGCATCACTGCCGTTGGTCGTAAAATTAAAAATAACAAAATGATTAAAGAAACAGGACACTCTACAGCTTCCTATGAATGATGCCAATGTATCTCTTAACTTTTATCAATTATTGATACTACTATCTTTGGTTTATATAATAAATTGTCCGTTACTACAGCAATTTTGATTTGATAAAAGTTTTAATTATAACGAAATGTTATAATTTATTGGAAGCAATGATCTAAAGTGAAGAACGACGTGACATAGTTTAATTTATTTCGTGTACAATTCTTTTCGATCTGTTCAAATTTATGCTTACAAATGACGAAATAATGAAATCATGATCCTTATTCACAAAAACGGTGATCAGTTATAACAAATCTTGACAACTATAGGCCATTTTCTCTTCTTTCTCAACTTTACAAACTAATTAACTAAAATCATAACCAAACGCCTGAAAAAAAATTAAGACTTTAATTAACCTTGCCGAGCAGGCTGAATTTAGAAGTAAATTGGCGAAAAACGATCATTTGAAAACAATTAATACTTTAATAGAGAGATCGGTGGAATATAGTAGAGGACTTGTGCTAACTTTTGGCGATTTAGAAAAAACTTTCGACACTATTGAGCTTCCTAAAATACTAGCATCATTACATCAAATGGTGGACTACAAATATGACAGGTTAATCGAACATGTACATAATTATCGAACATGTAGGTAAGTATATATTTATTTGGCAACTACAATTTATCACTGGTTTCTTGAGCTTGCTCGTTGACTGCTCACAAAACTATCCAGTAGAGCTACTATGCAAATGCTTCTCTTACTTAAACATAAGGCAATCAAATAACTTACCAAATCAACACGGAGTATTTTTGGATTTCATTTTCTAAAGATCGCATCAGAAAAGAGGAGATAAAACGAATAATGGCAGTAGACACAAGACATACTCAGCTACATCGCAGAAAAACGTTAAATTTGGTATGGACATGTGAGAAGAACAGATCATACAAGGTGGATAGCAAAGATTTCGGATTCGAAGAACAGATCATACAAGGTGGATAGCAAAGATTTCGGATTCCCAATAGGAAGGAGGAAAAGAGGTAGACCCCGAAGGTCGTGGAGGGATAAAGTGGAGGAGGCCATGGAAAGACGAGACCTTAGAGATGGAGAATGGCAGAACAGAAATGACTGGAGACGTTGGCTGAAAGAAGGAAGGCGGCGACAGCTGTGAAAATCCTTATATAGATAGATAGATTTTCTAACGTATTTGCTTCCCAATAACTTTCATCATGTGACAATTACTAGTGATCTTGGTTGTAATCTTAGTTAAGCAATTAGATTACACTATATATTTTGATATAAGCAATCCCCTGCTTACCGACCAACGGACTCGAGCGGATAAGTCGGTAGGTAGTAGGACAATCTTTTGTCCTGGAGCTGAGAAATCGACCAAATACGGAAAAACCAATAAATTGGTCAACGGCAGAATAATGCAAAAGGCAAGTGGAAATCACTGCATTAAATGTTCAACCGAACATTACTAGTTATTCATCATGGCAAATACGCAAAAAAGTCAAACCGTTACTGATCATGGAATCCGGAAACCAAGATCCCGCAGGGGAGGGAAAGATCATATAAAAAACAAGGCCTTCTAGGTCGATAGCAAGCAAAATCCTCATTTGGATAATAAAATTCCACGTCAAGGAATACACAAATGTACCATGGACCAGGATCGCTATGTCTGCTTTATAGATTATCAAAAGGCTTTTGATAGAGTACGATATCACAAACTCGTAAAACTGTTAAAAGAAAAGAATGTGGATAGTTGAGGAGATTGACAATAACTCGATACAGGTTATTGTCAATCTGTACTGGAATCAAAAAACAAAGGTTAGAATAAAAAATGTCGATACAGAATCTATAGGAATCAAAAGAGGTTGCATTGTTATTCAATCTGTACAGCGAAGCTATTTTTAAGGAAACAATGTCAGAGGAACAACAGGGTATATCAATAAACCGAAAAATCTTGAACAACATAAGAATCGCAGACAACACCGCTGTTTTTGCAGACACTCTGTCTGCAAAATAATCTTAGCAAATAGATTATATCAAGTCAGTATAAAATATGGACTTCAAATGAATGTTAAGAAAACCAAGTGCATGATTATTTCTAAGCATCATACAGTAGGAAGGCTAGATATGGAGGGAAAACAAGTAGAAAGAGTGAATAACTACAAATATCTGGGAACCTGGGCAAATGAAAACAATGACCAAGGTAGAGAAATAAGGACACGCATTGAAATTGCAAAACAAGCATTTATAAAAATAAAAACAATGTTTGAGACCTTCCTCTGTAGCTGAGGATAAGACCATTAAGATGCTATGTGTTCTGGACTTTGTTGTATGGAATGGAAAGCTTGACACTAAAAGTGGATAATATAAAGAAGTTGGAATCATTTGAGATGTGGTGCTATAGAAGGATTTTGAAAATACCATGGACCCAACAACTTACACATGCAGAAGTGTTAAGAAGACTACAAAAGGATTGCAAGGTCATAAAGATTATCAAAACAGGAAAGCTGGAATATTTAGGCCACATTATCAGAGGTGCGAAATATAAGATATTAAGGCACATAATGCGAGGTAAAATCAAGGTTAAAAGATCCATAGGAAGACGAAGAATTTCCTGACTAAGAAACCTAAGAGAGTGGTATAGATGCAGCTCATCTTTTATGACATTCTGTTACTGCTGGATAGGCCACAACTGACGAAATGCCCCTGAAGATGATCTTGTGATCGAAAGTACTTGGGCAAGATTTGATTAAATACTGTGTTTGATATTTGCCTTGTGTACCATCAAAGTTCATTTATTCGAACATTCAACCTTATATTGGTTGAATAAAGATAAGTTTTTTGTTATATCCTTTAGCAAATCTAAAAATAATGTTGTGTTTGACTATCACATTAATATAAACCTTCTCTCAAGAGATTTGGGTTTTTTTGACAGTTCCTTGTCATTTATCCCTTACATCAACAATATGTCAAATAAAGCATACCATAATCTATGTGTTATCACAAGAAACTGTTGAGATCTTTCTGTACCCACCTTAGAATGATATATCTTACTTTAATCCATAGTATACTGTCTTATGTTTCTATAACATGATCACCAGACTATTTCAGCCATATTTACAGCCTGGAAAAAATTCAAAATACGTTTCCCACGGTTTGTACTTTTTGATTAAACTTACATAACATGTATTTGGTGGAACTAAGGACTTTAGATGTAGTACTATAAAATAATATCACACAAACTGTGGCAAATTCTCTCATATTAACATAATTCAGACACTGGGAAATGACACTATTCAATCTTATGATCCGGGGGATATAAAATCTATAGGATTTAGGCACTCTAATTGAGTAGGTTAGGAATCGAAGATGAGTTTAACTTGGACTATTCGTTTAATTTTAAAAAGAATTTGAATGAGATATAATCATTTGAAATTAGTTATCATTTAATTTTTTTTTTACTTTTTATTAAGAAAAAATCTATCTTTATGGAATAAATAATGTAGCTATGGGTAATTTAATGAACTGAAATCAGATTATACATTAATTTCTCTTTAAAGTAAAGCTGAAATATTTAAAAAATCCAATAACTATATCTGCATTAATATCATTAACAATATCATCTTTACAAAATATCCGAGATATCAATGTTATCACAATTAATATCCATGCATTACTTGCAAGTCATTATTTCCAGTTTTCTGCATACTATTTTTTTTTGCCTTTCTTTCCTTCATAAATAAGTAATTTCCTCAAGCAAAGTCTGGGAGCAGGAGGGCTAGTAGTACAGACTGATATCACTATTTTTTTTTTATTTTTTGCAACCCCAATCCAGTGGATTTAAATTTTTTTGAATTTTTGAATTAAATGCTAGGTCCTCAACCCATGGTATTTAGTGGCACTAAGGGGTAATTGAGCTAGAGCAAATTGGGTGTTTTTTGATAATCTTTGAAATCTTTAATAACGGTAGTAGCTGTTTGTCTGCACACCAGAGAAAGTAATAAGGATGCTTTCCGCAGCAACAGCCAAAACCTAACAAAAGAAAGTAAAAAAAATATTAAAGACATATGAGTCGTTATGACATGTTGAGCTACAAGAAAACTTGAGATAAAATCTAAATTGAATAAAAGTGGGGAAAATATACAACCTTGTAGCATTATTCTAGGCACTTTTATGCCATTTTTTTTACAATGTCAATTGCGAGACATTATTATGAAGAAAACAAGCTGAAAATCATAGTTTTATGGGAAATATGTAAAAACTTTGATTTTTACGAGAACTACAAACTGACAAGAAAAATAAGTCATTTAGTAAGAAAATGGATAAAGTCCGTAAAATAAATTAGAAAAACTTGGCAAAAGATAGGAAGAACAATATTGAAACCATGGGTCTTTATGGCATGTTGAGCTACCAAAGAATTTGAGATTTAATCTTATCTGAATTTAATAGAAGTGGGTAATCTATACAACCTTGTTGTCTTGATGTCAATAGCCAGTATAAGATATTTTTATTAAGAAAACAAGCTTAAATTCATAAATATCATAAGTTTTATATGAACTAAGTAGGTATGTAAAAAACATTGATTTCACGAGAACTGCAAACATTACACGAAATATGATCCTCTTAAGTTATTTAACACTCACATTTTATGCAATTCAGTGTAGGAAGTACTGCATATCTCACATCTGAGACTAAACAAATGTTTTATTTTCTGTATACAACTTACCATTGCTTTCCTTCGGGGAAACATGAATAAATGTGGCGAATAAAATTAACACTAAATGTAAAATCGGCATAATGGCACACTCTTTGTTTAAATAAATAATATTAAAATAATTAAAAGTTATTTGAAAACATAAAATATTTAAAACATGGCACAAAATCTCACCGACCTACAGCGGCGCATCACAGTCACTGAGGAGGTGAGGAGGAGTTCTGTCAAATCGCGAAGGAAGAACTAACGGTGTTGCCGTATCGTTTTAAATTTGTATCTTAGACATGGGAAATTTTATTTAAAGAATTAAAGAATCGAAAAAAATTGTGTATTTAATAAGTTATTCAATATTAAATCTTATACGTATTCTATGTTTCGAATTGTACAGAATTGAGCTATATTATGAAAAGCTATTGTCTCCGTAACAGTCATGTAACAGTATTCCCCATAGACTTGTTTGGACAATGTTCACTTTAAACATTTACAACAAATTGTAAATTTTTTTGAACAAATTGATAAAAGCTTTCTTAAAGGAAAAGCGAATGAACATCAACACATATCAAGAACAAACTTAGGGAACAATACAAATGATCAGTGAACAAGGAAGCAGAAAGATTGAAAATGGTTAGACGAAGAAAAAGAAACCCAATTTAACTAGCTCAAGAATATAGTGATTAATTTGGATTCTCTGTTAAACATTTGGAGGGTTTTTAGTAATCAACATACTTATATTTAGATTTTCCTCTCATATTTCTTCAGACTATAACGATATCATCAGCGAATACGAGAATTTGTGTCGATCTATTAAAGATGGTTACCTCTACGCTACCCAGAAGTATTCGCAACTTTTTATGGATATGAAAGAACTTGACGCTTTCTTGGGAATACTTATAGTCATGGATTTCCACAGCCTTCTAACAATAAGGTCATACTGGTCCAGCAATGACAATTTCCATGTTGAACGTCTGACTAAAATATTTACATTAAAAAGGTTCCTGAAAGTCTTGAGATTTTTGCATCTAAACAATAATGAAAATATGCTCCAACCGAAAATAAAAGAGTTTGATAGGTTCTACAAACTTAAACCAATTATAAACCATCTTTCTATTGACGAACGCATGTGAGTCCTTTCAAAGGGCGTATATCACTAAAACAGTACATACCAATGAAACCAATAAAAAGAGGCTTGAAAATTTGGGCATTGGCATGTACTAAAACAAGATATCTTCTAAATTTTCAAATATATTAAGAAACATTCACTGAACCAACGTCCGATATTTTAGGAGAACGTGTTGTTTTAGAACTTTAGATTATGTAAATATCAAAATCGTGCTTATTGTGTATACTTTGATAATTGTTTCATCACAATACCACTGTATTATGTGTTGATAAAGAGCTTTCCCAAAATCAGTCAGATTCGGTTAGTTCCAGGGCAATATCTGTGTATAAGTGGAAAGATAGAGGCGTAAAATGTATTAGTGTTCTCAACAATCTACATAATTTTCAAGACAAAACTCAGGTTTTAAAAACAAACAAAACCGGAAATAGACATCAAGTACCATGTCCTCAGACAATAGCCGATTATAAGAAATACATTAGTGGAGTAGATCTATTCGATCAATATCATGATAACTACTCTATCACTACTATCACTACTCTAAAAATATTTTACTACCTTTTAGACGCAATAATAGTAAACAGCTATCTTCTATAATAAGGAGACTCTAAAAAAAACTAAGTGCTCAGCCTATGACTGCATTACAGTTCCGCAGTGCACTAGCTGAAAATTTGATTAGAACTTTTATTTTCAGAAAAAAGTCTGAACCTCCATCAAACTCAACTTTGAATGCTGATTCACACTTACCCACCAAAGGAACTTGGTGAGTTGGTGCTATGTCCTTTGTGCTTCATTTAAAAAGAGACACACGCGCAGCAATTTGATTTGTCAAGTTTGTAATGTTGCTATATACAAAGACTGCTTTGCACCCTACCGTAGTAGATAGAAAGTTCTTAGATAATAAATTTAAAATATTCCTGTATGTAGTTTTTTTTATATTTTCGGAATTAAGTATTTTTTTTATAACTTTTTGTAATTGTTTTTACCGGTTACTATATATACCAAGTATTAGGTAAATATTAGTTGTTTGTCAAAATGCATACTGGTGGCTATATATACCATCCTTTCGAGTATTTTTTGTAAGGATAAAATGTTTTAAACATTTTTTGTCTTGCTAGTGATACATAAATGGTTACTTTTCCTATTCAAAAGTATATTTTTACAAAAAATAGTTCTGCCCGTTAAAGGGTTAAAAACATTATAGAAAGAAAACTAAAAGAAGCAGAAGAAGAGATAATGATAGATATATGCCTGAAGGAAAGTATGTAGTCGGTGATAGAAATGAGAGGGGAGAAAGACTGGTTCAGGTTGCATACTACCAAAACATGCCAATTACAAATACATTCTTTAAGAAAACATTGAACATAAATGGGCTTGGGTAGCACCAAATGGAATCACTAAGAACGAAATTTACTTCATTCTAACCAACAAGATTGTTACAATAAAGATGCCAGTGTAATAAATATATTTCCAACAGGCAGCGACTATAGACTAATGAGAGCAAAAATTGTTCTAGATCTGAAATTACAAAGAATAAAATTAATCAGAAAACCATGAGTAACCGGTATAAATATTAACAATCTAAAAGAAAACCCAGATCACTATCAAAAGACAATTGATGAAATATTACATGATAAATTCGATAGCTCTCAATTAATGGAAATTATCGCTATCAAGGCCAAAGAAATCGGAGACCTACAACAACAAAATGAACGTAATAAACTGTCTGATAAAACTAAAATAATGCTAAAACAAAGAATTTAAATGAAAGAAAGTAGCAACATACAGAGAATACAATACACAGAATTTTGTGAGACAATAAGGAAAAGTATTAGAAAGACATAAGGAAATACAATGAAAGACTAGTAGAAAATGCGATCCAAAAAAGGAAAAACTTTAAGAAAACAAGAAAAGCATTAATCATTGGGAAGAAGCAAATCGTTGCTATAACAAACGAAAACATCAGAATTACAGACAGAAATGAAATAATACAGCTCGTGACTAAATTCTAAAGGGAACTATACAAAGCCCATGACACACTTTACGAAGTAATCAGTAACCAATAAGATGTACCAGAAGTCCTTCAGGAAGAAGTAGAATCGACAATTACAAAAATGAAAAGCTTTAAAGCAGCTGGAAAAGATGGTATAACAAAGGAACTGCTTAAATATGCTGGCAATAAAACTTGGACAATCTTAGCAGGCATATTTACAAACTGCCTAACTTCGAGATACATACATATCATGATAGTAGACCGTGCTCGGAATAATCTTTAACACATTAAAGAAATTGGGGGCTTTGAAGTAGTTAATAGATTCATACACCTGTGGTCCCTAATAACAAATGGCGGAGGGTGTGACAGAGAGATACGTAGAAGGTTGACTATTGCTAGAACAGCTATGATGAAACTGGTAGCAATTTGGAGAAATTCTAGCATAACAATACACACAAAACTAAGGCTGGTAAGGGCTCACATTTTTCCCATAGCCATATATGCATCCGAAACGTGGACCTTAAAGAAAACGGATAAAAATAAACTGGACGCTTTTGAAATGTGGGTATACCGCCGCATGTTGAGAATATCCTGGATTAATAAGTAAAGGATAGATTGCTTAAACAAATACAACAGAGATATTTGCAGTATTTTGAACACACTGCTAGAAGAACAGGTACGATGGAAAACTGATAATCGAAAATAGAGTTGAAGGAAAGAAACCTAGGGGAAGATTTCCAAGCCGTTGGCTAGATCAAACAAAAATATTGATTAACCAAGGGTTACATGAAGCTGAAAAACTAGCCCAGGACAGAGAAGGATGGAAGGAAATCGTGAAAAAACTGTAAAGGCCTGATGGTGTCACCACATCCCAAAAGGGATTAGGACTGAGGAAGAGGACCAGACCACTGGAATACAGCAAACATAATTCTCATTCATAAGAAAGGTAGCAAAGAGGATATCAAAAACTATAGACCTATAATAAGTCTACTACCAATCATATACAATTAGTGATGTGAGTTGTAAAATTACATAACTTACGTTACATAAATTACACGTAACTTACGGTAATATTACATGATACCCGTAACTTAATGTAATTTATGTAATTTTTGGAATTTACGTAATTTATGAAATTTAACGTAACTTATGATAAATTTACATAAATTACCGTAATTTATGTAATTACTGGTAAAATTACATATATTATGGCAACTTATGCGCGCGCAATTGTCGTAAGTGCGGTGCGCCGGTGCCGGCGCGCGCGAACCAGTGGGTGCTATTACGCTCGTCGCTCGTTAGTCGTTCCTTAGTCTGAGTCAGGCAGGTTATGTTTACATTTCTGTTATTGTATGTGTAATGTGTATGTATAAGTTAGTTTTCGACTGTTCTTTCTCTATTCATTCACGCAGCGTTGGTTACTTTACATTTATTTATAAGGAAGCACAGAAACTATAAGGTAAGAAATATATTATTTCTACAAACAGCAAAACACGTGCCGGTGATGTCCATAGCAACCTTAGATTGGGAAACACAGGGGCGGGCCTATCGCATATCGACTGTACGTTAAATCTAACGCGCGTCATTTTATATGTGGCTACAGTACTTAATTCTGAATTCGGTTTACCAAGTTTTATTCGATTTTTTAGATTAGTTTACTGTACAATAACTATAAGAATGATAGGAGCAACGGTGGTACTTGTGCATGTAGCATGTGTAATTGAATTACACTGACATAACTTACTAAATAAAAAATTTTGATAACGTTGAGGGCAAAATAATGTAGTTGTCCGATCCAGTATTCTGCTTATTCGAATTTCATTAAATTGTTACACAGATTCAATTTTAATCTTTCTTCTATTTAAGGATGCCTAACAATTTTTTATGCCCTCGTGCCCATCAAATACTTTGAAAAATAATGTTTTTTCCCTTCTTAATGTTTAAGTCTACCTGAATATTTTTTTTAGGTCATAAAACATGGTGAAACGTAAGACAGATATCTGGCTTTATTTTGAAGTGTTACCTGCGGGTTCTTCTAATCAAAAGACCATAAATGTGAGGTGTAAATTTTGCAAGAGTGTACATGCAAAAAATGCTACAAGAATGAAATCTCATCTTCAACAATGCACTTATGTGCCGCATATGATAAAACTTAAATTCAATATTTTAACTCCAAAGTCAAAGGGGAATCACTCTAAATTTCCATTTGAAACATCCATGAAAAAGATCACATCGGCAAAATTGGATAACGATAACACTGATGCTGCTTGTACATCATCAACGGTTTCCACAGCATCAACATCTGCTTCTGATAACATTCATGTGGAAACACCTGTTTGCACAAAAATCAACAGAATACAATCATTTTGTGATCGAATGACACACGAACAAAATAACGAATTGAATATTTTGCTTGCTAGAGCTATTTACACCAGTTCAGCACCACATTCAATTACCGAGAATGAAGATTGGAAATTGTTTTTTAAAAAAATTAGACCTTCATACACCTTACCATCGAGATATATGTTATCAAATCGTCTCCTGACCGAAGAGTACGAGCGAGTTGAAGTTCAAGTTAATGATAAAATTAAGCAAGCTGACAATTTATCATTGCAATGCGATGGTTGGTCCAACTTGCGAAATGAAAGTGTAATTAATTTCATTGTTACAACACCCGAACCGTTATTTGTCAAATCAGTACTAACAAAAGCAGAGAAGCATACCGCAGAATATATAACAAAATTAATGGTTGAAGTTCTGGAGGAGTATGGACCTAAAAAATTTTTCGCTATTGTGACTGATAACGCAAAGAATATGAGGAAGGCTGTGAGACAATGTGAAGAGATGTATCCCCATCTTGTATCATACGGCTGTTTAGCGCACACATTACATTTATTGTGCAGCGATATTTTGAAATTATCTTCAATAGAGACACATTTGTCACATATTATACATATCGTTTAAAACTATTAACCAGTGTCAAGTACTGAGAGCTCAATTCACAGAAATAAGAAATGAGATGAAGTGTGGAGTGTCTCTTAGCCTACCTGTAAAAACAAGATGGGGTTCACATGTAAAATGTCTTCAAGATCTGACTAAATGCAAGTCCGTCCTACAACGTCTAGCAATATCTCCAGATAAAACAATTCAAGATAGAATACGCAGCGCAAAAGCAAATTTACTTGATGAAGGATTCTGGATAAATTCTAGCGCTCTTGTTGAATTGCTTAAGCCAATTACTGAAGCAATAACACGTCTTGAAGGAGATTCTTCGTCAATTCATTTGGTTTGTGAAACTTTCGCGAAAATCGGTAGTAACATATCTACTCATTTAGAATGCGTGAAACTAACGGATTGCGAAAAAACAGAAGCGATGGATAAATTTATATCAAGGAAGGAATACGCCCTTCAACCGATCCATTTTGCCGCAGACTTACTAAACCCTCGGTCTGTTGGTGCAAATTTATCATCAGCCGAAAGGATTGAAGCGATGAAATACATTACTACTATGTCAACCACGACCACGATAGAGATTGGTGATGAAGGAGTGTCAAAGATTACTGAGGATTTAGGAAACTATTTAGCTAAAACAGACTTTTTTGGCGAAACATTTTTATGGAACATACTCGATAATGTCTCTTTGGTTACATGGTGGAAAGGATTTTGTGGACATTCATGCCTCTCCAAAGTTGCAGTCAGGATATTGACAATGCCGTGCACTTCTGCGGCAACAGAGAGAAGCTTTAGCTCCCAGAGCAGCATTCATACGAAGAGAAGAAATCGCCTAACAACTCAAAGGGCAGCAAATTTAAATTATATACAATATAATTCAAAATTGCTGAAACGTTCACGACAACATCACATACAAAGTCAATATCCTATAGAAGAGACTGTACAGAACAACGTTTCGATAGAAGGTAGAAACTTACAGAAGGAGATAGAAGTAATTGAAAACCATATTTCCGAAGAGGAAGAATTAGACGAGGTAATTTTAAATTTAGGCATTTTTTAGATATGTGATATGTGCATGTGATATATGCAGTTTGCTTCTTTTCCGATTTTCCAATGCATTCCACCGTTTTCGAATAAAAAATTATAAATCTTATGTTTTCAGACAATATCATCATGGCATTCAAATACAACAGGAAATGGAAATTCCGACGATGATTTTAATTTTGCTGACTTTGCAATGACCGATGATGAAATTGATCAAAGAATGGAAACTAGGGAACAGAGACCAGCACGCATTTTGAGACAAAGCAAAGTGAACATTTTAGAAAACGTCTTAATGAAATCGGTAAATTAGTGTAAACACATACATATTTATTGTTTATATTCCAAAATTATCAATTTCAGGGTAAAGGCACAGAACAACCCCAAAAAAAAACGGAAGTCGAGAAGGATACTTCAGATGCCGAAAACAAGGTAGTTAGATCTGTATATATTATATTATAAACCCATTATTTTTACTCTCTATGTTTACACTTTCCTATTTAATTTCAGGATGCAGTTCTGGATTTGCCGGAGATAAAAAAAATTACACAAGGCTCATTGGAAGAGCAAACAATTGAAACTTCGACGTTTTATAACAAGAAGGTCTCCAGTTGTCTGCGAAAAAGGAAGTTGTGATTTATAAAAGCCGCTTAAAACAAAACTAAAGAACCTATGTTTTCATTTCTTTATTATTTGTATGTATTTCTTATCCACTTTTCTTTATTTCATAAGTATGTAGTTACTTTGTGTTTATTATATTCAATATGAATGCAAACAATTGATTTTTTAATACAATGAACATAAATTACATAAGTTACATAAATTACATCTGGTTTGTAATTTTTGGGTAATTTTACACGTGTAACTTACAATTTCTGAAATTACACGTAATTTCACATCGCTATATACAATATATTCACAAAGATCAACAATCTTTAACAAACGCATTAGATGCTGCACAGCCAAGAGTGCAAGATGGTTTCAGAAGTATATTCAGTACCATGGATCATTTTCATATACTTCGAGAACTAATGAGTAGAGCTAAAGAAAAGAATATGAAATACCGCTAGCATTAACTTTAGCAAAATTAAACTTAACAAAAACAAAAGCCATATACAACGAGCTAGTGGATGTCCAAGATGTAACAATAAACAACACTGCACTTGAGACAGTAGACGAATATGTATACCTGGTACAATTAATACATATATCTGCCTCCTTACTTCAAGAAATCAACAGAAGAATGAAACTGGCTTGGGCATCTTGTCGTAGAAATGCAGTTATATTCAAATCGAAGATGCCAATGCTTCTGAAGAAAAAATAATTTCTATAAGTGTATACCACCAATCATGACATACGGCTGCGAAACTTGGACACTAAAGAAAGAGATAATAGCGAAACTCAAAGTCAGTCAAAGGTCAATGGAACATTGCATGCTAGGTATAACAAATAAGAGAGATCGAAAAAGAATAGAATGTATCAGACAGAAAACCAAGGTTATTGATGTAATCCATAGAATTAAATCTTTAAAATGACAATGGGCGGAACTTTAACGAGAAGAACTGACAATAGGTCAATAGGTCACTAGAATTATACAGTGATATCCAAGAGGCGTCAATACACCAAGAAGACTTCCTAATTTAAGATAGAACTGTGGCATAAGGAAACAAGCCAGTACAGCATGGCACAGAAAAGCGAATTTTAGCCAATCGTGGACAGATATGATGAATGAATATGTAAGGGAAGAGTGAATATGTACACCATAATTGGTAGATTATGCTGAGAATGATGACGATGATAATATGCCTGATAAAGTACCTACCAAGAATACTACAAGAAACTGTAAAGAATTTATAAAACAGAGCAATTGACAAATTCTGGCTAATTGGCTCTGCTAAAGTCATTTTCAAGAAAAAAAATTCCGAATTTCATCTGAATAGAAAAGTACCTAAAAGTTTTGAAATCCAAAAAGGTATAAAGCAAGAAGATATCTTTAATCCACTATTATTTATATTAATAAAGGACAGAATATTGAAATACACAGAAAGATAAACATTAGATGAAAGAGAGAGAAAATATGATGAAAAAAATAAAAGGAGGGAAACATGCATTAAACAAACAAATTTGGGATAGTAGAAATATAAGATAAGAAATAGATAAGAAGAAGAAAACAATAGGCGTCGATAATTAAAACTAAAACAGCCAAGTTAACGATTTATACAAACACAAGAATTCTAAATCAAAGATTAAAAAATTAATATTCTGCATTCAAATGACAAATGATTTCTGTAAAAGTCGAGATTAAAACATTTCTGTTTTAAGAATTATTCATATCATATTTTTATTTATCTTTATTATGTTTTAATTTCGTATCAAAATATAAAAAATTAAAATATATTATTATTTTATTATTTTGTATATTTTGCATGCCTAAGAATCCTGTCGCCATCTATGTTTCGTGCAAATAATTTTCAAATGTATTGTTCTAATACCCATTCGCTAAAAACGACCTAAACAATATAATACAAAATGCATTTGCAAAAAAAACTATAAAAATATAAGTAGACTGGTTAAACAAATGAACATCAATGCCATTCGGAATTCACTTCGGGTACACCGAAAGCCTGTACAGGTACCTATTCGATCGCCGCCATAACTACTAAAAAGTTGTTACAGATTTCTTTTGGCGTCTCCTACCGGCATTTTAGTATTTTATTTTAAATTTGAAAATTCACCGGGTTCTTTTAAAACGTACAATATGTAGTACACATAGTAAAAAGATAATAATGTGCGATTGTTTCTTAATTATGCAAAATAAAGCAATAAAGTGAGTAAATTAGGTAAATCTACAGATCGAAAAATAACGAGTAGACTGAAATGACCGTAATACCTAGTGGCTTTCTGTATTCATATCTACGGTAAGTGATTGAAATATATTTGAAATGATTTTAGGAACATTTCAACATTAAATTATATAAAAATAATTTATTAGACTCCTAAATTAATAAAGCTATTTTATCATATAAGTTGTCAATTGTCAGTTAGGGTCTTGTTGCTTACTACGATCGGGTTTGTATAAAGATGGAGTTTAGTCTGTTTAGTTTTTATTTGTAGACCTATTTGTTGATAGGAAATAATAATGAAATAGTTCTTTTGGAAACTCTTAAATCTTTTAAAATCATATTTCCCTTTGAATTATTGTTTTTATATTTACAATTCTTTGAACCATTTTTAATTTTAAATTCTTGTAAGTATTATAGATGCATGTCTTTAACTTTTTTAAATTTAACTATTGCAAAATATACAAATCTTCCTTTTGTTACAGCATCCAGTACCGTATCGTTAATGTCGAATCGCTATTATCGGTGAAGGTAAGAGTATGTTTGTGGTGGAGATGTGAGATTAAATAATAATTTACAATATAATTAATAATAGTTTAAATAAAAATATTATATAAAATGAAATATGAAATTATTAATACCTAAATACTCAAATATTTATTTAAGGTAGGGACTCCACAGTATAAGAGTTAGAGTGTGATTTTGATAACTGTTAAATGTGATCATTGATAGTTTCTGGGTCAATAAGGTTGACTAATCTGTGAGTCTTTCGAGACTCTTGGGTAAGTTAATCGAGGCTGATCCAGGTAATTCCAAAAAGTTGTCAAAAAGAGGAATTTTGATATGAAGAAGGAAGTGGAAATGAAAAAGTGGGATAAAATAGAAGAGGAAGGCGAAAAATGTAATTGCTAAAATGCAAGACAACATAATAAGCACAAGTATCGATTAGGAATCATCAAAATTCTTTCTTTAGACAACTTAATGGATAACTAACAGAAACTGTTTTCTGATGGCGTGTATGTTATGTCAGAATGAGTTGGTCGCCGCCGGGAACAGAAGATGTCCGGAGTGATCCACGCGAACGAGGGTTGAAAATATGGAAAGAAACGTCAGTTTACGAGGAATGGATGCTGATACAGTCCAGACGAATGGAAGATATGGTTCTACATAGAATTTGTCATAAAAGGTAAGTTTTAACAGTCTTTTTTATTGTAGATGTTCTCTTTATTTTATTTAAAAATATTTACATATAGTTTTCAATATGTTCAATTTACTTTGTGCAATATTTATAGCAACAGGTTTGAGCGTCAGTTTGGATTGAGTTTTTTTATACCTATTTACAAAAAAAAAACGGTAATAATTAATTAGACTTTACTTCTTATTTTACAATCTTTTAAAAACAAAAATAATTTATCAATATTGTTATTTGAGTTTAAAATGTCTTTAAGATTGTTTGGTAAATGGTATTTAATTCTATGGATATTGAAATTATCGCAATTTTCCACTAGCACATGTTTTACTGTAAGGGGTGAACCGCATTGATCACAAATTGGGTGTTCTTCTTTCTTAAGCAAATGTTTATGAGAAAACTGGGTATGTTCAAGTCGTAAACGGGAAATGTTCATTTGTTTTTATCTAGATACATCGGGTGGTTGCCATGGTCCAATTTTATTTTTGGCGTAGCCACGAGATTTTACGTCTTCCTACGCTTCTTCTACCTTTGATTTTACCCTGCATTATATTCCTTAGTAGTTCGTACTTTTCACCTCTCATTATGTGCCCCAAGTATTCCAATTTCCTGATTTTTATGGAATTATAAAACTTCGCATTGTTTTCCTAGTTGTTCGACAACTTGTTCGTTTGTTTTGTGATCCATCCATGATATTTTCAAAATACGTCGGTAACACCACATTTCGAATGCTTCTAGGTTTTTAATGTTGGATTTTTTAAGTGTCCAAGCTTCAACTCCATACAAAAGGGTAGAGAAAATATAACATCGAAGCATTCTTATCCGGAGCGATATATTGATATCGCGATTACAAAAAAGTTTTCTCATTCTATTAAAAGTTGACCGCGCAATTTCAATGCGGCATCTTATTTATTTTGTCTGATCAGTATCTTCTGTGATCCATGCTCCAAGGTATTTGTACGAAGATACTTGTTCAATTTCTGTATTTTCTAGTACTAGCTTAACTTTGATGTTTTGTGCTTTTGTAAATACCATGAACTTGGTTTTCTTCAAATTGATTTTTAGTCCATAATCGTGGCAATATATATTTAGTTGTTCAGCAAGTTGTTGCAGTTCTTCTAGTGTTCCTGCCAGAAGGACGGTGTCGTCAGCATATCTTATGTTACTAAGTGGCTCACCGTTTATTATAAGGCCCTCACTGATCTCGGCAAGCGCTAATTCTGAGATGGCTTCACTGTATAAATTGAATAACTAGGGTCATAAAATACACCCTTGGCGGACCCCACGGCGAATCTGGATATCCTTGGTCAGTTCGTTTCTAACTTTCACTTTTGCTGTTTGATATAGAGGTTACAGATGATTCTCATCTTTACCGTTTCGTTATTTCGGAGTACATTATCTAATTATGAAGTGAGCAGATTTGTTTTTTGTTTTTCGTCACGTATCCACTTTCGATCTTCTTTTCTAATTAACGGAATCTGTTGCATTGGTCTATATATTCTTTTTGTACATTTCCACAACCAGTAGTCAGTGGTTTTGTTATCTGTCAGATCATTTAGTTATTGGTTTATTGATTCATTTTTGATTATGTATACCTATTTCTCTTTTTAACTGTTGGTTAAGGTTATTTAATACATTTTTGTATTATGGTATTGGTGTTGAATTGTAAACTCTAACTATTGACCAAAAATGGGGAAAAAATAAACATGCCTTTGGGTCAGTTGAAAAAAACCCTCACGCCATTTGGGAAAAAAACCTTGGATAACAGTAGAAATTCTTGAACTTATGGAAGAATAAAAAAAACATAAAGCAAAAGACCTGAATAAATACAAAGAAATTCAGAAAAACATCAGAAAGAAAATTCGAGAGGCAAAAGAGAGGTGGCTACAAAGAAATGACAGGTTCTA
Source organism: Diabrotica balteata (assembly GCA_918026665.1). Taxonomy (NCBI): domain Eukaryota; kingdom Metazoa; phylum Arthropoda; class Insecta; order Coleoptera; family Chrysomelidae; genus Diabrotica; species Diabrotica balteata. The sequence goes on along the minus strand of OU898282.1, from coordinate 4,548,142 downwards.
GAAAAAGCACAAGAACGAATATCCTTAAAAATGATAAAGGAGATATTATTACTGATATGAAGGAAAGATTTTGTCACTGGATTAATTACATCCAAAAGTTATTTAACGATGAACGAGAAGAACTACTATCATTAGAAACCATAGAGGATACCGGACTACCAGTATTACGGAAAGACGTCAATTATTAAAACTCATTGATGAAGTTGTTATTGATGTAATGGTTGAACTCTTTAATCTAATATATCAGACTGTCACAATCCAGGGTTGCCAGGCGAAAATTTTTGTCCTCCCTAAATTGAACATTAAAATGTCCCTAGAAATCCCTAGATTGGAATAAATGTATATATGGTTGCCTAATTCTGAATAAAATGATGGGATGTATTGATGATTGCCTAATATAATAACATGGATATAAAAAAGGTTGAGTTTACCGAAAGTACAAGCTGATGATAGCCGCAAATGTCAAACATAAAACAAAAAATTTCGGTATAGCTGTGTTGGCATGCTTTTATAATATAGATGCTGTATGCTTCAAATATAAAGCTTTAGAAAAGTACATTTTGTTTATATTATGTTATGCATTCTACAATTTTTGATTTATATAAAACAACAATGAGTAAATATTTGTTTCTTTGGAGATTAATTGCAGTTAATTATTAGAAATTTTTTTAGCAATTACCCTTTGGTAGATTAGGGGATAGATTTGGCAATCGTCAAATCAGCAGTTGCCAGATTACAACAGATGTTTGCAATTAATCTTGAAAGAGACAAATATTTACCCGTTACTGCTTCATATAAATTAAAAATTGCGGAATTCATAAAATAGTATAATCAAAATGGACGTTTTAAAAGCTTTATCTCTTTATATTTGAAGCATACAATATATGCATTATAAAAACATGCCAACACTGCCAAGCTGATTGCGGCTATATTCAGCTTGTACTTTCGCTAAACTCAACCTAAAAAACTAATTGTTGTTTTTTATCTTTATTTCCATGGCCTGGAATCTTATATGAATGACTTGGTTCATTCCCCCATCACTTTGACCCATCGAGCAAAAAGACAATAGAGGGAATGTAAAGGTAGTGGGGGCAAACATATTGTTAGACAGGAAGTGCGATCTTTAGAGGCCACATTAAACAAGGAAAGAGAGTCTCTCTCCTTGTTTGACATTAAATTTAGTTGGGTTATGTTATTGTTTGTCCCAAATGTCACATGAAATCTTATTTATATTGAAGTTTTTTAACAATTGTGTCGCATTTTAGACTCTTATCATTAATAACTAATTAAAACTTTCTCGTCTAAGACACATTCTGAAAAATATTATATAACTACTGTTGATAAGTGTCGGAAAATTTAAATTTTGCGCATTCGCATTTCCGGATATGTCCGCCACCAGAGGCCACTTTTTTGGTCTCCTTTTCATAAGGATTAGATTCCCTCTTCTGTCTTATTGCTCGATGCTTTGACCCCAGCGAGTTAATAAAGAGAAATGACATCCTATCTCTCTCACAAAGACTTTAACCAATCATAAACCAACTAAAATAATCAAACGACGCAATGTCAATTCTGTCAATCCAAAGTAATGAAAGATCTTCCGTTTGTTTACAAGTTTTCAATTTTATTTTATTATCTTTAACTTTCGTTTGCATTTATTCATAGTAATTTTAATTTAAATTTGGTTACTTAATTTTTAAAGTTTATTTTGAGTTACCTATTGTAGCAAAGAATTTTTGTGTAGTGCTAGTAACAAAACTAAACATGGTGAATTATTGTATTGTTCGTTGTGTACAAATCATGGAAAAATTACAAAAAGGATGATAGTAAGTTGTCAGGAAGCAAAAAATAATAGTATTTAACTTCTGCAAATATGTGTAATAAATATTATGTAATTATTTTATAACTGTTTTATCTTAAACAACAAATAAATATACGTATATCTAGAAAAAATGTGCATCTTTTATATATCTTATTTTCCAATACATTTTAATTAGTAACGAAATAGCCCACAAGAGGCGCTAAAGGGTATGTATGTAAGGGGTGTTCATTCGAATTTGCCGCCAAAAGATGATTAGTATTGACCCCAGCCGCAAGGATCCTAATGAACGAAATTTATACATTGAGTTGCCTATCTATTTCTACTATTATATTATTTATCTATGTTTATTTCAAAAACATTACATTTTTAAACAGTACAATAGCGAAGATTTGAATAACTTTAACAAAAACGAAATAACGTACTTATTTATGCGTTTGAATATTCCATTTAATATATTATTAAATATTATTTACTTAATAAAATTAATACAAAATATAACTTAAAGAGAAATAAGACGGTGAGGCATAGAATTTTATTGATATATTTCCTCGAATCCTGGGATTCGCCCGATTCCTACTGTAAATCCCCTAATTATTTATTTTATAAAACCTAAGATTTTTGTAAATCCCCTAATTCCTGCTCCAGAATTTGCTTCTCCTTAATGAAAATATACAGGAATCTATTTTTGACAGAAATCTATTTGGTAGCATAAAATAAAGATTCCAAGAAGATGGACAGTTAGCGACATCCGATAATAGAATCCTTAAGTAGTGATTTACTAGTAGTTTAATTATTTGTAATGAAAGATCGCTTATTTAGTGGTTTTATACCTGAATTAAAGAACATGCTATTATAATAGGCCTATGTAGGTGAATATTTGAGCCGGTCAAAAATCCCTAGATTTTACAATAAATATCATAAAAATCCCTTTGTCCCTTTTATACTGAAATATCCCTAGATTCGGGATAAATCCCTAGACCTGGCAGCCTTGCCACAATCCTCAGAGAATGACTGCAATCATTTGTGGCAATATATAAAAATGCAAAATGCAAACATTTATGGCAATACGCAAAAAAATTAAGTGCAATGTCCTGCTCAGATCACGGAACAATATATAGCTTTAATGAGTCACACACTTAAAACATTTTTAAAAATAATGCATAGCAGAATTGTTAAAACTCTTGAATATGTTAGGCTTCAGAAATGGCATGGGCACAAGAGATGATTTGTTCGGCTTTAATGTGCTGGCCCAGAGATCCATGTGCTTATGTTTTGTAGATTTTGAAAAAGCATTTGATAAGGTTCAACATAAAAAGCTTGTAGAAATATTAAAAAGCAAAAATATTGAGAGTCTAATCTAACAATATTATATCTAATCTATATTGGAATCAAACTGTCAAGGTAAGAGTTGAGTACCAGAACACCCGCGATATCAAAATACAGAGAGGAGTCCGCCAGGGTTGCGTGCTGTCACCACTACTTTTCAATGTCTACAGTGAAGTGGTATTTAAAGATGCGCTCTCAGATTCAATAGAAGGTATATCTATCAATGGAGAAGTTTTGAATAACTTGCGTTTTACAGACGATACAGTAATAGTGACGGATAACAACAATGTTGTCATGAATACAGACTAAGGATAAATTTGAAAAACACTAAACGCATGATCATGACTAAATGAGCAGATGCAAACATCCAATTGATTGTTGAGGATACTGTAAATGAAAGTGTGGATAGCTACAAATGCATAGAAACATGGATAATATCAAATGTAGACCAAATCAGAGAAATTAAGACAGGTATTGAAATAGCACGTGCATCATTCGTTAAACTTAAAAACTTTCTTTGTTGTCGAGATATAAGGTTAGGACTACGACTAAGAATGCCTCGGTGTTACGTATTCACTACTCTCCTTTATGTCTTAGCAGCATGGACATTAAAACAATGCTTCTAAATAAGTTGACCGCCTTTGAATTTTGGTGTTACAGAAGAATCCTACGAATATAATGGACTCAAAGAATGTCAAACGCAGAACATACTAGAAGAATAGAAAATGAAGCGAAATAATATTGACTATCAAAGAAGAAAACTTGAATACTTAGGCCATTTTATGAGAGGGCAAAGATACTCATTATTGCAGCTTATTATGCAAGGCAGAATTCGAGGAAAGCGCAATGTGGGAAGACGATGAATATTGGGCTTAAGCACCTGAGGGAATGGTTTGAATGCAGTAGTGTAGAACTATTTAGAGAGGCAGTCAACAGAGTCCACATAGTCATAATGGTTTCTAACCTTCGATAGAAGATAGAACTTAAGAAGAAGAATACATTTTTATTTTCTGTAATTTTGTTTTTTACCATGTTTTCCTTCCAAGGTTCTTTAAAGGTATTTATAGCTTTTTTCGCTTTTGTTTCAATGTACTTTACTATCTTCTGTCTTCTTTATCTTAATCCCTTTGTCACTTCTAATATTCTAAGCTGATTCGTTTTAATAGGTTTTCTGTCATCGTTTATTTCAGCTTTATTTATAATTGCACGTTCTTCTTCACTCTTAACCCATTATTAGCCAAGCAATGAATATAAGTTGAGTAATAAAATATTTGTTTAAAAGGATTTATTACTACGTCACATTTTTTAATCATAAGTGTGATTACTAGTTGTTAAAAATTATAATTTCATATCAATTTTATGTTGCCCATTGGGTAGTGCAGTTTTATATTGCAATCGATAATAAAGGCGGTACTAATAGTATCATCCCACCAGGAGTACTGTACTATTATTTTAATTCGTTAGTGAGAAGGTGGAACTGGTTTGCCACTAATTGATTTTTAAGTATTTCCTTTTTATTTTAAGTTTTGATTTGACACAATTTGTAAAAAAGGTACAACCTTATGATTCACAAGAATTTATTGGACGTGAACATTTTGAAGGGATTGGTCTTTATTTACAGTTTTTGTTTTTTAGTAGTTGAATTTATAAAGTAATAAATTCTTAGACAGTAGTATTGCATTATTTTTCATTTTTACTATTAGTTGCTATTTAAAGTTTTAATTTGTGAAGTATATATTATAGTGATACAGATACAAATACATTATTATATTAATGCTTCGATTTAATTCTAGAAGAATTTTTGATCTTATCCTTTTGTTATTAATTTTTTTAACTTTGTCCCTAAGTTTATGATACTTTTTTCCGTCTAGCCTATTTTGGTGGGGGACTGGTGTGGCGGTTAAAAGTACGGGGTGGAGGGGGGAAGAGAATTATTTGGGGGGGCTGGGAAGGTGGAATGAGCAGGGGGATGGGGGTGGTAAGTTGCGCAATATGAAGGCAGTGGATCGGTAGGCTTGTGGATGGAGGGGGTTGGTGGGGGGGAGTCATGGAGAGGCAGACGTGGAGAGGCGGAGGGGGGAGTGGGAGGACAGGTAGGGTAGCGAGTTATGGTCGGGGGAGGGTGGGCGTGGTGACTCACATGGTTGGGGGAGGGGAATGATGGGGCGGGGTACGGGAGTAGGTTAGGAGGGCGTGTGGGGGTTTGTTTTGGAGTTAACACGGCGCTGGCACAGCGTGTAGTATCTTTGGGTTGGGGACATTTAAGATGAGTGGGATCGGGCATGGCGTTAGAGCGTGGGGTGGTCGCAGTGCGTGTGGGGATCAAATCCGAATCATCATTTGTCAGGTGTGCTGTGTTCAGGGAGTGAGCGGCCAACTGATGGGGTGGGTCCAATGATTTTGTAATCTGTGTTTTCAATTCTGCTGTTTGTAACATAATTTTTGTCCTCTCTGTGTCAAGTCGTGTTTCTACTGCGTATGCCATTATTGGTCTGATGACTGTTTTGTAAATTCTGCCTTTCATTTGTTTCCTAATATTTTTATTTCTCCACATTGTTTCATTTATTCAACCTGCAGCCCTATTTGCTCTAATCACTTGATATTCCACTTCAGTTTTTCGTGGAATATCAAGTGATTCCTCTTCCACTTTATCTAGCTTTCCGTAGCTAGATACTGCTATGCCTAGATATTTAAACTCCATGACTTGTTTTATGATCTGACCTTCCAGCTACAATTTCCATCTTAGTAAATTTGCTGTTATTACCATGTTAAATTGTTTTCTCCCATTTGGTATACTTTGTTAGTTTTTACTTTTTTTTATTATTTCATCTATAATCAGATTGAACCATTCACTCAGAAAATCTCTCTGTCTTATTCCATTGTCATCTTCAATAGGGTCGATTAGTTCTTCTTCTACTTTCACTTTTATTGTGTTGTTTTTGTAGATATTTTCGATCGTTTTGATTACTCTTTCTTTTTGATTTTCGAACCTCTCTCTTGGTTGAAAAATTCAACCCAATAAACTCGCTAGTTAGGAAAATTAAGCGAATTTAATGCATATAAGATATTATTTATGTCTTTTATGTAGTTTGGGCTTATCTTTTTTATGTCATACGGTTGGTGCATGAACCGCCACTGCGTTATTAGTGATCTTTGGCCACTGCGTGCTACAAACTTTCCTATTCGTGAAAAATAAAATGAAAACTTATTGTCGCTTGAAATATCATCGTTTTGAAGTTAATTATAGATACTTTAAAAAATAGAAAAACAAAATTTGCATTTTAAATATAAAAGCACAAAGGATCATTATATTCTGTATTATTGTGTAATTTTGAACAATTGGCAACATTGAATTATTTTTTGTCATCTTCTACATGGTAGTCAATATACGGTACACGTTTTAGAAGAGGATCAGAGATGTAAGAGACTCCCTTACATATCTCTGTTTTGTACTTACCCGTTTTTAAGTTTGCAAATAAACTGGTATTATTTTCAGCATCACACCCAGTTTTTTGTGCTACATCACATCCTTGCTCTAAAAAAATAAGAAATATGTATATAAGGTACCGATATAATAGAATTAATGACAACATATTCTGGTTAATCTTTTTCTTTTGAGATTTTAAGTTTTTTCTTTCTGGTTATTTGTTATTATATTTTGTTACATACTTGTTCGTATTACCTACTTACTTACGTATCTGTGACTTTACACAACATATTCTATTTGCCATTTACCTTCCACATCCCAATCGCCATTTCTTCTTGTCATGTATATCTTGTTCAGTGAAGTTTCTTTTTTCATTGCTGTTTTTATTTGTTCATTCCACTGTAATCTATGACGTGCTCTTTTTCTCTTTCTATTTGGTTTCCGTTTCTAAATTATTGTCTCGTCTGGTATTTGTTAAATATTTGTTTTAATTATTGTAGGTATTAAAGCCGGAGGGCGTGATTTAGCAGTTCTGCAGGTATGTCTTCAGGGCCAATTGCTCTGTTATGTTTCATCTTTTTTAGAGCCTTTCTTATTTCGTTTTCAGATATATCTGCAACGTGTGTTTGTCGGTCTCTTATTTCGTAAGTTTTTCTTCTTATTGCGCCGTCTACTTTCGAAGGTTAGCGATACAAATGGCAATTGTAGCTTTGAAAACTGCTACACGAAAGATTTCTGTGGATGAGCGGTCAAACCATCTCCTCATGTCTCTCAGCCACGAGTTCTGGCGTCTTCCAACTGATCTTTTGCCCTGCAATTTACCTTCAAATATGATTTGGAGTCATTCTTAACTTTCACCTCTTAACACGTGACCCAAGTATTGTATTTTTCTCTCATTAATTATGCTAAGTAATTATTTTTGCTTACTTATGAAGTACCTAACCATTGGTAACTTTTTGTATCGATAGAATTCTCAGCATCCGTCTGTATATATACAATTTAAAGGCATCTATTTTTTTTCTGTTTCAGAGTCCATTGTTTTCCAACTTTCACACCCATACAGCAAAAAAAATGTTTTCATGTTCATGAGTATTTTTCTCACTTGTTCTTGTGATTCTTGATAGGATTTCTTTTTTTGGATTACACTGGGTGTTGACATTTGCACCCAAATATTTTATGGAAGTTACCTGTTCTATTATTTGTCCTTTAGCATACAATTGTACGTTTGTTGGTATCTTTGAAAATATTAGAATTTTAGTTTTGGAAACTTCTTCTTCTTTAAGTGCCGTCTCCCAATCGGAGGTTGGATATCATCATCACTATCTTTACTTTATCTACTGCTGCTCTAAAGAGTTCTATAGAAATGCATTTAAACCAGTCCCTTAAATTCTTTAACCATGACACTCTCCTTCTTCCTATTCTCCTTCCTGCTCTTATCTTTCGCTGTATTATTAGCTGGAAAGCTATTATTTGGAAACATTTAGATGTAAACCGAACATTTCGCTATGTCGAACTACCGCATTTATTATATTTTGTAGTTCTTGTACGTTGCTTGCTATTTGGACGGTATCATCAGCATACCTGATGTTGTGTATGCTGGTTTCGTTAATCTTGATTCCACCTTGAACCTCGTCTAGGTTAAGTTAGGAGACTATACAGATATATTTTTTCTTATAACTCTGTAATATCTTACTAATTCGTCCATTTGTATTGGTTCGATCTTTAACCTTTCACGGGTATTCTGTCTGAGAGACCGAATCCCAAACGAAGAAATACGTCGTAGAACAAAAACAAGATTATTGATTATTAATGGAAGAAACGTATTTTAGAGTGGAGATCAAGCCAAGAAGCAATACGGAGCAGAGGACGCCCATCAACTAGATGTACTCACGACTTGAAGCGTGTTAACAGTAACTGACATAAATGTTCACAGGCCATGTGTGGTTGCTTAGCTACCTTTTCAGGTTCAGTAGGGTACAGTTCGATCAATGCCTTTACTGTGGTCTTTCGTATACTGTGACACACACGATGTTGGAGTGTAAGCTTGGGTGGATGAAAGAAAGAAGTTTGAAAGAGAATGTAACTTCAGAACGTTTGATTCCGTGAGGGAAATGGTGGAGAAAATGATGAGGGATGAGTGGTGGTGGACACGAATCCACAAATTTATCAGGGAGCTGCTCTCCTAAAAAAAACGAGAGGAGAGGGAACTCACAACAGAATTCTGAAACGAGCGAGGAGCACCTTGGTGGGGTTCGGACTGTCACAGGCCGAAATATGAGTGAATCAGAGACAGACGACGCGAGAGAAATGGCGGAGAAATGGGGGTGGTTTTCCCAATGAATGTATGCGAGAAAAAATTCGAATCGGGTGATAGCAGGGAATCAGAAGAGATGTTTTGGTTGAACCAGCCCTCCCATATGGAATGAGAGAGGATAGGTTTTTAGTTCGGTTTCTAGCCGACAGTCTCGGAGTGGTAACAGGACGATGTTTCAAAGGTCTAACTCTCTCGAGCATATCGGCACAACTTAGTGTGGATTAGAAACCCAACACTATCTGGGTGAGTCACATGTATCGGTATGCAGATTTTCCTTCTTCTCTTTAAAGATGTAAAAAAGTAACTGGATGCAAGCCACACAAGACAGAGACAGATGGAAAGAACTGAGGGAGACCTATGTCCAGCAGAGGTACCTTACAGGTTGATGATGATTAATGTTATATAACACAATATTAATTAGGTTTTATGATTATATATCATTTAAAATATTGCTTATTTAGTAATAATATCATAGCTATTAAAAAATAAATAATAAATTAACAGTCAAACGTCTGAATTTGTTTATATATTTTAATTTGTCCTATAATATAGTTGTTAGAGCTCGTATCTCTGTATTTCTTACATATCAGTACAAAATTCACCAGAATATAAAAAACTTTTATATATTTATTTTCTTACCTGTACATTTGACGTTAAAAAGACACAAACAGAAACAAACAAACAACCTGAACATTCTTGTCCTTCCCAGATAAGAACAAATCGACGACTGATTAAATAACTCAAATCTGAGTAAAAGTTCAGTCCAATCTTGTAAAACTATTCAACCAAAAAATTAGGTAACACAATGGTTTAATCTGTTATTTTCACCACGGAAATCAAATTAGTGTAACCGAGCCACCGAATTGTCCGTAGTTTTTGTGATCAATTAAAAAGTTGTACGCCTTATACAAATTAATTTCACTGCGTTATAATACCATAATACAATAAGTAATACATAGGCGTGTTTAACGTGGGTGCCGTGGTGAAATGAGGTATTATTCGTCTAAAAATATAAAAAAACTTGTTAAAATTAATTCCCACGAATGGCTATGGCGCAAATATCATTAAAATAATTATCACTGAATTGACAATCCTTTTTGGGTCCTGGCCTATTCCAGGCTCTTGTTCATTTTGATCCATTTCGTGCTTTTTTAAGGTTGTTATATCTTTTTCTATTTGTCCTATCTACCTCAACTTCGGTCTTCCTCTTGTTCTTTTTCCTACTGGCGCTTGTTTTCTTATTTTGTTTGGTATTTCGTGTTCTTCCATTCTGTCCACACGTCCCATCCAACGCAGCCGTCCTATTTTAATAAATGTAACAATATCTGGATCCGAGTATATTTTGTATAGTTGTATCTTCTTCGCCAAATTCCATGTGCGTTTGTATATATGTCGCAAGATGTTTTTTATTTTCAAAAATGGCCAATAATCTTTTTCCTCTTTTAGAGAGTGTCCAGGTTTCAGGACCATATCTGAGAATCATATTAAGGTTTTGTATACAGTAAGGTCTCGTTTTATGCGGTTGAGACGTTCCGCTTATAATAAAATCGCACAAAAAACATTACTTTCCTTGAAAAAGTAGGGATACGTTCCGTAGTCTTCTTAAAAAAACCTGTATTCAAAACTTAATTAATTGTATTTTATGGAAAGGCAAAGGTACATATAGTTTTACATTTACATTTTTAATTATTATCGCTATCTGATAATAGTTTGCACTGTTTGCGAAGTGGTTTAAAATCATCTTGTTTGCGAAGTGGTTTAAAATCATCTTCTTCGTCAGAAGAAACTGTCTGCAATAGATATTTGCTGTAAAGGCGATGGATTTTCACAAACTTCATTCTCGTTCTGTGTAGCTCTTCCTTTTCTAACAATGTAATCAGTAATTGAACTTTACGATGATGATGTTAGTATTTTTTTATGTAGCTCACGATATCGTGACATGCAGTTCTGTAGCTCACGTTGTAATTTAAAAGCTTGTTCAAATTGGGGTCATTAATAAGAAAATGATTTTCTAATTTACTGCAAAGTTGAAGACCTTCTCAAATTAATTTGGCAGTGAGGGATTTGGTTTTCCTTCTTCATCATTATTATCTTCTAGACTCACGACGCCATTTAAATTTTGATCAATTATATCATGGTCACTTAATGCATCATCCACGAGTAATTCATCTATATCATTGTGGCTGAAGGAATAAAACCATCTCCGCCAATTTCATGTACCAAATTAATTATTTCCTTTGAAAGTGTGGATGTTTAAAATGATTACATTGCTTGTTACACATGCTGGCCAAACCTTTTTTCAACAGGTATTTAAAGTTCTTGGTCTTATTTGAACGGAAGCAGATGCAACATGAATCAAACAATTACAAAAAGAAAATTGCTTCCACACGTCTTTTACTGTTAAGGGCTCATTTTCTAGTTTACTCACGATGGGTTTGTAAGTTGCCTTTATGTAATATTTTTTAAACGTTGCAATTTTATGCCTTACTCTAATGACTGAATAAGGCTTGTTGTGATAGTCTGAAGAAATACTATTTTAACGTTTGGATGTTCTAAGTGTGGATGACCTGCTGTATTGTCAATAATTAATAAAAGTTTAAAATCGAGAGATTTTCCCTTCATATAGACTTCTATTACTGGCACGAAAAATTTATTAAATCATTTTGTAAAAATAGTTGTTGTCACCCAGGCTTTCTTGTTAGCCATCCAAAATCCTGGCAGTTGTTTGAATTCTTTGCCTTTTAAAGTACGTGGTTTAAGAGATTTATTTATTAAGAGCGGTTTCAACATCTTATCTCCGGATGTATTGCTACAAAGTATGTAATAATTTTACTTAATCTTTACTTGCTTTATGTCCACTTGCAGTTTTTTCATCCTTTGCGATGTAAGTAGGTGTATCGGCACAATAATCCCCATCTTCAATAATTTTCGCTAGCTCCTGTGGAAATATTTTTGCTGCTGCTGCACTCTCTCCTGTAACCTTGATATTATGAAGTGCATTTCTTTTTATAAACCCGGTTATCCATCATTTGCTAGCTGAAAATTCTCTACCAACTTGGGAAGTGGAAGTTGATGGCTCTGACTCTTTCATTAACTCTTAAAACTATAGGACTTTTTCTTGGATTAAATAACCACTTACAGGAATTCCTCAATTCAACATGCGATTGCTCTTTCAGTTCTTTCTTATCATGCATACCTTGAAGATGCAAATTTGGCGTTTAATTTTGTACCAGAAATGGTGGATTTTCTTATGTAATATAAGAACATATAAGAACTTATAGCAACTTCATTCTTCTTAGTTGCTGTTACAGTTGATTCGCCTAAATTAAAATGTTTTAAATAAACAACGGGGCACCCACATGAAAAAATCCTAAACATGCCTATGAAGTAATATGGAAATAAGTTTTTAACTTCCTTTATATTTTCTTAATTTAGGAACTAGAAATTTCTTGCTACTAAGCGAATGGTTCTAGTTTCAATAACCTTAAGTGTCTATTAGGATGATATAATAAAGTTTAGCTGTGTCAACATTGTTAAATACGAGGCTAAATTAAAACGTATAATATCAAAGTCTTCTTTAAATGATGAATGAGTTACACATGTGAGTCCATTTCAAACAGGGTTGTAGAAATAAATTTTAGACTTACTCACAATCTATTTTATTAAGCCTAGGACAACCGGTTTCGACCACTATAATTTGCTGGTCATCTTCAGGCCTCCGGACAGGTTAACTTAAAGTGTTAAAACAATTACAAATCGTAACTAAAAGAGTTCTATCTGGTATGTTGTAAATAGCCCCAATATTACTTATTTATGGTTTGAGGAAGTATAGGAAGTATATAAATAGTACTTACATGCCTGTGCAAGGATTGTTGTTAAGAAGGCGTATACAAAACGCTCATAATATATGCTATAGTGTTGTCTATAGGTATTAAACTTCATTACACGTCGAAAAATTAATTACACGTTAATTGATGTTATTATTTGTCTGAATACATTACTCTGTTTTAATCATAATAAGCATAGGTTGCTTCCCGCCTGTCTCCTCAAGATACATCCCACATTTTTCAATTTGTAGTGAAGTTGAAGACCGACTGATAACATTATAGCATAAATAAGCGTTCTGTACACGCCTATTTAACAACAATCCTTGCACAGGCAAGTAAGTACTACTTATATATTCCCTAAAACCAAACACCCTCAAAGTAATATATCTATTTACAACATACCTAATAGAACTCTTCTAGTGATGATATGTAATTCTTTTAGCATTTTAATTTAGCTTCTATAGCTTCTATACTGGCGTTCTATTTTACTTTTTTCCATATAGTGAAATGCTGAGGTGACCGTCACAGAACTAGCGCCACAAAACGCAGTCGTCACGAGTATCGTCATGAACCGTTCGCTGATATCCACATTTATTTCTACCTCTAGGCTCATCAGAGCGAACTCATGGCAAGCTTATCTTTTAAGTAAGATTATCACCGACGAAAGTAAATCGAAAAGTACAGATAAACATTAATTATTTTTAATGGCGAGGATGAATATTCCATATCAATCAATTACATATAATAAAAATTATTAATAAGTACTTATGTAAAATATGAGCATTCAAAATAAAGAACACAATAATATCCTTGTCTGTAGAAACTGGATGATTTATTCTAATTCAGCTTCAAAATAATTATCCCCAAACTCTAACGGTTTGGTCCCAACTGCAAGAAGCGATTGCTATTCCGTTTTCAGCTACTGAAATTGACGTTACTCGATTGTCGTGTCCAGATAGAGTACCTGAAAAATAATTAGATATAGTACATACATTAGATCAACATAGGCATGTTCTAATTACTATCAAAATCACAAAAAAATTAATAATTACCTCGGGGAAAGAGGAAATTACCTTGCCCTTCCCAAGAAGGTTCGAAATTAAAGAAAACCCATTATTTATATCTTTTATGTATGGTTGGTGTTTCATTCAGGTTTCCAAGTTAAAGTTCCCCCCCCCACGGCAAGGCAATGTTTAGATCATCCACTGACAATTAGACCTGCGTTAAATGTCACTGCATTCTTCTTCTTTTAGTACCAATTAAGGTCGGCTATAACCATTACAAATTCATCTCTATCTTCTGTTTTTCTTAAAAGTATCTCTGTATTCATCCTGGTCCAGTCGCAAACGTTCTTCAGTCGGATATTTTCAGATACGCATCATTTTTTTTTATAATGATTGCTTTAATTGTTGAGATAATACTGCGATGTTAGCTTGTACTCTCGTCTCCCCCTCGGACTAGATCAACAATTGAGCGACCACAGATATTAAATTTGGACAGTCAATAATCTGTTTTAATTTTTCAAACATTTGTTAATTCTTAGTTTATTTTTTTATATTCAATACAACGTTTAAATTCTAAGATATTTATTACTAGTGTAGTGATTGCATACCATGGCTATAGGTATCTTATGTCATAATGTAATAGGTCCTTTCTTGTTTGAGGAAACAGTAAACGGAGAGGTTTATTTAGACTTTTTAAAAAATCATTTGCCTATTTTACTGAACAAAACCACTTAACATCCATCCATAATTATGGTGCAGCTGGTTCTCATTATAAGTGGGTAGGAAGAGAACGACCAATTTACTAGCCAGGTAGACCACCAGAATTAAGTAAGGTCGACTTCTTCTTCTGGGGCTATATTAAAGATCTACTGTACCGTGAACTTCCAACAACAATTGATGAAGATCAAAATAAGAAACGTATTTCATAATGTTATGCTACAAATGCTTACAAGCCTAAGTAGATCATTTGAAAACCGTCTTTAAGTCTGTGTTATGAGAGTGCATTTAGAATATCTTCTACAACGAAAATAACAATTTCTTTGATATAAGCATATAAACAAGAACTACCAATAATTCCAAAACCTGGTAGAGATAGAATTCAGTCAAACAGGATATAGAAGAAGAGTGGCAGATCATACAGACAGCCATATCGGAAGCAGCGAAAAAGTGTATAGAAAGGGAGCATATAAAAAGACGGCAAGACTGGTTTGATGAAGAATGTAGGAATGATTTGGCAAGAAGAAACAGGGCAAAACTACAAAGAGATAAAGAAAATACCCAAATGCGATCGAAAACTATGTGGCAAGAAGAAGGGAAGTGAAAAGAATTTGCAGAAAAAAGAAAAGAGAACAGCTAGAAAAGCAATTGAAAAACATAGAAGAAGTCTACATAAACAAAGAGGTAAAAAATTTCTACCGAATTTTACCAGAGAAGCTAAGAAATTCAGAGAAACTAAAAACAATAATTTACAGTATTTCAGAAACAAAGGAGGCTTACTTCTAGGTGAAACAACAGAAAAATTAAACAGATGGGCGGAATATTTCGAAGATCTATTAAATACAGACCAACAAGAGGAACTTGAGGGAAATGAGAATTGGTAAGAAGGTGAAGAAGGAACGTGCGACGAATCAACTTTAAATGAAGTCAAAGAAATACTAAGAGATCTGAAAAATAACAAAAGTGCAAGTGGAAGTGATATCCCAGTTTAGATTTTTAAGGAAGGTGGCGAAAGATTGAAGGAAAGGATATTTCACTTTACATTATTAATTTGGCAAAAGGAAGAAATGCCGAAACAATGAAATACCGCTCTTATTTGTTCTATCTATAAAAAAGGAGACAAAGCGGAGTGGGAAAACTATAGAGGTATAGCACTATAAAGGTATAACAATGGAAGGAAGCTTTTCAAGACAGTTCACAGTAAATAAAGGTTTAAAACAAGGTGATTCGCTATCAACAAATTTATTCAACCTACTATTAGAACAAATCGTGAGAAGATCAAATATGAGCACAAACAGGAGTATTTTCAATAGCAGGGAACAGTGCATAGGGTACGCGGATGATGTAGTAATACTAGCAAGAACAAAAAAACATTTAGAAAAAGTTTTCCAGAAATTTGAAGAAGAAGCGAAAAGATACGGATTAATAATTAACCAAACAAAAACGCAATACATGGAAATGAGAGTAGATCTAACAAATAATAACAAATATATCAAAACGAAAGGAGCAGAGACCGTCTATTAGTAAAATAAGAAAAAAAATAGACAAAAGATTAATGAAGGGAAGCAGAGCGATAGGGTCACTAAATTCATTACTGAAAGCAAAAAATGTGTCAAGAACAGCTAAACTGCGAGTCTACGAGACAGTAATCAGACTCACAGTTAATGTATGCCAGTGAAACGTGGATTATGTACCAGCAAAAAGAAAAGAAAGTAGAGATCTGGAAAAGAAAGGTGCTTAGGAAAATCTTCGGAGGAATAAAGACGGCAGAGAGTATTTAAATAAGACGAACGAATAAAGAAATAATGAGGATGTACGGAAAACCAGCAATTACGGCAAAAATATGAGGCCAAAGAGCTAGATGGCTTGATCACATTATACGAATGCCAAAGAATCGAAATGTTAAAACAATACTGAAGGAGGGAGAAATGGAAAAAAAAGAAGAGGACGTCCAAAGAAGCAATGGTTAGAAGCAGTAAAGCAACACTTGAAGCAAGAATATAAGAGATAATTAGGCATTTCCAGACTTTGGTCCATTCTGTATTTTTTAATATTAAAAAATTATTACCGTTGTGTTGATTTTTCAGCGTATCCCACATATGTATGTTGTTGTCGTCAGATCCGCACAAGAGTATTCTTCCACTAAGTGAGAGTCCACACGATGTGAAGCCACTATTATTTGAAGGTGGTTGATATAGTGCTATTTGCTGATCACTTCTGATG
The DNA here is from genome assembly GCA_918026665.1 of Diabrotica balteata. Classification (NCBI taxonomy): domain Eukaryota; kingdom Metazoa; phylum Arthropoda; class Insecta; order Coleoptera; family Chrysomelidae; genus Diabrotica; species Diabrotica balteata. Next base: position 4,531,485 of record OU898282.1, on the reverse strand, counting down.
TCGAACATTCTCGCCGATTTATCTTCAGAGCCTGTCGCGAAGCAATAGCCGCTGGGGTGGTACTGAAAAATATAAATAGTTGGTTTTACCAAATTTATTATCTATCCTTAAAAATTCTGAACAAAGTAAACTTACACAAACTGAATTGACATCTGCCTGATGTCCAAAAAATGTCTGTTTAGGTTTCTCCTCCCTTATATCCCACAACCTACAGGTTTTATCCACGCTTCCTGTAACGAAAGTATTGCCGTCTGGAGCTAGACTAATTGATACCACATCGCCATTGTGGGCAACGAAATCTGAGGTTTTCCTACCGGTCTCCAAATCCCATTTGCATCTACAAAAAGTATAGAAGTTATATAGATTTGATAATAAAAGATTATTAGTCAACAATAATTTAAAACATCTATTTAAACTTAATAATTTAATTAAAGAATCAGCTGTAGGGTTAAGAGGGTTAATTGACTATGTAAATAAGCACCTTAGAGCATTAAAAACATAACAGTCGCCCAGTGAGCATTGGGATGCTGTGATAGTTCATATGGTTTCTTTAAAACTTGATAAAAATACAAATCGCTATTGGGAGCAATCTCGAACAGATAAAATATTGCCCAGTTTATCCAGTTTATTTGAATTTTTAAACAATAGAGCACATCTTAATGGATAAAAAAGTCGTAAAATTGGAGTTGACCTACTTGAATTGACTTAATGTCGGCTTCTGTTCCAATTTTACGACTTCTTTATCCATTAACTTTATTGTTGCTTCTATCTGTGCTAACAATGTTGAATATTCTTCAAATGATAAAATAGATTCACGTATAACTCTATGTAAATGCAACTTAATGGCTTCAATATTAAATCACCAAATACACCATACTTTGGAGGTCTTTGGAAATCTAATATTAGTCATAAGTTGTATTTACATAGAGTTATAGGTAAATGGTATAAAGTAAGTAGTAAGGAATAATTTTTAAGGATTATAATATTAGTCTAAGTGGACCTTTATTCTATTATACTCACATTTTCATATCGCCAGATCCAGTGATGAGAGATTTGTCGCTTAAAAATCTACAAGAACTCAGGAAACCGTCATATCCAGCCAATTCCCTTACCATTTTCGCTACACCATTTGCATCTCTATTGTTTAAGTCATAAATGGTACACATATTATCCATACCGCCACAAGCTGCAAGAAGAAGTGTTCATGAACTTAACAGCTAGATAAAAATACAAAAAATTAGTAAATGTAAAGATCGGAGGCTTAAGAAATAAAAAACATACGAATCATTCATTCGTATGTTTTTTTTATTTCTTAAGCCTCTGACTTTTCTATTCTTTCTATCTTTTTATAAGGATAGTTAGACTAAAGCATATAGTAGACCTACTGTTGTCTTGTTTTGTGTTTCGACAACTTTTTATCTCAAAATATTGTTCATTTTTTGCAAAAAACACTATTTAATAGTTAATTCTTTTTTTCAAATCTACTATTTCATTTGGTTTGTTAAAAAATATAATATTGTAACGATTTTAAATAAATGCACTTATCCTTCTTATAAATAGCAAAAACATCTCATCCTGTCAGCATAGACTTTTTTCGTTCATTTATCATCAAATCAAAACTTTAGTACGTTTTAATGACCATCTCAACAAGTTCCTTTGGATACTTCGATTTCGAGAATTTCTCATTGGTATTCATAGAACAAATCGAAGCCATGAGAATACAGTATGCAACCAAAGTTCCTCTACTTAACTTAATAGCAGTTTCCTTTAAATTATAACTCTCACAAGATTGACATTTCGAACTCTCACCAAAGCTTTTGTCGTTAGGAACTCGGCATTGTCCACATCTTCAACCATCCTTAAACTTCCCTCTTGGCAGTGACCATCAAGTCTTGTCATCACAATTTGCTAACTATTACCGGGAATTGTTACGTCGAATGGAGTTAGAAAGCGGATAATATCTTCTTTGTCTTTGGTGAAAGGTAAACTCTTCACCATTGTCTCGAGAACTCCATTTTTAACATTCAATGCAGCCCTAACTTTTCTAAGTAAGTTCATTCCCAATATGCACTTGTAGGAGATTTTGGAAATTAATACTTGGTGTTTAACTTTGGTCTGACCAATGGCACTGACATATTAGCCTCGCCATATTTATTAATTAGTTCACCAGTTGCTGTTCTAACCCTTACTGTTGCAGGCGACAATTTAAGATGGCTTTGTACTACTTCTGGACATGTAATACTTCTTGTTGCACACGTATCTACCAAAAATGATCTACATTTGATACCACCCTCGATGTACAAGCTATGAATTCCACCGGATTACGTAATGTTAACAGTTGCTATGGATGCTTTAATTTTCAATATCGACAGTTGCCCTTAGTATCGACCCGTTTTAGTTTTCCGACTATTGTATTATGGTCTTGCAATTACGGCAAATGTGGCCTACGTCGCCACAATTCCAACATCTGAGCTAGCATCTTTTCGGCATCGTGTTGCGAACCACGTTTCGTACCATTTTCTCCAGATCTTCATCATTTTGTTCGTCGCCTTCGTCAATGGTTCGTACTCGATGGCTCCGTGAAGTTTGATTAGCTGTTTCGTGTTCCAAGGTAATAGCAAGCGCTTCATCTAAAGCTTTTTATATGTCAGTCTCTTTCAACAAATTGACTACAGAACAAATTGAGGTATCTACAGCAATTTCTTTCAAAATGTTGTCTAGTGCCTCGTACCTCCGGATAAGCCAAGAGCACTATACGAGCAACACATGCTTCAAATTCTTACAAATTCTCACTTGCTCATTAAATTCTATTCTTAGTTGTGCTTGTAGACTTGTTGTAGATAAACATCTTCATAGCGTTTTTCTAGTCTAGTGAACAAGGTCCCGTAACATTTTTCTGATCTTTAGGAATCGATCTTAGAATATTCGCAGTATCACCTCGTAAAGCAGCAGTGAAGGAAACAGCCTTTTTTGATGATTGGATTCCATCGAATGATGGCAAGTTGAATCTCATATGATGTGTTTTTTCGTCTTTCGATGATTCTTCTTTTACTATAGGATGAAAAACTACTGCATTAATTGGTGGTAGCACTTTTGAATTGGTTATCATGCTATTTAATTGTTTGATCTTATCTTCTACATCGTCAACATTTTTCTGTATCTTATGGAATTTACTAGAAACTTTCTCAAATTATCTTGTTCCCTTCACATATCATTCAAAACATTTTAAAGTAAAATTTTTAAGATTAGGATATAGATAAAACTAACAGAAAGCCAAAGTTGGCTACTATGGAGACTATTTAAAGAATTAAACTTACCAACAAAATTTCCTGAATTAGAAAACGCAACACTCATTACCCAAGCGGACCTCAACGGAATAATCTGCATTTTGTTGCCCGTGTAAGTATCCCAAATGATGAGTTTTCCATCTAAAGACCCAGTGACACAATGGCGGCTGTCTCCACTGTAATGAACGGAGTTCACCTTATTCAAATGCCCCTTCATCAGTTTTCGGGTGACTAATTTGACTTTGGGCGCCGCAGCTACACCGTCGCATATTTTTTCTAAGCTGGTATCTGCGACTTTTTTCTGGTCTTCCTAAAAATGAGAAAGTGATAATGTACAGCTGGTTCCTAAAAAAAACTGATACGACTCTTAATAAGATTTGATCATTTTGAGCAGTGTATTTGAATGGTTTGACATTATATTTTATTTAATATGACAGATAAATAATAAAATAAACAAACAAACAACAAACAATTATGTTAATTCATAAATTGTTATAATTATTAAGGTCTAAATTTTGATATTTTTTTTAATACCTGCATTTTATAAAAAGTATATAAATGATAGTTTTTACATAAAATAGGGTTGTTGGTATTATTTTTATTATTATTAAGGAATAATACAAACGACTTAACAATATAATAAAGCAAGAATTGTAACCAAATTAAAAGATAACTGGGCACTATCAGAGGCACCAAAACATTTTAACTTAAGCAAGAACCACAGTTTTTCTATTATTAAAAATAATAGGAACAAGAAACTCTCGAAAGAAAGCGAGGGTCTGGAAGACCAAAACTATACTAAATTTAGGTATGTAAAAATAATATTAATATTTTATAATGTCTCCATCAGCATTGATAACATTTTGTAGTCTTTGGTCCATCTGCGTGAAAGGAACTATGAAATTGTATTCTTCAGACTCTTCAGAGGGCTTTTCCCAAACTTGTTGTAAACAGTGTCTCAGCTCTTCGGCATTTTGAGGTATAAAATTACGCAGATACAACCGCTTTATATTAACCCCCAACACATTCTCGATTGGGTTTAAATCTGGACTGTAGCTGGGCCATGGTAAAGTTTCGATGTTGTTTTTCTGGAGCCACTGGTTTATTATATTTGCAGTGTGAACAGGACAATTATCTTGGAGGATAAAACTTTCTTGAAACAACATGGCCTACGTCGTCTTACAAATTTTCTAACATATCTAATAACGTCCAATTAGGAATTAAATTTACTATATATAATACCCAGAAGATATGTGCTTCAGCGCTCAGTGACTGTGTGGCGGAAGAGCTCTAAACTAAGTAGCACCACAGAATAACGAACAATTAGAAGGTAAACTCATGAATGCTGTATTTGATCTTTATTACACAAGGTTAAATTTTTAAAAATTAAATTTTTAATTGATAGGTAAATTTTTAGATAATAGGCGCTTTTAGTTTGGTTTTCGGAAAGCACTTGGAACTAGAGAAGCAATTTTCGCTCTCCAGGTGCTTATACAACGGTGTAGAGACGTTGATAAAGACGTGTATCTGTGCTTTGTAGATTTTAGAAAAGCATTTGACAATGTCAATCATGAACAATTGATAGGTATTCTGCGAAAGACAGGTATTGACGACAAGGACATTCGAATTGTGGCAAACCTATACTGGAGTCAAACAGCAAGAGCAAAAATTGGCAACGAACTCACTGAAAGCGTGCAGATCAAAAGAGGTGTCCGTCAGGGGTGTATATTATCCCCACTCCTATTCAATATGTATTCCGAGGAAATATTTAACAAATGTATGGAAAATGCAAATGAGGGCATTAAAATAAACGGCGAGTTAACGAACAATATAAGATACGCCGACGACACGGTGATCCTTACCAGTACCATAGACGAATTACAACAAGTAATGGAAAGACTTTATTCAGTTAGTGAGGAATACGGCCTGAGCCTCAACTTCAAGAAGACAAAGTGGATGCTGATAAGCAAAAAGCAACAACCTGCTCGACAATTACGGATAAGTAACATATTAATTGACCATGTAGAATCTTATGTGTACCTTGGCAACAACGTAAATGCAAAATGGGAACAGACCATAGAAATTAAGGCGAGAATAGAACGAGCTAGAGCAGCATTTAGCAATATGAAAAAGCTCCTTATAAGAAGGGATTTGTCTCTTCCCCTAAAACTACGTATAGTTAAATGCTACATTTTTCCGATCTTGCTGTATGGCGTGGAGGCCTGTACGCTGACGGAGACGCTAACGAGAAAACTAGAAGCATTCGAAATGTGGGTGTACCGACGCATTCTTCGTATATCCTGGACCGAACATGTCACCAACATAGAGGTACTCCAAAGAATCGGAAACGAGAAAGAAATCGTGAATACAATTAAACAAAGAAAGCTTGAATATCTAGGCCACATATTGAGACACGATAAGTACCGTCTGCTACAATTGATTGTCCAGGGAAAAATAGACAGTAAGCGAGGGCCAGGCAGGAGAAGACACTCGTGGCTCCAAAATTTGCGGAAGTGGTTCGGGCTCACATCGGTCGAACTATTCAGAAGCGCCGCAAACAAGATCAAAATTGCCATGTTAATAGCCAACGTTCGCAACGGACAGGGCACTTGAAGAAGAAGAAGGCGCTTTATATGTAGAATTTTTAGATAGGTAGTAGATAGATAATTATAATTGATAGGTAAATTTTTCTGTCAAATAACACACCACACGCCCCCTTTCATTTCCTCCATCCCGTTCTAACTCTACTGCATACATCTTCATTTCATTATTTTTAATACCGGACCTAGGTACTTAACATTATTACTTTTCGTAATCATTTCACCATCCAAAGATTTCATTTTATTTGTAGTAACTTTATCATTAAATGAATAATAAAATACTCAGTTTTTGCCCTACCTAAAGTTTTAAATCTTTTTGGTCAAGAGCTTTTCTCCACTGTTCCAGTTTTTGTTCTATGTCGTTTTCACTATTTTTCACGATTTTTTCACGTAACCGTCTGTCAATTACTCTCTCCCATACTTTTACGGTGTTACAAAATAGTTTTGGCTAGAACTTGCGTCACTTTCATAATTTTATTAAAAAAACCTGGTAGCCAACTTTTTCCGGTCTCTCCCAAAGCTGTTTCCATTTTCCCAGTGATATCATATGGTCCAACTGCTTTATCTTTTTTATTTTTTGAGTGTTTGAGCAACTTCCTCGATTGTTATTTTTGTGAATGTTGTTACTTAGGGTTTTCTATAAAATTCTTTGTTTATAGTTTGTTCTTCTCCTTAATTGGAGCCAGAGCCAAACCACCAGGATTGTTTTTTCTCAAACTTCTTTCCTAAACTTTTTCCAAGATAGCCATTTCACATTACTCATCTAAAAACACAGAAGCGCCCAATGCTCCACAAGGAATGATGGTACTATAGAGATAGAGAGAAAAAAGAACAGCAATATAACTGATGTCTTTGATGACAAACATCTTCATTTCCCAGGTAGTATCAGAGAAAAATATATGAAAAATAGTGGTAGGGATAAAAACTCTGGAAGGTATACAAATTGATTTATTGGCTTTCAATGTCACTACAAAAAGCTTGTTTCCTGTAACTGAGTTGCTGTATCTGGTCATGGTATAAATGTTTCTTATTTTGATGAAGGCAAAAATAAACATTTATTTACTGTCAACCAAAAGACCTCTATGTCCTTATAAAAATCGTAAAATAATAATTAAAAGTTAACAAAAAAAGTCAAAAAGGAAGGCAGGTGGAGACCCGATAACAAATACGTGGATTCACAATAATATAAGAGTACAAGATGTAGGTGACGACAAATGAAGAAATAAATATTGGAAAGGAAGAGGTAAATAAAGATTAAGGAAATTAAAGAATAGAAAATCAACAGGAGAGGACAGAATACCGAACGAACTCCTAAAGTACGGAGGACCAGATTTGACCAAACAACTTTTAAAACTAATCCAAAAAATATTGGAACAAAACAGAATTTCTCAAGAATGGAGATCAAGCATCCTAATACCTCTCTTCAAAAAGGGAGACAAATCAGACCCGGAAAATTACAGAAGAATTAATTTATTAAACACAACACTAAAATTAACAACCAAAGTGATAACTAAACTGAATGAAATAATATAACACTTGCTGTAGAACAACAAGGTTTCAGGTCGGGAAGATTATGCACCGACGCTATATGTATTATGAGGCAAGTGCAAGGGAAATCATTAGAATACAACAAACCGGCATATCTATATTTTGTGGACCTTACAAAGGCATTTGACCGGGTCAAATTAAGGGACGTTATCCACTTGTTGTATTCAAGAGAGATACCTTTAGAAATAGTCAAAACGATCGAAAATATCTACTAGAACAACACAAAAGTAAAAGTGGATACCAAATCTACAAAAAAAAAACGAAAAAAGGATACCAAATGGAAGGAAAACAACTCAAAAGCAGCATAATCTGCTATGCAGACGACGCAATAATACTGTATCAAAGTGAAGACGATTTACAACGTATGCTGCACCAATTTAATGTAAACGCCAGAAAATTTAACATGTTAATTTGTCCAAAAAAAGAGAAAATGCATGGTTACAACAGCAAATTTACTAAGATGTAAATTGGAGCTGGAAGGTCAGATAATAGAACAAGTGATGGAGTTTAAATATCTAGGCATCACATTATCTAGCTACGGAAAGCTCGAAACAGAAGTGGAACATCAAGTGAATAGAGCAAACAGAGCCACAGGCTGCCTGACTGAAACAATATAGATTAATAAAAATATCGGAAAAGAAATGAACACGACCTGACAGAAACAGCAAAGATGAAAACACTTAGAAAAATAGATGGCAAGCCACCATGGGACAGAGGTAGAAGTACATATATACAACGTAGATGCAAGGTGGAGAACATCAAGAACATCAAGATCATATAAGCTAAATGACAACAAATAGAGTAGTAAAGACGGCAAGAGACGGTTCCCCAATAGGAAAACGATCAGTAGGAAGACCACGAAAACGATGGAACGACAACTTACTGGAGGCAAATTGAAAATCAGATAGAGCCATGTCTACATAAAAAGAAGAAGAAGAAGTGCAGGGAAGGAAAGGAAATGACGGAGCTAACTGATTACAACGTAGATGGGCAGAACACTTAATAAAAGGGAGGACGAAAGATGGGGCAAAAAATCACTTTTTAAAAAGAGAGAAAAAGTTAATGATTTTTTGGTTATGGGATTTTTACTCATCCAACGGTTTGATGACACCACTTGATGGCTATATTTGATATGGCAGGATCTTTTATGGTACATCAAATATAGCCAGGAATAAAAATACATACAAAGCTTTTAAAAAGAGACAACAACTGTGTCATAAACATGTAAGATCAGAACTGTTCATCACCAACAAAGCAGAGAGACAAGAAGGAGATCTAATTAAGAAAGTGAAGCAGAGAGCGAAACAATTAAGCATAGGATACCGTAATTTTGGAACAGTTGATTTTAATGTATGTTTGTTTTGCTAGTGACGTGGCAATAATGCATACAACTTCAATACATTTATGACATACTTATTTAGCAACAAATGGAATTATAATTAACAAACATAAGGTTAAGGTAATGTTATTATGTATTTAAAGTCAAGGTGACTAATGATATCAGACAAACGACAAATCTGGCAACGTTAAAAACATCAAATTTCAAATCTTCATATTGTACAATAGGTGTATCCCTATTTTTGTATAATTCGGACTATCCATTTAAGAGGCATTTCCACTATATATATATATTATATATATATATATATATATATATATATATATATATATATATATATATATATTATGATTTGAATAGTTATTGTGAAGCTTATTTGCGTGACTAAAATTTATAAATTTATATATTGATCCTATGCATTATAAAATAAATAAAACAAAACATATTTTTTTAGGTTATACTATTTTGATATTCAAAGTACTTACCTGTAACTTCTTATAAAGCTCCTCCACTTCCTTCTTCAACGCCAAAATTTCTGGATCATTTTTGGGAGGCATCGTCTACGATTTTTTGCTAAAAAACACGCAAACTATGTAACTTCCAACACACAATCTCATGGTATACTGCAGGTTTTGTAATCTACTTAAATTTAATCTAATAAGTAGACATAAAGAGCAGCCGTTGAAGTGCATGTTCTAACCCAATTTATACCCTATTGATTCTTAAAAAATTAAAATATTGTTCTTTGTCTTTTACAAGGACGGTTTTTAAGGAAATGAATTGAGTAACTTCCGATTTTGTTATGTAATACGGGAATACTGTCTACGTATATTGTCTACCATCGAAAATTCTATGCCTATCCTTAAATCCCTAGAGGATTTAACACAAAACTTTAATATTCATATTAAAACTAAGAATATTATAATTGGAAAAAATATTTTCAAAAAAAATTCATAGGACCATTGAATATTCCATCTATTTATGTATTTACTTTTTCCATACTTATTCCAGAAAATTCATGACAATTACACTAAATATTGTCATTAATTGTGTGACTATATCATTTTTTCTCTTTTTGTAACTAAAAGTTCGTTGATTGCGTGTCGTTTTCTGTAATTGATGAAGTTTCTCAAAGGCCAATAATATAAGCTTTTATATACATAAAAAGACCAAAGTAATAACACATATTTATAAACACAAAACACCAGCAAAACTTATCGAAGAAAATAACAAATTGATGTCTGTCCAATCCACAACAAAGAAGAATTTAGAGTACAGTAGAAGTCCGATTATCTAAGATTTTCGCGGTTTCTGCAATTAAACCTAAAGCTAAGGTTAATAGTATTACAAGAATTAATATTAAGCTCAACAGGCTTAACCGCGTCGATTATCACTGCGCCGAGCTATATCTTATTCGCATCTACGGGGTAATTTTACCAGCTCACTAAATCATAACAATCTACTGCTACGTAAGAATCGTCTTCTTTGTTATCTAAGATTCCTTAAAGCCTACCAAGACCATAAAGTAATTCCCAATTTTCTAAAACTCAAACACCATACTTCTTCTTTACCTTCCAAATTCTTAGAAAGACCAGTTTTGTGCTTCCCCGTGAAGCTATTCATTCCACTAGACGTAACTAGATGTCACAAATATCAATATTTTCAATATCTATTCATTCTTTCAATGTACATCCTATATTATGGGACAGTTTCACACAAAGACAGCCCTAAACACTTTCGAATCTAAGACTGAAACTGAGAAGCGCAAATTAATGCATCTAATTGGCGACAAATTCCAAAACCTACAACTTTGAAACCCACTACAGTGGTTCACAACTTTTCTGTTGGCTCTATTTCGACCATTGCCACTCAAGCTTTAGAAAAAGGTTTCAATTATTCTGTTATCGCAAGTCACATTCCAATTGAAACAATCATCTGTCATACTGAAGAAATCCTCTCTAGTTTACCTTCCCGAGATGCTGAAATAACTAGACGAGACATTGCTAGACTTCTTAGAAACTCAAAATCTCCTACTCCGAAAATTAGCCAATCCAAGAAAAAAACCCTAAAAGATCTTCAGTCAAATCCAAATCTAGGCATTGTTCTCTCCTATAAAGGACTCTCAACTCTCAAATTTCATTAATACTCCAGGCTACAGACCGGTTTTTAATCTAACAACATATCTAGAGAAAACAAAAGCCATTATTAATAAAAACTCTCTTGCTGTTGGCATAAAACAATCTCTAATTTCTCATGAAAAGTCTTCCAGAACACCTCGAATATATGGTCTACTAAAAGTTCACAAACTCGATATTCCTCTACGTCCCATTGTCAGTGCATACAACTGTCATACACAACCACTCATCTACAAAATGCTTCTTTCTTTATCAAACATTCTTTTCACTTTATCGAACTTCTTAAACAATACCCTATCTCACCGTCAAACATTATAGTAAGTTTACATATCGTTTTCTCTTTACAAACATTCATATAGATGAAACTCTAAACATTCTAAAAACTCAATACAGTATCCAGCAAGACCACGTATCTTCATTTATTCTATCTTCCAAAATCAATTTTACAGACAAATAAATGGTGCCCCAATGGGCTCCCCACTATCTCCAGTAATTGTTAATATCTTTATGGAAGACTTCCAGATCCGAGCACTATCCACATAAATGCTCAAACTTACAAAATACCGTTTCTCGACGTTATCATAAATAAACACCAATCCCAAGGTTTTCATCACTCCGTTTATCGAAAATCCACCCATACAAATCGTTACTTGCATGCCAACTCTCATCATCCACATTCACAAATTAATTCAGTCATTAATACCCTTGTCTCCAGATCAATACGCCTTTGCGATGATGCAAGTAGATCCGCTCAGCAAGTCCTCATCCGAAACAGTTACCACAAAAATTACATCAATAAGAGCATCCACAGACATCAATTTCCCACCCAATCTCATCCCAATAGTACAAGATCACACTTATACAAAATTAAAGCTAATTTTTTTCTTAATATGATGATATAAGGTTGCTTGAGAAAAAATGGTCGCAAATTAAGGTTGTCAGCTGTTGAAAACGTGAGGTATCAGATTGATCAGTTATTGGACACATTCCTTAATAATATAAACAATATTAACGAAAAGGGATATAATAACACGCTACCTTTCCTGGATGTTTTAATCTCTAAGAACGATACTGGATATGAGGCTCAGGTGTATAGAAAATGAACACACACCAACCATCAATATTAAGAAGGGAATCATACAATTCTTATATGATAGAGCCAAAATTACTTGTTCTAACGAAAATTCGTTCTTATAGGAGAAACATTTTTGACATCCGTTTTATTAAAAAATGATTATCCTTTGTCGTTTATAAATAAGGAATTTTCAACAATCGACCGAATAGAACAGAACAACTTAGAACGAGATCCTACAGCATACACAAGGAATAATACGAGGAAAATAACAATACCATACATAAAAGGATTATTGGAAAAACTTAAAACGATAGGAAAGAAATGCAGCATTTAAAACAAAAAACAAATTCAGGTATTTTTTATTTAATACTAAACCTAACAACGAACAAGAAAGAACAAAGAATTGTACTTATAAAATACTTTGTGAATTTATATTTAGGCGGAACATCAAGATTATTTACTATTGAAATAAGTTAACATTAAAAATAGAGAATATGATAGATCTCAGATATGTAAACACGCATAGGAAAATAAACATAGAGTTTAGTGGAAATATTCAAATATAGACCTGAAAAAACGAAAAAAAAGTGTGAAAAGGGTGTGAAAGAATTGGAAGACGAGAAAAGGTACAGAAAAAGAGTCATAACCACACTATGCGTTTCGCTTGAAATAAACAAAGAGATTCCTTAGAAGAAAATAACTACTATTGTATATAGACTTTTATATATTTTACAAAAAAAATATATTAAAATACCTCGACAATACTTACTGTTTGTATATTCTAAGCAGAAAACTATACTGACTAAAAATAGATATATTTTAATCGTAGATACCTATTCATCATTAAATATTTTCATAATTATGCATAAAATAGAACAATGTAAGTATTAATATTGTCGTAGAAAATGTTTATGACTAAAACCTGTAATTAACTAGAATCTTATTTTATGTTTACCAGCAGGAAACAAAAATATAAAAATGTGTAAACAATGATGTTAAAGAGATTAGAAAAATATTGATAACATACAGTCAGAAAGCTACGGAGGTATCAACTTGTTAAATATAGTCTTTAATTAATCGCTTCCTATCTTTGTGTGTGAAAATATCATTAAATATTCAATTAAATAAATTACTGGTGTCGGAGTGGGTCGTGTCTGATGAGGTCTCGCTGTCAGATCAGAGGCATATTCTTGTTAAGCTAGAGGCTCTTAAGCTCCAGTATATTTCATATAGGAATCCACGAGCTACAAACTGGGAACTCCTTTGAGAGGAGCGCAACCATAACCTCATGCATATGAAGCATACGATCCCAGACCTCGGCATATGAAGTTAGCTGCCTTCTTGTAGACCAGAAGACTGCTGGTTATGCTATTCCCTGGCTCTGGTAGAAAGACAGCTTAGGCTGACTGAAAGTCTCTTTAATAAATCCAAGAGGACTGGTTGGCCTGGCCACTGGTATTCATTTAAAGAGGCTCAGAGGGAATACAAGTATCTAATTAAGAGATCAAAGATGAGCTCTTGGAGAGCCTACTGTGACAGCGTGGAATACATGTCCGCTGCAGCTAAGCTCCATCATACACTCTCCAAAGATCCGACTCCGACCGAACTCTCCGATCTGAGGGTGGATCAGCAGCGTCTTCCCAGTGAGAGTCTATGTTCCACTGACGGAGAGACCCTAAGGACTTTCTTGGACACTCACTTTTGACACTCACAAATGATGATAAAATGAAATGGCTACAAATACAGTGGCTTCGCTATAATAAGGAGAAGCCTGAAACCTTCAAGGAATTAGTTGTACTAAATCCACTTTTTGATGGGAGAAAAATCATACAAGAGGCTAAATACATTGGTGTGCTATCATTGCTTGATTATATTCCTCCTGTTATTCATATTTTTTATTTGAATCTTGCTCATAACATACTAGCTGAAGATGATAGCTTATTTGCAGAGGTCTATTTTTAATGGAAACATTTTTGGGTGGTACAAAGTATTTTTGAATAAGTTTCTGTAGCCCACCCAACAATAAAACTCTTATTTGCAGTAAGAAATTAGCAAACGAACTCATTTTAGTATTCCTTAGTACCCTCATGCATATAAATAAAAGAAAATATTACAGTAAATCCAGTTTGAGCTGTTCAAATGATCATCATCATTCTCAGCATATTCTGCCGATTATGGTGTAGCCTCCATTACATATTTATTCTTCATATCTGCCCACGATTGTCTAAAATTCACTTTTCTGTGCCATGTTGTATCGGCTTGTTTCCTTATGTCATAGTGCCATCTAAATTTGGACGTCTTCTTGGTCTCTTGACGCCTCTTGGATACCATAATGTGTGGACCACCTATTGTCAATTCTACTCGCTAAATGTCCAGCTCACTGTCATTTTAAAGATTTAATTCTATGGATTACATCAGTAACCTTGGTTTTCTGTTCGATCCATTCTATTCTTTTTCCATCACTCTTTGTTATACCTAAGCATGCATCGCTCCATTGACCTTTGAGTTTTAATATTATTTCTTTCTTTAGTGTCCAAGTTTTGCAGCCGTATGTCATGATTGGTAGTATACACTGATAGAATGATTTTTTCTTCAGGTGAATTGGCATATTCGATTTGAATATAACTGCCTTTCTAACAAAAGATATCCAAGCTAGTTTCATTTTTCTGAGCGAAGCAGTGAACGGATTTGTATACCTTGGAGCGCTCAGAGTGGAGCCATAACCTCTTTTGGTATGCAGGCCGGGCGATGCCGGCTGGGTGGCTACGATCATCACGCAACCAAACCCCCGTCATCCAAAACCCGCCTAGTCCTGCTGGTGTGTTTCTCTCCGCTCCGATCCGGAAAGTAACAGACCAGCAGCGTATGGCCCTTTTTGGCCATTCTTATCGTGCATGAGTCCAACCAATCGACCAAAAAGACAAAAGAGTGAATCTAATCGTTATGAAAAGACGACCAATAAAGTGGCCTCTGATGGCGGACATATCCGGAAGTGTGAATGCGCCAAATTTAAATCTTCCGACACTTATTAACAGTAGCTATAAAATAGTTTTCAGAATGTGTCTTAGACGAGAAACTTTAAATAAATATTAACGATAGCAGTCTAAAATGTGACACAATTGTTAAAAACACTTCAATATAAATAAGATTTCATGTGGCAGTTGGGACAAACAATAACATAACCCAACTAAATTTGATTTCTTAAACAAGGAAATACTCTCTTTCCTTGTTTAATGTGGCCTCTCAAGATGGCATTCCTGTCTAATAATATTTTTGCCCCTACTACCTTTACATTTTCCTCTTGTAAACGCCCCCCCCCCTTGTAACGAAAATCTGACAAACGCTCTATCGCAGGCTTAGAAAAATAAGCTTGATAACAAAAAGGTGTTATCATAAAAGTTTTAAAAATAGTAATAAAAAGGTAAATATAAAATAGTAAAAAAAATTGGGACATTTAGCAATGTCCCAATATATAGCATGAAATATTTGGCTAATGAAAAGCCTATGAAATACTCGAAAATAAAATTCTCATGTCATTTATGTTAGGATCTCATAAAATGACTATGAATATGATACACCTGAATTGCCCTTTGCGATCAAATTGCGGGTGTCGAACCTTGAAAGGTTTAAAATTCTCATGACACGAGAAGTCGACTGGCACTATATTCCGCGAGCTCCCATGATTAAAGGTGCCATGCAAATCTGTTTCCCTGGATATCGGGTCTGCATGGTCTGAAGGAATCGAGGCTCTATGTTCAGCGCTGTTTTATTAGCAGCGGCTATACTAAGGGGTTCAGGACTCTCCCGTAGCTGACGGCTTCGCAAGCTCGCGGCTTAACACTGAAAATAATACTACCGCAGAATTTGCACGGCCAACAGATGCTATTTTGGACTCAATCTCCTCTTAAAATCCACAATTATACCGAGAAAGACAATAGAACTCTACAAACCAATAATACGCCCAGTCCTAACATATGGTTCAGAGACCTGACTCAACAAAAATAATGAACATGTTAATATGTTTCGAAAGAAAAGTACTAAGGCAAATTTATGGAGCAGTGAATGACAATGAAGTGTGGAGAAGACGATACAACTTCGAACTTTATAGAATATATCAGGAACCTGATATCGTAAAACATATTAAGATAGGATGTCTGAGGTGGATAGGACATGTAATGCGGTTGGAACAAAATGACCCAGCTAGAAAAACGCTCCTTGATAGACCCATTGGTCAGAGAAGAAGACCTAGAACAAGGTTCCTTGATAACATCGATGAAGACATTGAGGAATATGGGAATACGTGCTTGACGGAGAAAGGCGATGGATAGGGACGACTGGAGAGAAATTCTTGAGGAGGTTAGGACCCACGCAGCGTTGTAAAGCCAGAATGATGATGATGATTTTCTAGAGTTGCAGTGAAGAGCTTTGATGATATTGCGTCTACTTATCAGACTCCTTTGGTAGTGGGAAATTCTGGAGTGTTTTCATACATTTTTACCTTAGCTTTTGCTTGTCTGTATATATTTGATAAAGTTTCTATGTACGGTTTGTCAAAGCTTTTATTACTGCCTTGGGATACATAGAATAGAAAGCCTTCTCGAAATCTTAGCAGGTAGTACCTTAAAGGTTAAAGCGGTATGAGGCTGAGTATGCAGAGGTATTTCATATTCTTTAGCTCTACTCATTAGTTCTTGAAGTGTATGAATATGATACATGGTATTGAATCCTACTCTCAAGGCAGTTTGGTCTCTAGGCTGTGCAACATCTAATGCGTTTTTTAATCTGTTGATGATGTTTGTGAATATCTTGTATATGATTGGTAGTAGACTTATAGATCTGTAGTTTTTGATAAATATCATCTTAAAAAATCCAACATTAAAAACCTAGAAGCATTCGAAATGTGGTGTTACCGACGTATTTTGAAAATATCATGGATGGATCGCAAAACAAACGAACAAGTTCTCGAACAACTAGGAAAACAATGCGAAGTTTTAAATTCCATAAAGATCAGGAAATTGGAATACTTGGGGCACATCATAAGAGGTGAAAAGTACGAACTACTAAGGAATATAATGCAGGGTAAAATCAAAGGTAGAAGAAGCGTAGGAAGACGTAAAATCTCGTGGCTACGCAATCACCGTGAGTGGTTTGGATGCAGTTCAATTGAACTATTCAGGCGAGTTCTTCTTCTTCTAGTTCCATGACCGTTATCGATCGTTGGATATCATGTTGGCTACCATATTCGCTATCGTGACTTTATTGACAGCAGCTCTAAATAACGATGTAGTTGATTTTCCATACCATTGCCTTAGATTTTTCAGCCATGATGTTCTTCTTCTACCAGGACCACGATTACCTTGGATCTTTCCCTGAATGATCAGATGTAAAAGATCATATTTTTCAGGGTGTCTCATAATATGACCGAAGTATTCCAGCTTGCGTTTCTTTATTATATTGACCAGTTGTGTTGTTTGGTTCAGCCGTCTAAGGACCTCCTCATTTCTAACTCTGTCGACCCAGCTTATTTTCAGCTATTTCATTATATTCAGGCGAGTAACCAATAAAATTATAATTGCCAGAATGATTTCCAATCTCCGATAGGAGTGGAACTTGAAGAAGAAGAAGAAGTTTTTGATACCCTCTTTACTATCTTTCTTATGAAGATAGGGCTAGAAATTCCTCCGAGTGACTAAAACGGAAATTGGCAAAGAAAATAATGACGAACAAGGTTCAGTTGATAGAGAGGATCAGTTTTTATGGAAACTTGTTAAGACGAATAGATAGCATGCCTGGAAGAGTGGCTGCACTTCTTAAAGCCAAGGGTGGCTTAACAAAATATTAGAATTTATATCAATTTTTGTTCAATAAATATAATAAAAGGTTAATATTATCATTTATATAATCCTCTTATATAGCTAACATAGTTATAATTATAATTGACTTTGAAACAAAGAAAACCAGAATTTTCTGAGTCTAATAATATGAGCAAGGATCGTATATAACATACAAAACGTGAGAAACTGGATATTCTTACCTTAATTCTTCTCAGTGCATACAAAACAATTAAGTAGAAAGAGTAATATTGAATATATTAAGAAAAGACGAAAGTGTTTGATACTTATTTATTAAAAAAAAATTAAATAATATCACAATAATAAAAATCATCGTCAAAATTCAAACGATTCAAGTCATTTTCAGAATCGAGTCCTCCATGTTGTAAAAATGTGATCCACCTACATTGACTGCTTCTCCTGGTCTAACATTTTGAGGTAGTACGGACATAAAACTCTGAAAAAAAAATGTAATCTAATATTACTTCCATAACAAAAAATTAATTATATACGAGGCAGCTAAAATTCAAATTAAAATAATACAAAAACTACTACGAGTAGTAGCTGTTTATATTTTTGGCCTAACAATGAAACAAGTATTTAAGTATGGTCGGAAATGACTTTATTGCTTTTCAAAATATTCTTCATGAAAATCAATACACTTTTGCATGATTTTCGAAGCACTTTTTCCACTCAGATTGATGTAACTCCAAAACATAGGTTTTGAACGTTTCAACCGCTTCTTTGGGCGTCTAAAATCGTTCACCGCGCAATTTATTTTCGTCATTGGGTGCCAAATCAGGACTGTACAGCGGATGGCTCGTTAATTCGATGTTTGGGCCGGTCAAAAACTCCGTTGTGTGTGAGCTTGCATTGTCGTGATGAAGAATGATTCGCTCTTATATACTTTTTTCCAATTTCACTAAAAACTTCTGTCAAACAAAATGGTAGTATAACATTCAGAATTAAGCATATTATGTTCTGGTAACGGCACTGTAGCTACATGACTATTTATACCAAAGAAAGAAGCGACCATTTGTTTCGATGTGGTTCTTCCACGAACAACTTTTTTTGGATTTGGTTTATCTTGAAACACCCATACGGTCGATTACTGTTTTGTTTCTTTCTTATATGCATAGATCTATGTTTCATCACTTGTATAGCTTTTATACACAGCAATTAACACGAGCCCTTTGTGTCCTTTTTGACCTTTTGTCAGATTATGTGGGATCCAATGTGAACAAATCTTTTTTACAGCCAAATATTCATGCAATATCTTATTAATTCCTATCATACTAATGTCCAAGGATGCCTCAATCTAACGGTATGCCACATGACGATCTTGCTCCATCAATTCATGGCTTCTGGTATAACAGCCGATTTTGGGGACCTTCACAGAATTCTTCCTGAAGAGAGCGCCGAACCACGATTGAATTAATTATACCATTTTTTTAAGGCGTTAAGGATGATCCTTGATCCAGATATAACGATTTAAGTTCATCGATGCACTCTTGTCTTGATAATGTACGTTGAAAGTTATGATAAATTATCGCACGAAAGTATTCACGATTCAATTGCATTTGATGGCGAGATAAATTTTTCAAGCCAATGTAAATGTTCTGAGTGTGTTGAGTGCGAATATGCTTAAACATATCAAACTTTCCAGTGAGAGTGTTAGATGTCAGTACTTAGTGTTGCCTAGGCCAGAAATATAAATAGCAGCCATCATATTATTTGTTAACATTTTTTGTTTATAAGTACTGAAAGTTTCCAATTAACATTGTCTCACATGAAGAGAAAAATAAGTTGAGCAAAAGTCTGAAATAACAGTAATTAACAATTTTCTGTAATATTAATTCAACATTAATATAAAAACTATTGTTTTCTAAGTTTCCCACTTAAAAACTTTTCACTTTGTTCTTGTATATCATAAAAATAAAAAAAAACTGTCTCACCTTTGACTTTTTATCGTCTGTTCCCATATACCCAACAACCATACTCTCAGTGCTATGTCCCCATAATATCACCACATCTCCTGTTACATTATCCCTGTGTAAAACCAACGCCCCACCCATTTTATTCTTAACTTTCTTTAAAAACTTGGAGTTCATAAATTTGTCAGTCATGGTTTTATGTAGATCTACAGTTGGGCAGGTACTTGTTTTCAAATCTAAAGCTATTTCTCTGGCCAGAAGGGTTTGGACTAAATGTTCCCCACAGCCTGATGTACAAACTGCCAAAGCTGGTTCTTTGCTATGGTCTGAACTGTCTGCCCATGTTCCGCAACCAAATAGAGCTCCTTGGCCTACTCTGCCTGGCTTTTTCAAAAGAAGTCCACCTATAAAAGACAAATATCAACAAAACTATAAAATATAAAATAAAAGATCAAGCTTCAATAAGTTATATGGAAGAGTCTATAGGGTTATCAACAAAATGATTTTAAAGTGAAATAACTATGAAAATTACTCTGATTTTTTTATTGATGATTGACTTTTTTATTTTCCTTTTATTTTTCAATGCAGTTTTCTTTATGCTCAATATGCTTAATGACATGCTTTACATGCTTCCTTATCTTTTTCCGGTGGGCCTTTGACGCTTTTCCTTCACTTCTTTAATCTTTCCTTCATTTCCAGCATGTTGAAATGTTTCAACAGTTGTACAAATATGTTTTATGTTGAAACAGAATCAATTGCATTGTTAAGTTTTTCATATACAAAGGTTTCTGTATGATTCTGTGTACAAGCTCAGTTTGCATTTGTTTTCTTTTCCAAGTAAATGTATTTAAAAGCTGAACAATATTAGACTTTTTCCATTTGCCAAAGAACTACATACTTATTTTTTTTTGCTTGAAATTTAGACAAATATCATGCATTAAATGACAGGTATAGGTCGTTTATATTTATTTGAGAAAAATGCGACAACCAGCACCATGACTGGTGAATAACAGGGTAGTACCTACCCACACGAAACAATATGGTATATTTTATAAGAAATTGAAATAAGAAATTTCTATTGTTATAAACAAAGATTAATTTTATGTCTTGATGATTTTGTGTAAGTTTAAATTACTTTAATCATATTTCTGCAATGCATTTTCTATAAAATGTTCAAACAATAATTGGTTTGTATACAAAAACTAATTAATAATTGAGCGAACGGTAGGTAGTTAAAGAAAAAAATATATATTTAAATAATTTATAAAACCTTGATGTAAAAATTAAAAGTTTATCTAGTCAACACTTACTTACATTATATTTTCTCCTAAGAACTGATTTTCATAATAAGGCCACGTTTTTCTTAAAAAATTGAAGCAGTAGTTTGGTGTTGAATATATGTCGATAATCCCTACATCTGATTATGTAAGAAAATATTCCGGGTAAGCTCAGTATTGAGAGAAAGTTGTCTTGGTATTATACTTCGTCACTTTCTTCCTCTGAATCACTGTTCTCCACATTGATAATAATTTTGTTTTAAAACAGGAATGTTTTTAAGATATTCTTTTTCAATGTTTTTTACGTGCTCTATTGCTTTCTTCCAGTTATCCTCAGAGATATTTTTAAATTCAGAATCTATTAGTTTCACGACAGTGTTGTAACATTTTGGACTTACATTCTTTTGTCTCACATTATATTTCAGTTGAGACCATAACAACTCTATTGGATTTAAAATGCAGTAATATGGTGGTAATCTTAAAGTTGTATGTCCATTTTTACTTGCTACATCATCAATAATATATTCCTTTACAAATAATTTTGTATTAAGTACCTCTACTAATTGGTCTTTAGTGTAGCAATCTTCAAAATATAGATCTTGTGATAATAAAAAATCTTGCAATTCATCCTTTCTAGAGTATTTATTTGGAATTTTTTTAAGTTGTCTAGAATGATATGATGCATTATCTAAAACAATAACACTGTTGTCTGCTAAATTTGGTAATAACTTATTTTTAAACCACGATTCGAAAAGTTCACCCGTTATATCTTGATGATAGTCCAAACAACTGTCTTTAATATCTTTTGCACTTAATAGTAAGCCATCGGTTACCCAACCGTCTTCCCCTCCACAATGTAAAATGCATATTCGTTTGCCCCTGGTAGCTGGAACATTAACTTTGCACTTTACGTTGTCATTACTCCAACCTTTTCCAATTGTTTCGTTAGTGTCAAACCACGTTTCATCTAAGTAATAAATTTTTCTTCCGCTATTTCTGTACTCGGTTATCTTTTCCAAATATTCATTACGCCATTTTATTAAACGGGCACTTTCCATTATAGTATGTCGTTTATTGATTGTTTTATATTTAAAACCATTTGAAAGTAAAAATTTTCTTAAAGTTGATTTACTACAATTAATAATATTTTTAGATTTTAATTCAGCTAAAATTTGGTTTAGTGTGGGTATAATATTACCTGCAAACATATTATAAATGGTTTCTGAAATGGGACCTAAAACATGTTGCTCAATAGATCGATGTCGTCCAAAGTCGCTCCTTTTTTGTCTATTTGTAATGCCCTCCTTTATGATTCGATAAACAGTAGCACATGAAACTTTTGTTAAAGCCGCAGTTTTTAAAACACTCGCGTGCCGTTCCAATTCTTTACATAATCCATTAAACACATTTAACACAATTTCTTTAGCGTCTTTCGATAAATGTTTTTTTTCTGACTTTTTAATACTTTTTCCACTTGGTCCAGCAACATTTTCAGGATTATTTGGTAGTAGAATTTCCTTATTTTCTTCAACAATTTCTACTTCATTATTCTCAACAATTTCTAATGCACTATTCTCCCATGGACGCCACATTTTTATTTACTTACTATTTTTCTGATAGCGAAATCGTCACTAATAAATGCGTGTTCTCTTTACAGAGTTTAAACTAAAAATTATATGTATCACAATACCGAAAGTCACGTCTTGTTATCGGTCGTTTAGAATTTCGTGGAAATTTAAAAACCTTGGTCAGCACAGCAGGGCTGTGACAAGAACCCGACAATCAAGTAAGAGGAGTCATAAACTTATAAACTTTTAATGATAGGTATAAAAAGGGGCTTACATCGGCAACTTTTAGCAGTAGCGTAAATAAAATCATTATTTTGATTAAATAGACCTAACAGTTATAATATTTATAATTGTAGCTATTGAAATTATATTTTACAGTAATTATTTTTGCGTTTTTCTGAATACTATCCTGTAACAAGGCAAAATATTAAAGAGGAACTATTAAAACAGATGTCATTTGATCTAAGCATTGATCGGTATCACTTGTACTCAAATTGGTCTATCTCTTTAAATTTCTCAATTATTTGTGATCGACCTATATCTTCACCCCAACTAATATACTTATTTCAGATACTTTTTGATGAAATACCCAGTATACTGATAAAGCAACAGGAGAAATCAGTGGCTTTCTTTTTGTTACTTGAAACTTATATCTTAAAAAAAATGGAAGAAATGGAAGTCTATATATTTCCAAAATTTCTTACCTGAACTACAAGCTGAGGCAACATTTCCACCACCATCAATACAAATAGCCCCAACTGTATCCAAAAGTTCTTCATGGGCTTCAAAACCATCCAAAATTTTCTTATATTTGTTGAATTGTTTCAAAGCTTTTTTACTAATGAGATCACTTTGTTTCACAATTTTTAATCCAGCTTGCCTAGCATGGTCTAAACCACCTTGACCTACTAGCAAAGATGGCGGGATCAGACCCATGGGTCTCGGTTCAGATTGTTTGATGCATATGTCGTAGGCAAGGGTAATAGGGTTTTTGACTTTTTTTATGCAACCACAGCCTCCAAAGGACAGAGTTTTGCCATCCATTATGGATGCATCGTTTTCAACAATACCAGAAGTGTTAAGGTTGGAACCAAAACCACAGTTTGTTAGCGGATCATCCTCTAAAACTAATAAAAAGCATATATGAATATATTCATTTTAATTTACACATAACATAAATCCAGAAGTAGTAGAGTGGTGGAGTACTGATAAATGTCTGTGGCATATATATAATTCCAAGTAGAATATACATGTTAATCTTTTGAAATAGTTTTCGAGCTAAAACTCTATCACATGAGATATTTTAAAAGGTCTTTTAAATTTCCAACTCTTTTAAAAAACATCATAATTATTCTATGTACTTAATTTATGAATTATTTTAAAAATATATATTCAATTGAATAAATAGTTTAAATGAGTAAACCGAAATTTTCTTTACAGTGTTTTAGGAAATAATTCCAAGAATAGGAAAATGGAAAGTGTAGAAAGTAGCTTGACACTTCAGCCACAAAAGCATTGATGTCTTTTTTTGTCTCAGACCAAACATACTGTGGCCACGTTTAAACACAATAATAGGGTGAGCCAAATTGGTATGCACAGTCCCTAGTAAAACCATGCTGTGTACCAGTTTGGTGCACATGGGGTTAAATGTGTTTGATTAAAGTGCATGTACATGTATAGAAAAGATCATAATTTGCATTATAATTAACATCTATTACTATAAACTTAATATTATATACAAATTTATAGTAATTTAAGAAATACTTACCCATAACTGCTACTTTTGCAGCTTCTAATGCAGTTCCATCAGCAGCTAAAACTTCTATGGCCTTATTACATGCTTTATTGCATAGTTTCTTATAATCTAAACACAAGGATTTACTGTGTGAACCAGCTCCTAAAATATAGCAACAATTAGAGAAAATTAGTCACTTCATTTTGTTAATAATTAATTAAGAACATAATTAAACATCGAACATTAATGAATGTATATAATTATATTTAAAGTATTACCACAATGTACTGCTACGACTCCGACCATTTTAAAATTTAATTAATAGGTATTTAGTCATTTAGAGTTTTTATGTGATCATTTATTATTATTTACATGAAAAATCAAAATATAAAAGATTTTTTTGACGTTTGACACAGGGATTTAAATGTGCATTTGAACTACTGCAAGCCAAAGCCACAGAATAATAAACAAACAGAATACCCACTCTCCACGGAAAATTAAGTACGCGCATCTCCTCCGCGCAGACGTTCCGCCATGTTTTAGGAGGATTTTAAAGAAATTAGTATTGTTTATGTGGTGTGCATGGAAAAATTAACCAGGTTTATTTGACTTATGGCAATCATAGACATACTATCAATGACGTATAATATATAGACTACGCAGTCCCCTATTCTCGCTATAGAATCAAGTGTCCGAAAGATCTCGGCTCAAGGTTGAAGGTATGTTTATCACAACAGCGGCGTGCTCATTTATATGTTAATGACAATAATTATTTTTTTAATTAAAATTAAATATTTATGATTTCTTTTTGTTCCCGTCTATAAGAGAAATAATTATTTTGATAAAATAGTATGGCATTTTACTAAAATAGTAAGTAAATAACCATCAACAATTTAAAATAAAATTTGCTTGTCACACAAAATGGAGTACGTCCATGATGTTTTCAAAACACAAGATCAACTTCGTGATGCTTCGTGAGAAATCATGAACTTCGTGCATCTTCGTATCAAACAATAAACAATAACAAAGGTATTCATGTTTTGGACACTTTTTAAAGCGTTCACCGAGTCTATATATTATACGTCATTGCATACTATACAATTATATTAACATTGTTAAATATAATAACATAAATATAATATAATTAAACATAAATATAAACAATTACATAACCACACAAATCATATGTCTGTGTCCTCCTAAAACATGGCGCGCGTGCTGAAAAACTTCAAAGGCGGCATCTGAGATGCCTTTCTGATTGTTTATTATTCTGTGCCAAAGCCAAGCGTCGCTTGAGTTGTCTTTTATGAAAAGGCTATACAAATGTGTATTGTTAGTTGCCTACAAAAAGGAACGATGTAGTAAGAAGTTGTATTTTTGTTATCACTATTAACAAGTGATATACATATCTCTGCTATTAACTAACAACATAGTTGTTATTGCCTCTTATGAAATTATTTTTTGTTTTGTACTATGTTTTTAAATCCCCAACTTAAAATATCATATTGTTGTTTAAGTTTTAAGTCCTCAGTGACTTTATTTTATAATTTTAATATCTTACCTTTAAATTTTTAAAAAAATTAAAAAAAAGTTTTTTGTTTTATTATGAACAAAGGTACAAATACTTAACAATTCATTAATTTATAGTAAATTCCAATATTCTTATGTATAGGTACGTCATTAGAGCATAATGAAATAAATGTATCTGAAGCTATTTTCTTGTGGCATTTTAAAGTAATTACTATTTAAATGGGAATAAGCCACAATTAAAGGTTAAAGTACGTTTACTGACGTTTCAATTTCTACTTCGTAAATCGTAAACCTCTTTATAGTGTGGTTTAGTTAAAAAGACCAATGAACATGAATAATGAAGCCCTAGCTGAAAAACAACTGCAAAAAAGCTGCATAATATTAGTAAATACGTATTTGCGGTTGCCTAGCATCTTTTTAATAAATGTTATAAATCCGTTTTGCACAAGTTTTGCTATTAAGTCAAGTCTTTTTTTATTTTTGAAAAATATATACTTAATCATTCACCCTTTTTATTAACTTGTCTCAGCTATTATTAGTTGGCTACACCGTACTGATGACGACCAATGAGTCAGAAATACGTATTTAATATATTCCCTATAATAAGGTTTAACTTATCTTCCTTTGCCAAATTAAAATATAGATGTCTTCCTAAAAACATGTTTGCGTGCGGCTTTGGTAAATACGAGTAGTATTTATTCTGGAATAAAAATCAGTCAGCACTCAGCAGTGCTCGGTCCATAGCAACATTCAACACATAACAAAAACGATAAAGATGTAATTTTAAATATATATCGAACGTAATGCTTAAAATATTAGAATGTCTTTCCTTGTTAGTTATTTCTCAGATCTACTTTTACCTTATATCTTTGATATACATTTTCTAGTTCATTATTCGTTGTGTTTTAATTACGGTGTCACTTTAAATATAAAAATATATTCAAGTTAGAAGGTTTTGTACTTTATTATGTTTGATTATTGGAAATTATTAAGTTAAAGTACTTGTTGGTTTTGATGAAGCGGTTTAAGAGTTATTGCATATCGTTTTCGTTGCTTATTACTAGTACACACTTCTCTGATCTTGTATTACCTTATTTTAGGCATTATAAAAAAAGTTTTAATTTGCCTTTCTTCCTAGATTAAAACTCTACCCCTATAGATACTCACAGACAACTAATACATGGTATTCTAGCAAAAAGTTTCAGTAATAAGATCAAGAAATTTTGAGTAAATTATTTCCTCTATATAACTGAGTCTTCTATATCGCTGAATTTCTTTTCTTGTTTGTTAATTTTTCAGCTCTACTTCTACCTTAAATCTTTAATGTATATCTTTGGCATTATTTGTTGCATCACATTGTCACTTTGGACATAATACATTGAAAAATTTTGTGATTTATTATGTTTGATAATTGGAAATTTATACCTTATTTAAAGCACTTTCTTTTTATTTCGTCATTAATAATATTAAATTTTAGTTTCAATTTCAATTATCAAGTAAATTTTAGTTTCAATTTGTCCTTCTTCATAGATTAAAAATCTGACCCCATAGATGCTCACAGACAGCTGGTAAAGGATATTCTAGAAAAAGATTTCAGCGATAAGCCAGTCGCCGGCGCTCAGCCCACAGCAAATTCGAACGCCTAAATGTTTCAGTAGAAACCTAAGGCTGGTGAAAACAATGAATCTTTCTTTTGCAATATCAGTTATCCCGGCTCTTTGTGTAGTGTCCTTTATATTTTCGAGAAAAATAAAATCTTCTACCTCAAGATCAAGTTGAAAATAATACATGGAAATAAAAGGGATGTGTGTTTAGCGCTTCCTCTCTTCTTTTCATATAGACGCGACTCTGTCTGTTTTTCAATGTGCCTTCAGTAAGTTGTCATTCCATCGTTTTCGTGGACTTCCTACTAGTCGTCTTCCTATTGGGGAACCGGCTCTTGCCATCTTTACAACTCTATTTATTGTCATTCGGCAAATATGATTGTTTCATTCTACTCTTTTATTTCTTACCCAATTTTTAATGTTCTCCACGCATCTCCACGCTTCTACGCCGCATATCTGTACTTCTATCTCTGTCCCATGGTGTCTTACCATCTATTTTTCAAAGTGTTTTCATCTTTGCTGTTTCTAACATCCTTTTTGTCCACTTTGTGTCAGGTCCTGTTTCTGCAGCGTATGTCATTATTGGTGTGATGACTGTTTTGTAAAATTCTGCCTAGATTAAAAATCTGACCCTATAGATGCTCACAGACAGCTGGTAAATGGTATTCTAGAAAAAGCTTTCAGTTAGAAGCCAATCGCCGGCGCTCGGTCCACAGCGACATTCGACGCCTAAATGTTTCAGTAGAAACCTAAGACTGGTGAAAACAATGAATCTTTCTTTTAGAATATCAGTTATCGTGGCTCTTTGTGTAGTGTCCTTTTCATTTTCGAGAAAAATTAAATCTTCTATCTCAAGATAAAGTTGAAAATAATACATGGAAATAAAAGGGTTTTCTGTTTAGCACTTCTTCTCTTCTTTTCTTCTTTTTATATAGACGCGACTTTGTCTGTTTTTTAATGTGCCTCCAGTAAGTTGTCATTTTATCGTTTTCGTGGACTTCCTACTAATCGTCTTTCTTTTGGGGAACCGTCTCTTGCCATCCATACAACTCTACTTATTGTCATTCGGCATATATGATTGTTTCATTCTACTCTTTTATTTCTTACCCCATTTGTAATGTTCTCCACCTTGCTTTTACGCCGCATATCCGTACTTCTATCTCTGTCCCATGGTGTCTTAACATCTATTTTTCAAAGTGTTTTCATCTTTGCTTTTTTAACATCCTTTTTGTCCACTTTGTGCCAGGTCCTGTTTCTGCCGCGTATGTCATTATTGGTCTGATGACTGTTTTGTAAATTCTGCCTAGATTAAAAATCTGACCCTATAGGTGCTCACAGACAGCTGGTAAATGGTATTCTAGAAAAAGCTTTCAGTTATAAGCCAATCGCCGGCGCTCGGTCCACAGCGACATTCGACGCCTAAATGTTTCAGTAGAAACCTAAGACTGGTGAAAACAATGAATCTTTCTTTTGGAATATCAGTTATCCTGGCTCTTTGTGTAGTGTTCTTTTAATTTTCGAGAAAAATTAAATCTTCTATCTCAAGATAAAGTTGAAAATAATACATGGAAATAAAAGGGTTTTCTGTTTAGCGCTTCTTCTCTTCTTTTTCTTCTTTTTATATAGACGCGACTCTGTCTGTTTTTCAATGTGCCTCCAGTAAGTTGTCATTTTATCGTTTTCGTGGACTTCCTACTAATCGTCTTCCTATTGGGGAACCGGCTCTTGCCATCTTTACAACTCTATTTATTTTCATTCGGCATATATTGATTATTTCATTCTACTCTTTTATATCTTACCCAATTTTTAATGTTCTCCACCTTGCTTCTACGCCGCATATCTGTACTTCTAGCTCTGTCCCATAGTGCCTTACCATCTATTTTTCAAAGTGTTTTCATCTTTGCTTTTTCTAATATCCTTTTTGTCCACTTTGTGTCAAGTCTTGTTTGTGCAACATATGTCATTATTGGTCTGATGACTGTTTTGTAAATTCTGCCTAGATTAAAAATCTGACCCTATAGATGCTCACAGACAGCTGGTAAATGGTATTCTAAAAAAAGCTTTCAGTTATAAGCCGATCGCCGGCGCTCGGTCCACAGCGACATTCGACGCCTAAATGTTTCAGTAGAAACCTAAGACTGGTGAAAACAATGAATCTTTCTTTTGGAATATCAGTTATCCTGGCTCTTTGTGTAGTGTTCTTTTAATTTTCGAGAAAAATTAAATCTTCTATCTCAAGATAAAGTTGAAAATAATACATGGAAATAAAAGGGTTTTCTGTTTAGCGCTTCTTCTCTTCTTTTTCTTCTTTTTATATAGACGCGACTCTGTCTGTTTCTCAATGTGCCTCCAGTAAGTTGTCATTTTATCGTTTTCGTGGACTTCCTACTAATCGTCTTCCTATTGGGGAACCGGCTCTTGCCATCTTTACAACTCTATTTATTTTCATTCGGCATCTATGATTATTTCATTCTACTCTTTTATTTCTTACCCAATTTTTAATGTTCTCCACCTTGCTTCTACGCCGCATATCTGTACTTCTAGCTCTGTCCCATAGTGCCTTACCATCTATTTTTCAAAGTGTTTTCATCTTTGCTTTTTTAACATCCTTTTTGTCCACTTTGTGCCAGGTCCTGTTTCTGCCGCGTATGTCATTATTAGTCTCATGACTGTTTTGTAAATTCTGCCTAGATTAAAAATCTGACCCTATAGGTGCTCACAGACAGCTGGTAAATGGTATTCTAGAAAAAGCTTTCAGTTATAAGCCGATCGCCGGCGCTCGGTCCACAGCGACATTCGACGCCTAAATGTTTCAGTAGAAACCTAAGACTGGTGAAAACAATGAATCTTTCTTTTGGAATATCAGTTATCCTGGCTCTTTGTGTAGTGTTCTTTTAATTTTCGAGAAAAATTAAATCTTCTATCTCAAGATAAAGTTGAAAATAATACATGGAAATAAAAGGGTTTTCTGTTTAGCGCTTCTTCTCTTCTTTTTCTTCTTTTTATATAGACGCGACTCTGTCTGTTTCTCAATGTGCCTCCAGTAAGTTGTCATTTTATCGTTTTCGTGGACTTCCTACTAATCGTCTTCCTATTGGGGAACCGGCTCTTGCCATCTTTACAACTCTATTTATTTTCATTCGGCATCTATGATTATTTCATTCTACTCTTTTATTTCTTACCCAATTTTTAATGTTCTCCACCTTGCTTCTACGCCGCATATTGGTACTTCTAGCTCTGTCCCATAGTGCCTTACCATCTATTTTTCAAAGTGTTTTCATCTTTGCTTTTTTAACATCCTTTTTGTCCACTTTGTGCCAGGTCCGGTTTCTGCCGCGTATGTCATTATTAGTCTGATGACTGTTTTGTAAATTCTGCCTAGATTAAAAATCTGACCCTATAGGTGCTCACAGACAGCTGGTAAATGGTATTCTAGAAAAAGCTTTCAGTTATAAGCCGATCGCCGGCGCTCGGTCCACAGCGACATTCGACGCCTAAATGTTTCAGTAGAAACCTAAGACTGGTGAAAACAATGAATCTTTCTTTTGGAATATCAGTTATCCTGGCTCTTTGTGTAGTGTTCTTTTAATTTTCGAGAAAAATTAAATCTTCTATCTCAAGATAAAGTTGAAAATAATACATGGAAATAAAAGGGTTTTCTGTTTAGCGCTTCTTCTCTTCTTTTTCTTCTTTTTATATAGACGCGACTCTGTCCGTTTTTCAATGTGCCTCCAGTAAGTTGTCATTTTATCGTTTTCGTGGACCTCCTACTAATCGTCTTCCTATTGGGGAACCGGCTCTTGCCATCTTTACAACTCTATTTATTTTCATTCGGCATATATGATTATTTCATTCTACTCTTTTATTTCTTACCCAATTTTTAATGTTCTCCACCTTGCTTCTACGCCGCATATCTGTACTTCTAGCTCTGTCCCATTGCGCCTTACCATCTATTTTTCAAAGTGTTTTCATCTTTGCTTTTTCTAATATCCTTTTTGTCCACTTTGTGTCAAGTCTTGTTTGTGCAACATATGTCATTATTGGTCTGATGACTGTTTTGTAAATTCTGCCTAGATTAAAAATCTGACCCTATAGATGCTCACAGACAGCTGGTAAATGGTATTCTAGAAAAAGCTTTCAGTTATAAGCCGATCGCCGGCGCTCGGTCCACAGCGACATTCGACGCCTAAATGTTTCAGTAGAAACCTAAGACTGGTGAAAACAATGAATCTTTCTTTTGGAATATCAGTTATCCTGGCTCTTTGTGTAGTGTTCTTTTAATTTTCGAGAAAAATTAAATCTTCTATCTCAAGATAAAGTTGAAAATAATACATGGAAATAAAAGGGTTTTCTGTTTAGCGCTTCTTCTCTTCTTTTTCTTCTTTTTATATAGACGCGACTCTGTCTGTTTTTCAATGTGCCTCCAGTAAGTTGTCATTTTATCGTTTTCGTGGACTTCCTACTAATCGTCTTCCTATTGGGGAACCGGCTCTTGCCATCTTTACAACTCTATTTATTTTCATTCGGCATATATGATTATTTCATTCTACTCTTTTATTTCTTACCCAATTTTTAATGTTCTCCACCTTGCTTCTACGCCGCATATCTGTACTTCTAGCTCTGTCCCATAGTGCCTTACCATCTATTTTTCAAAGTGTTTTCATCTTTGCTTTTTCTAATATCCTTTTTGTCCACTTTGTGTCAAGTCTTGTTTGTGCAACATATGTCATTATTGGTCTGATGACTGTTTTGTAAATTCTGCCTAGATTAAAAATCTGACCCTATAGATGCTCACAGACAGCTGGTAAATGGTATTCTAGAAAAAGCTTTCAGTTATAAGCCAATCGCCGGCGCTCGGTCCACAGCGACATTCGACGCCTAAATGTTTCAGTAGAAACCTAAGACTGGTGAAAACAATGAATCTTTCTTTTGGAATATCAGTTATCCTGGCTCTTTGTGTAGTGTCCTTTTCATTTTCGAGAAAAATTAAATCTTCTATCTCAAGATAAAGTTGAAAATAATACATGGAAATAAAAGGGTTTTCTGTTTAGCGCTTCTTCTCTTCTTTTTCTTCTTTTTATATAGACGCGACTCTGTCTGTTTCTCAATGTGCCTCCAGTAAGTTGTCATTTTATCGTTTTCGTGGACTTCCTACTAATCGTCTTCCTATTGGGGAACCGGCTCTTGCCATCTTTACAACTCTATTTATTTTCATTCGGCATCTATGATTATTTCATTCTACTCTTTTATTTCTTACCCAATTTTTAATGTTCTCCACCTTGCTTCTACGCCGCATATCGGTACTTCTAGCTCTGTCCCATAGTGCCTTACCATCTATTTTTCAAAGTGTTTTCATCTTTGCTTTTTTAACATCCTTTTTGTCCACTTTGTGCCAGGTCCTGTTTCTGCCGCGTATGTCATTATTAGTCTGATGACTGTTTTGTAAATTCTGCCTAGATTAAAAATCTGACCCTATAGGTGCTCACAGACAGCTGGTAAATGGTATTCTAGAAAAAGCTTTCAGTTATAAGCCGATCGCCGGCGCTCGGTCCACAGCGACATTCGACGCCTAAATGTTTCAGTAGAAACCTAAGACTGGTGAAAACAATGAATCTTTCTTTTGGAATATCAGTTATCCTGGCTCTTTGTGTAGTGTTCTTTTAATTTTCGAGAAAAATTAAATCTTCTATCTCAAGATAAAGTTGAAAATAATACATGGAAATAAAAGGGTTTTCTGTTTAGCGCTTCTTCTCTTCTTTTTCTTCTTTTTATATAGACGCGACTCTGTCCGTTTTTCAATGTGCCTCCAGTAAGTTGTCATTTTATCGTTTTCGTGGACCTCCTACTAATCGTCTTCCTATTGGGGAACCGGCTCTTGCCATCTTTACAACTCTATTTATTTTCATTCGGCATATATGATTATCTCATTCTACTCTTTTATTTCTTACCCAATTTTTAATGTTCTCCCACCTTGCTTTACGCCGCATATCTGTACTTCTAGCTCTGTCCCATTGCGCCTTACCATCTATTTTTCAAAGTGTTTTCATCTTTGCTTTTTCTAATATCCTTTTTGTCCACTTTGTGTCAAGTCTTGTTTGTGCAACATATGTCATTATTGGTCTGATGACTGTTTTGTAAATTCTGCCTAGATTAAAATCTGACCCTATAGATGCTCACAGACAGCTGGTAAATGGTATTCTAGAAAAAGCTTTCAGTTATAAGCCGATCGCCGGCGCTCGGTCCACAGCGACATTCGACGCCTAAATGTTTCAGTAGAAACTTAAGACTGGTGAAAACAATGAATCTTTCTTTTGGAATATCAGTTATCCTGGCTCTTTGTGTAGTGTTCTTTTAATTTTCGAGAAAAATTAAATCTTCTATCTCAAGATAAAGTTGAAAATAATACATGGAAATAAAAGGGTTTTCTGTTTAGCGCTTCTTCTCTTCTTTTTCTTCTTTTTATATAGACGCGACTCTGTCTGTTTTTCAATGTGCCTCCAGTAAGTTGTCATTTTATCGTTTTCGTGGACTTCCTACTAATCGTCTTCCTATTGGGGAACCGGCTCTTGCCATCTTTACAACTCTATTTATTTTCATTCGGCATATATGATTATTTCATTCTACTCTTTTATTTCTTACCCAATTTTTAATGTTCTCCACCTTGCTTCTACGCCGCATATCTGTACTTCTAGCTCTGTCCCTTAGTGCCTTACCATCTATTTTTCAAAGTGTTTTCATCTTTGCTTTTTCTAATATCCTTTTTCTCCACTTTGTGTCAAGTCTTGATGGTGCAACATATGTCATTATTGGTCTGATGACTGTTTTGTAAATTCTGCCTAGATTAAAAATCTGACCCTATAGATGCTCACAGACAGCTGGTAAATGGTATTCTAGAAAAAGCTTTCAGTTATAAGCCGATCGCCGGCGCTCGGTCCACAGCGACGTTCGACGCCTAAATGTTTCAGTAGAAACCTAAGACTGGTGAAAACAATGAATCTTTCTTTTGGAATATCAGTTATCCTGGCTCTTTGTGTAGTGTCCTTTTCATTTTCGAGAGAAAAATTAAATCTTCTATCTCAAGATAAAGTTGAAAATAATACATGGAAATTAAAGGGATTTGTGTTTAGCGCTTCTTCTCTTCTTTTTCTTCTCTTTATATAGACACGACTCTGTCTGTTTTCAATGTGCCTCCTGTAAGTTGCATTCCATCGTTTTCGTAGACTTCCTACTAATCGTCTTCCTATTGGGGAACCGGCTCTTGCCATCTTTACAACTCTATTTATTGTCATTCGGCAAATATGATTGTTTCATTCTACTCTTTTATTTCTTACCCAATTTTTAATGTTCTCCACCTTGCTTCTACGCCTCATATCTGTACTTCTAGCTCTGTCCCATAGTGCCTTACCATCTATTTTTCAAAGTGTTTTCATCTTTGCTTTTTCTAATATCCTTTTTGTCCACTTTGTGTCAAGTCTTGTTTGTGCAACATATGTCATTATTATTCTGATGACTGTTTTGTAAATTCTGCCTAGATTAAAAATCTGACCTATAGATGCTCACAGACAGCTGGTAAATGGTATTCTAGAAAAAGCTTTCAGTTATAAGCCGATCGGCGGCGCTCGGTCCACAGCGACATTCGACGCCTAAATGTTTCAGTAGAAACCTAAGACTGGTGAAAACAATGAATCTTTCTTTTGGAATATCAGTTATCCTGGCTCTTTGTGTAGTGTCCTTTTCATTTTCGAGAAAAATTAAATCTTCTATTTCAAGATAAAGTTGAAAATAATACATGGAAATAAAAGGGTTTTCTGTTTAGCGCTTCTTGTCTTCTTTTTCTTCTTTTTATATAGACGAGACTCTGTCTGTTTT
The DNA here is from genome assembly GCA_918026665.1 of Diabrotica balteata. NCBI lineage: Eukaryota > Metazoa > Arthropoda > Insecta > Coleoptera > Chrysomelidae > Diabrotica > Diabrotica balteata. The sequence continues at coordinate 4,496,153 of OU898282.1, read as the reverse complement.
TCAATGTGCCTTCAGTAAGTTGTCATTCCATCGTTTTCGTGGACCTCCTACTAATCGTCTTCCTATTGGGGAACCGGCTCTTGCCATCTTTACAACTCTATTTATTGTCATTCGGCAAATATGATTGTTTCATTCTACTCTTTTATTTCTTACCCAATTTTTAATGTTCTCCACCTTGCTTCTACGCCGCATATCTGTACTTCTATCTCTGTCCCATGGTGTCTTACCATCTATTTTTCAAAGTGTTTTCATCTTTGCTTTTCTAACATCCTTTTTGTCCACTTTGTGTCAGGTCCTGTTTCTGCAGCGTATGTCATTATTGGTCTGATGACTGTTTTGTAAATTCTGCCTAGATTAAAAATCTGACCCTATAGATGCTCACAGACAGCTGGTAAATGGTATTCTAGAAAAAGCTTTCAGTTATAAGCCAATCGCCGGCGCTCGGTCCACAGCGACATTCGACGCCTAAATGTTTCAGTAGAAACCTAAGACTGGTGAAAACAATGAATCTTTCTTTTGGAATATCAGTTATCCTGGCTCTTTCTGTAGTGTCCTTTTCATTTTCGAAAAAAATTAAATCTTCTATCTCAAGATAAAGTTGAAAATAATACATGGAAATAAAAGGGTTTTCTATTTAGCGCTTCTTGTCTTCTTTTTCTTCTTTTTATATAGACGCGACTCTGTCTGTTTTTCAATGTGCCTTCAGTAAGTTGTCATTCCATCGTTTTCGTGGACTTCATACTAGTCGTCTTCCTATTGGGGAACCGGCTCTTGCCATCTTTGCAACTCTATTTATTGTCATTCGGCAAATATGATTGTTCCATTCTACTCTTTTATTTCTTACCCAATTTTTAATGTTCTCCACCTTGCTTCTACGCCACATATCTGTACTTCTATCTCTGTCCCATGGTGTCTTACCATCTATTTTTCAAAGTGTTTTCATCTTTGCTGTTTCTAACATCCTTTTTGTCCACTTTGTGCCAGGTCCTGTTTCTGCAGCGTATGTCATTATTGGTCTGATGACTGTTTTGTAAATTCTGCCTAGATTAAAAATCTGACCCTATAGATGCTCACAGACAGCTGGTAAATGGTATTCTAGAAAAAAGCTTTCAGTTATAAGCCAATCGCCGGCGCTCGGTCCACAGCGACATTCGACGCCTAAATGTTTCAGTAGAAACTTAAGACTGGTGAAAACAATGAATCTTTCTTTTGGAATATCAGTTATCCTGGCTCTTTGTGTAGTGTTCTTTTAATTTTCGAGAAAAATTAAATCTTCTATCTCAAGATAAAGTTGAAAATAATACATGGAAATAAAAGGGTTTTCTGTTTAGCGCTTCTTCTCTTCTTTTTCTTCTTTTTATATAGACGCGACTCTGTCTGTTTTTCAATGTGCCTCCAGTAAGTTGTCATTTTATCGTTTTCGTGGACTTCCTACTAATCGTCTTCCTATTGGGGAACCGGCTCTTGCCATCTTTACAACTCTATTTATTTTCATTCGGCATATATGATTATTTCATTCTACTCTTTTATTTCTTACCCAATTTTTAATGTTCTCCACCTTGCTTCTACGCCGCATATCTGTACTTCTAGCTCTGTCCCTTAGTGCCTTACCATCTATTTTTCAAAGTGTTTTCATCTTTGCTTTTTCTAATATCCTTTTTCTCCACTTTGTGTCAAGTCTTGATGGTGCAACATATGTCATTATTGGTCTGATGACTGTTTTGTAAATTCTGCCTAGATTAAAAATCTGACCCTATAGATGCTCACAGACAGCTGGTAAATGGTATTCTAGAAAAAGCTTTCAGTTATAAGCCGATCGCCGGCGCTCGGTCCACAGCGACGTTCGACGCCTAAATGTTTCAGTAGAAACCTAAGACTGGTGAAAACAATGAATCTTTCTTTTGGAATATCAGTTATCCTGGCTCTTTGTGTAGTGTCCTTTTCATTTTCGAGAAAAATTAAATCTTCTATCTCAAGATAAAGTTGAAAATAATACATGGAAATTAAAGGGATTTGTGTTTAGCGCTTCTTCTCTTCTTTTTCTTCTCTTTATATAGACACGACTCTGTCTGTTTTCAATGTGCCTCCTGTAAGTTGTCATTCCATCGTTTTCGTAGACTTCCTACTAATCGTCTTCCTATTGGGGAACCGGCTCTTGCCATCTTTACAACTCTATTTATTGTCATTCGGCAAATATGATTGTTTCATTCTACTCTTTTATTTCTTACCCAATTTTTAATGTTCTCCACCTTGCTTCTACGCCTCATATCTGTACTTCTAGCTCTGTCCCATAGTGCCTTACCATCTATTTTTCAAAGTGTTTTCATCTTTGCTTTTTCTAATATCCTTTTTGTCCACTTTGTGTCAAGTCTTGTTTGTGCACATATGTCATTATTATTCTGATGACTGTTTTGTAAATTCTGCCTAGATTAAAAATCTGACCCTATAGATGCTCACAGACAGCTGGTAAATGGTATTCTAGAAAAAGCTTTCAGTTATAAGCCGATCGGCGGCGCTCGGTCCACAGCGACATTCGACGCCTAAATGTTTCAGTAGAAACCTAAGACTGGTGAAAACAATGAATCTTTCTTTTGGAATATCAGTTATCCTGGCTCTTTGTGTAGTGTCCTTTTCATTTTCGAGAAAAATTAAATCTTCTATTTCAAGATAAAGTTGAAAATAATACATGGAAATAAAAGGGGTTTTCTGTTTAGCGCTTCTTGTCTTCTTTTTTCTTCTTTTTATATAGACGAGACTCTGTCTGTTTTTCAATGTGCCTTCAGTAAGTTGTCATTCCATCGTTTTCGTGGACCTCCTACTAATCGTCTTCCTATTGGGGAACCGGCTCTTGCCATCTTTACAACTCTATTTATTGTCATTCGGCAAATATGATTGTTTCATTCTACTCTTTTTTTCTTACCCAATTTTTAATGTTCTCCACCTTGCTTCTACGCCGCATATCTGTACTTCTATCTCTGTCCCATAGTGTCTTACCATCTATTTTTCAAAGTGTTTTTCATCTTTGCTGTTTCTAACATCCTTTTTGTCCACTTTGTGTCAGGTCCTGTTTCTGCAGCGTATGTCATTATTGGTCTGATGACTGTTTTGTAAATTCTGCCTAGATTAAAAATCTGACCCTATAGATGCTCACAGACAGCTGGTAAATGGTATTCTAGAAAAAGCTTTCAGTTATAAGCCAATCGCCGGCGCTCGGTCCACAGCGACATTCGACGCCTAAATGTTTCAGTAGAAACCTAAGACTGGTGAAAACAATGAATCTTTCTTTGGAATATCAGTTATCCTGGCTCTTTCTGTAGTGTCCTTTTCATTTTCGAAAAAAATTAAATCTTCTATCTCAAGATAAAGTTGAAAATAATACATGGAAATAAAAAGGTTTTCTATTTAGCGCTTCTTGTCTTCTTTTTCTTCTTTTTATATAGACGCGACTCTGTCTGTTTTTCAATGTGCCTTCAGTAAGTTGTCATTCCATCGTTTTCGTGGACTTCATACTAGTCGTCTTCCTATTGGGGAACCGGCTCTTGCCATCTTTGCAACTCTATTTATTGTCATTCGGCAAATATGATTGTTCCATTCTACTCTTTTATTTCTTACCCAATTTTTAATGTTCTCCACCTTGCTTCTACGCCACATATCTGTACTTCTATCTCTGTCCCATGGTGTCTTACCATCTATTTTTCAAAGTGTTTTCATCTTTGCTGTTTCTAACATCCTTTTTGTCCACTTTGTGCCAGGTCCTGTTTCTGCAGCGTATGTCATTATTGGTCTGATGACTGTTTTGTAAATTCTGCCTAGATTAAAAATCTGACCTATAGATGCTCACAGACAGCTGGTAAATGGTATTCTAGAAAAAGCTTTCAGTTATAAGCCAATCGCCGGCGCTCGGTCCACAGCGACATTCGACGCCTAAATGTTTCAGTAGAAACTAAGACTGGTGAAAACAATGAATCTTTCTTTTGGAATATCAGTTATCCCGGCTCTTTGTGTAGTGTCCTTTTCATTTTCGAGAAAAAATAAACTGTCACGAACTGTAAATGATTAGCTGTTAGAAAGTCGTAGTTATTTTTTTATTCTCTGACAATATTTTGGGTTTCTTTACTGTGTTCAATTGAAAATACAAACAGCTTTTAGAGTACTATTAACTATATTAAAAAAGTTTGTAAGTTGAGTTCTTATTCCCTCTCCTACATTGTAGTCTGTCAGACGGCATGTCTCTCTGTGTGTATTAAAATAATGTTACGAACATGCATTTAGTGTGGATTACCTAACGGTCGCATCTCGAAGCACCGAGAGTTTCGGCGATATTTCGAGCGCTGTAAAATTCCATTCGTCAAATAACGAATTAGAGGTGGGACTATTCTCGAATATTCTCGAACATAATACTTTGGTATATATATGTAACGAAATTAGGATTTAGGTTAGTTGTTAAGATATTACCGAACTGTAAAGTTATAAATAAATATATTTATATAAATTCGAACCGCTCGTTTTATTTAAAAACGGTACAGTTGGTGTCACCGTGTGAGGACAATTGATAAATAGTGTAGATAAATAGAATATAAATTCAACAGTGATTTTTGAAAAAGACTTGAATTTTTGAAAAAGACTTTTGAACTTTTGAAAAGTATTGTTCGTCGGGAACATCCGCGTAGTTCGGTAGTGAACGTTGTACGAAAGAACATTCCAAAAAGTACGTGTGTGCCTGACCAAAGATGCTGCTAGTAGAACTTTCAGTGAAACAGTTGCGTGAGCAACTAGAAGAACGCGATGAAGACTGCAGCGGGTCCAAGAAGATACTACAAGAACGACTGAAGACTGTTCTCAACAAGAATGGAGAAGACCCAGAGACATTCCAGTTCCAGTCAGAAGAAGAAGCAGTTTTAACGAAAATAAAAAATGTGTCGCAAATGATTGAAGAATCTTCTAAAAAAAATGATAGTAAATTTGAAAATGTGTCGCATATGATTGAAGAATCTTCTAAAAAAAATGATGATAAATTCGAGGACGTTTCCAAAAGATTCGATGAAACGTCTCAAATTATTAAAGAAGTAGCTAGACAAAACGACGAGAAACTCGAAAAGGTTTCTAGAAGATTCGATGAAGTATGTACCCAGAACGATGAGAAATTTGAAGAAGTCTCAAGAACATTCGATCAGATGCAGAAAAATGTAAACAACGTAGAAGAGAAGATCAAACAATTAGAGACCATGATAATTAACACGAAAGTGCTGCCACAATTAATACGGTAGCTTTAGATCCGGTAGTGAAAGAAGAATCACCGAGAGACGAAACGACACATCATATGAGATTCAAATTGCCACCATTTGATGGAAAGTCCTCTTGGTCCATATACCTTAGACAATTTGAAGCTATTGCGACAGCCAATCATTGGACAGAACAAGAAAAAGCCGTTTCCTTGACTGCTGCTTTACGAGGTGATGCTGCAGATATCTTAAGATCGATTCCTAAGGGTCAAGAAAAATGTTACCAGACCTTGTTCACTCGACTAGACAAACGTTACGGAGATGCCCATCTACAACAAGTCTACAAAGTACAAATAAGAAGTAGAATTCAACGAGCAAGTGAGAGTTTGCAAGAATTTGAAGCAGATATTGCTCGTATAGCGCTGTTGGCCTATCCAGAGGTACCAGACAACATTTTGGAAGAAATTGCTGTAGATGCCTTCGTCAATGGGTTGAGAGACAGTGAACTACAGAAAGCTTTACGACTAGCAAGACCGAAGGTTTTAGATGAAGCGCTCGCCATTGCCTTGGAACATGAGATAGCTAGTCGAGTTTCACGAAGCTATCAAGTACGAACCTCTGAAGAAAGTGACGAACGAAACGATAAACGTCTAGAGGAAATCGTACGGAAAGTAGTGCGTAACATGATGCCGAAGAAACGTGAACCCAGATGTTGGAATGGTAACAACGAAGGTCACATTCGCCACAAAGTGCAAGAAAATAATACAACAGTCAGAAAGCTAGAACAGATCGAGCACTGGGCTGGAAAAAGTCATTCAAATGCTGATGTTCAATCAAGACGGCCATACAGTGCAAATCGTAATCATTGTCTTGAATTAGAAGAACGATTTTGCCCCGTTAGGCGAACCACCGTTATTAATGACCAATGGCAGCCTCAACAGCTACAAGACGCCCAAGCAGATGATCCATGTATCAAAAGAGTATTGGATTGGGTGCGTCGAAGTGAAAGACCTTCTTGGCAAGACATTAGTGCATGCAGTCCCGAAGTCAAGTGTTACTGGAGCCAATGGAATTGCCTAGTGCTGAAAGATGATCTTCTGTATAGAACCTTTGAGAACGATGATGGTACAGAAACTAAGCTTCAGTTGGTTGTACCTAAAAGTAAAGTGTCAGAAGTATTGCGTCAGTTGCATGACGGTGCATCAGGTGGACACTTTGGTATTACGAAGACTCTGCAAAAGGTTCGAGAACGGTTCTATTGGTGAACTTTAAAGATGATGTAAGAAGATGGTGCCGGAAATGTGAACTGTGTGCAACCAGTAATGGCCCAGTTGGTAAAAAGAGGGCACCCATGAAACAGTACAATGTTGGTAGTCCTATGGAACGAGTAGCAATCGATATTGCAGGTCCACTTCCAGAGACAAATGATGGAAATAAATATATCCTGGTAGCCATGGATTATTTTACGAAATGGACTGAGGCCTATGCGCTACCAAATCAAGAAGCTGCTACCGTTGCAGAGGTACTGGTTAAAGAATTCTTTAGCCGATTTGGTGTTCCTTGGAGATCCACTCCGACCAAGGGCGAAACTTCGAGTCAAACCTTTTCCAAAACGTTTGTAAATTGATTGGCGTGAATAAGACCAGAACGACACCCCTTCATCCTCAATCAGATGGAATGGTCGAGAGAATGAACCGAACGATGGGTAAACACCTGTCCAAAGTTGTATCAAAACATCAAAGAGATTGGGACCAGCACATTCATTTATTCCTAATGGCCTACCGCTCGGCCGTGAATGAAACTACAGGCCAGACTCCAACCTGCCTGATGTTAGGGCGTGAAGTTCGTTTGCCCTGCGACCTAGAGTTTGGCTGCAGACCTTCCGAAGAACATGTTGCAAGCGAAGATTATGTCGATCGTCTGAAGTTAAGAATGAACAGCATTCATGAACTTGCCCGACAACACATCCAGTTAGCCAGTGATAGAATGAAAGATCAATACGATTCTCGATGCAAGAATGAAAGCTATGAAGTAGGTGATCTTGTTTGGCTTTATAATCCACAACGTCGTCGTGGCTTGTCTCCTAAACTGCAAAGACAATGGGAGGGTCCGTATGAAATTAAAAAGAGAATAAATGACGTAATATACCGAATTAGAAAATTGCCGAAAGGTAAACCAAAAGTAGTTCACATAAATCGTCTTGCACCTTATGCTGGCTCAAACGAAACCGAAGAAGTCCGAACCCTTCAACATGAGATCAAAGATGATCGGCGACCAAGCTTTAATGAGTTTATGTCAAATTACGCAGAGAAAAAGAGTGCTAGATTCGGCGTGACGACAGAAGTTCAGCAGGATCTTTTTAGTGTTCCGCATAACGTCACTCTAGCCCACTGTGTTGCCCAAGATCTTAAGATGACTAAGGGAATCTCATCCGTATTTCATAAGAAATTTGGTCGCTTGGACCAGTTAAAAAACAGCAGCCTAAAGTTGGAAGAGTGCTGAGATTAGAAGATGGTTCTCGATCTTTGTTGTATATGGTGACCAGAAAGTCGTATACAGACAGGGCAAGCTACGAGGATATATGGCGTGCTCTGACTAATTTGAAGAAAATCGTCTGCAATTACGACATTAAGAACTTGGCTTTACCCAAGATAGGCCATGCACTAGATAATATTGATTGGAAGATTGTCAGAAGCATGCTTGAAGTGATCTTCCGAGAAACCGGTGTAAGAATTACTGTGTGTTGCATTAATCCGAAGAGATCGTGTCCTTCAAAGACAGTAGACTGTTATTTCTTTCTGAGGGGTTCATGCAGAGCTGGAGAGTCCTGTAGATTCCGCCATCCTGGGCCTATAGATAGAGTTCCTGATCGGGACGCTCAGATCTAAGAGGGGAGCAGTGTTACGAACATGCATTTAGTGTGGATTACCTAACGGTCGCATCTCGAAGCACCGAGAGTTTCGGCGATATTTCGAGCGCTGTAAAATTCCATTCGTCAAATAACGAATTAGAGGTGGGACTATTCTCGAATATTCTCGAACATAATACTTTGGTATATATATGTAACGAAATTAGGATTTAGGTTAGTTGTTAAGATATTACCGAACTGTAAAGTTATAAATAAATATATTTATATAAATTCGAACCGCTCGTTTTATTTAAAAACGGTACAATAAGGTCTCTCCAGTTAAGGGCTAAAATAGGTGGATATGCCGAAGTAGTTTTTGCATGAAAAAAAAACAGCCTTATGTACAATTTTTCTCACTGGCTCGGTATATCCCCTAAGCAAATGTTAAATTTAATTCCTATTAAATTATCATTTTTATTTTTAGATAACAAACCACTAATACTGTTGTATCCTGAAATAATTAACATTGAAATTAATACGATACATGACTGATGCCACTAAAATACGAGGTACAACAGCCACAAAATTAATGAGAAACGTCAAAATTAATTGCTTAATTATTTCAGGATTGTTTTTTTAAGTAAATTGTAAAATATATATTCAATTAGGAGTAAAATACTTTGTTACTGTTAAATAATTGGATTTTTCCATTAAGTTTAATCTATAATGAAGACATGTGGCATTGTATTTTTTGTAGACTAGTTTAGTAGTCAGCTTGTTGTCACGCTCATACGTAGAGTTATTAGTTTTACGCAAGGCTACTTAAAAATTAGATTGTTATTGGGTGTTTCCTTATAAAACTGCTGCACAGCATCCAATTTTGACGTTGACATTTTCATCGTTGACATCGTAGAAAATTATGAAATGGTCCAAATGTACGATTATTAATATAAATTATATGTTCAGAAGTATCTACATGATAAAACACTCCAAAGATTAAATGCAGTTAATGATATTGAATGGATGGATAACTTACAGATCCTATAGAACTAGGCAGCGGAATAAGACAAGGGGATTTATTGAGCCCCATGCTCTTCAATTTAATCATGAATGAAATCATCAAAAGCTTTAACAAAGGAAGAGGATACAGAAAGAGAAACAAAGAAATCAAAATACTCTGTTACGCAGACAACGCAATATTGATAGTCCAAGATGAAGATAGTCTGCAAAGACTGGTCCAGAGATTTAACATAAGAGCAAAATTATTTAATACGACAAATCTCATCTCAGACAACTAATAAAATAGTAGTCAGCAAAGAACCAACCAGATGTAAAATAGAAACTGATGGCATCAGTATTGAACAAGTAATGGAAATAAAATCCCTTGGAATTACACTGTCCAGCTATAAAGACCTGGACAAAGAAGTGGGAGATCAAATACAAAAAACAAATAGACTGGCAGAATGCCTTAATAACACTATAATGCGAAACAAACACATTAACACTGAGATGAAGTCAAGAATTTATAGTATAAGACAAATAATGACATATGCCTCAGAAACAAGACCCGACACAACCACAACACAAAGGCTACTTGAAACAGCAGAGATGAGAGTGCTGAGGAGAATTACAGGAAATACACTGAGATATCGAAAGAGAAGTAAAGACATTAAAAGAAAATGTAACGTACAGTGTATAAAATACCTAAATAGACACACAATAAAAAAAATAGAATAACCAGATAAGCAGAATGGAGGAGACCCGTGTCGTCAAAATCGCAAGAGATAAGTCACCAATCGCTAAAAGAAGTATCAAATGACGAAAAAAAACATAAATGTTCCCCAACAATGTGTTTCTGCTACTCTGCAAAATTTTGCTCTCCTTCTTGTTCACTGCTTCCACAGTGCTCGTTCTTATTTTCTCCTGATGCAATTCCCCTTCTTTGTTTGAATCACTTCTATTTTTTATGACCCATGGATCTCTTTTATCGACTCGGTGCCACAAATTCAAACAAACTTTTCCTCGTTACTTACACAACTGGACACCTCAGATTCCAAGAAGTTTTTAAAAGGACCTCTCTACTTGGTCTATCACCCGTTCCACTAATAACACTTGTGACTTTTAATACAACCTGTGGTACTTTTCCAACACAAGGTCTTCAAAACTTGACTTCCCCTTTCGATCGAACCAACACAACTGCCAAAATCTACTCATTCATTCCAGACATCGGCTCGTCCTCCTCTTCCATCATTATTTTTCATCCAATCAAAAAAAACTTTCAACCATACCATATAATTTACCAAATTCAATCAAATTTTCAAACACTTTCTTAAAACTAGCTATAATTATTTTTACAAATATATTACATCTTTAACAATAAAAAAATTGTGTCCGTTTATTATTTGTCTAAGGGTATATTCAACATACCTGCAAATTGTTCTACATACTCGTTTCATAAAATTCACGGAACAATGTATAATATATCAAATCATGAAGCATGACCGAATGCCAGTTGAATATTTCCTAGTCAAATAAAACTTGCTATTTGAAAATTACGCTTTTGATTTAGTTATGTAGAATTCCGTACCAATAAAATGTTATTATTAGTATTAACTACCTATATTTTTATTACAACTTTCGATTTCTTGGCAGCATGTATGATCTGCTTTTAAATAGATAATGTACAGAGTTAGATTTTATTATGATATGACTTAGAATCTTAGAAATGAAAATTACAGGAAATATCAGTGTCACAATGATTCACAAATATTTAAGTGGACACAAAGCATACATATCATACTGGGTGTTTTATATGTCGAGGTGAGTAATTTAACTGCAGAATTTTAGTTTAAAATTAGCCTTTACTGCTTTTTAAAAACAATAGAATGCTATACTTTTATACTTTACTGTATAATCACGAATCTTCTTCTTCTTTTAGTGTCACTATTAATCTCTATTTTGAAAAGTTCATTTGAATTATAGCTACCGGATTATCAGAGAAAATAATAAACAATGAGGTCGAGCACCGACAAGATGGATAGACGTCTTAATAAAAACAGCAGGAGAGAGAACAGTGAAAGAAGATGGAGAAAACCTATGTCCAACAGTGAATGCAAGTGGTTCACAGATGATGATAATTACGATGATATTACAGGCCCTCTAAAGAGAAATTTCCTGGACGAAACTTACAAATTTGTGGCTTCAAAGTATTCTTTAAGTAGTTACCTTTGAGGAAAGGATGGACAATAATGGAAATATTTTATTAAAACAGAAGAAAAAAAATATTAAAGTCCGTAATTCGGAAGACCGTAAATCAGTAATTTTGACCATATTTTAAGCATCGCAAGACATAACATTTTATGTAACAAATTCTGAGTTCATTTTAAAAAGTTTTTAAACATTTAAAAACGTCGTTTTAAGTGCTCCACTTTTTGCTATAAAACGAATAAAGCGAAAATTGACCGTTTTTAACCTCAATTTGTTAATAACTAATTAAGTCCAAACAATCGACTGCAGGAAACATAGATTTTTCTAAAGAGGTCCATACTTATCAAAACAACTGTCTTTTGCCTGGTCGGATAAGTGTCACAAACAGGGTACTTTTTTTGCTTATTTCCTACTATACTATAACTATAATACTAGCTCCTCGTCCCACTAGCAAGTGACAGTGGCGCACACAGAGGGGTTTTGGGAGTTAAACCCCCCCGCACTATTCCGACACCGTTACTCACAAATTTTAAGCACTTAAAATAGTGGAGGTAGCATAAAAAAATTTCGGTGCCCAACCAAAATCCCCCCCCCCCCTCCCCCAGAGGAAAAATTGTAGGTGCGCCAGTGGCGTCTTAATTAGTAATAATTGTATTTGATCATTGTGCGTAATTTTCCAAGTATAAATAAGTTACACGTCTTAAAAGGTACGTTTCTTTTTTATTGGTTTACCGTTTATCAAATATTATTTCAGCTTTGCTCATACACCTTTAAAAACAATACATTCGGCAGTTACTCGTTAGTGATGTGATTAATAACACACACCCAAAATTATGGAATCACCAATCTCAACACTAGCGATACTGATAAGATTACTAAAAAAACCTGTCCGAAATTTATTTGACTAATAGCAAGTTTTGGGTGTTATCGATTTACAACTGGCTTTTATTTGGACGAATCACATTGGCAGTTATTTATTTTAGAATAATATAAATTTAAATATACCAATTAGGTTAGTAAAAATTAAGAATTTTTTTGACTTCTACGGAACACAAAAAGAAATATGAAGAATGATGAGAAGACAAAGAAAAGAGATGAACGAACTTATAAAAACGAGACATATACTGAAGGAAACATGGATAGACTACTTTCGATCTCTACTTGCTAAAGGTGACGATAATCAACCACCAACAAACGAAGAAAGTGCCGACAAGCGAAGAAAGAAATATTGAGGAGGAAGAGGTAAAGGAAGCATTAAGGAAATTAAAGAATGGAAAATTACCAGGAGAGGACAGAATACAGAAACCAAAAAGAACAAACCAGAATTCCTTAAGAATGGAGATCAAGCATCTTAATTCCTCTCTTCAAAAAGAGAAACCAATTGGACCCGGAAAATTACAGAGGAATTAATTTATTAAACACAACACTAAAATTAACAAGAAAAGTGATAACAAATATATTGAATGAAATTATAACACTCGCAGAAGAACAACAAAGTTTTAGGTAGGGAAGATCATGCAACGACGCTATATCTATAATGAGGCAACTGCAAGAGAAATCATTAGAATAAAATAAACAGGTATATCTATGTTTCGTGGATCTTAAGAAGGCATTTGACCAGGTCAAATTAAAGGAGGTTATCCAATTATTGTACGCAAGAGAGATACCTCTAAGCATAATCAAAACTATCGAAAATATTTACCAAAACAACACAATGGAAGTAAAAGTGGAAGAAAAACTAACCCACCCTATTGAAGCTGGCAATGGAGTAAGACGAAGATTCCCTGAGTCCTCTATTGTTCAAGCTGATTATGGATGAAATAATAAAAAATGTAATCACTAAAAAAATATACCAAATTGGAGAAAAACAACTTAAAATAATCTGCTATGCAGATTAACTAATTTAACATGTTAATTTCCCCAAAAAAGACAAAATGCATGGTTACAACAGCAAATTTGTAAAGCAAAAAGATGTAAATTGGAGCTGGAAGGTCAGATAATAGAACAACTAAAGGAGTTTAAATATCTAGGCATTGCATGATCTGCTCCGGAAAGCTCGAAACTGAAGTGGAAGATCAGGTGAATAGGGCAAACAAAGCCACAGGCTGCCGGAATGAAACAATATGGAAAAATAAAAACATCGGGAAATAAATGAAAGGCAGAATTTACAAAACAGTCATCAGACCAATCATGACATACGCCGCAGAAACACGACCTGATACAGAGAGGACAAAAAGGATGTTAGAAACAACAGAGATGAAAACACATAGAAATATTGATGGTAAGACACTATGGGACAGAGCTAGAAGTACAGATATACGACGTAGATGCAAGGTGGAGAACATCATGAACTGGGTAAGAAATAGAAGAGTAGAATGGGACGATCATATAAGCCGAATGACAACAAATAGAGTAGTAAAAACGGCAAGAGACGGTTCCCCAATAGGAAAACGATCAGTAGGAAGACCACGAAAATGATGTAACGCAACTTACTGGAAGCACATTGAAAAACAGACAGTACATAAAAAGAAGAAAAGAAGACTATCTACTTGTGAATATAAAACTTTTATATTTTATCACAATAGGATTTTAATTTTGCAAGTAAAAAGCAGGGTGAAGCAATATTTATCGCTTCCAGACATTGGGCGAGTTTGGGCAAAATTTAAAATGCAGATAAAATTTTTACACTTGTAGAGAGGCAAAATTATGAATAAATAGCAGATTAACGTCTAAACACTGGAAGCGTACATTGGTAAAATCCTGAATTCCTCTGCCAGAGGACTGCTCCTCCAACTGGCTCTCTTCTAACCAATGGGTTTCAGCTAGTCCAGCGATTTCGATGTTGTACCTTATCAACCCTCTTTCAATTAATACCGGCTTACTAGTTCTGTGTTTTCAGCCCTTGCGCCACCCATTTCCTATTTTTGTTATGTATGTCAGTTGCAGCTGAATTTTCACACGATAACTGGTAATGAAAATCGAATTTAATATGGTTCTTTATATTCTACCCTATAATAAGATTAATATTCTTGCTACGAAGAAATATCTTGATTTGTATGAACGAATTTTCAAGATTCTCTAATAGAAAACCATAGGTACGCCACTGTCTAAAACCAAACAACGAAATACATAACTTATATACATACTGTGCCAAAACTAGCGATTTATAAAATAAAAGCAGAAATATTTTATTTTTCATTTTGACATTAGAGATTTGTTTAGAAATCACTAACGTCTCTATTTTCGTATATATATCTGCAACAGAAATCGCAAACATTTTAAGTAATTCACGCATTTTGTTTAGAATACGTATCGTTGAACTTTTAAATAAAACTAAAAATATTTTATATCGGAATCTGGATTAAAAAATAATCCCGCTGATGAGAGAAACGTAACACAAAAAACTCCAGCCAGGAAAACATATATATTTCGAGTGATCGTTACTAAATAAATATATTTAGTTGAAAATAGAACCTTTTCATTTGTTTAATTACAATAACAAAAAGTAAATAGCTGATTTATTCGCTGGAATTGGCGGAAATTTGATGAAAATTTATTTTATAAATAAACCAGTGAAAACTGCTGTTTTGTAATTTTTAACACGGTTTCCTCAATGATTTTTCCACTGACATCAACCCATAAATGTTTTTATAGGAGATAGGAAACTGTTTTTACTTAAAATAAATTAATTTAGTCTCTATACAGAACAGAGAGAAATGGATACCAATAACGACACACAAATAAAATACCCAGTCAATTTACCAGTATACGGGAAACTTTACGACGGGAAAATCAATGAGAGGGAAGACAGAAATATTAAAAAACAAGAGTAAAGTAAAATATCATAAACTAAGGTACATTCACAAATATAGTGCCTTGACTTATGCACGATTTTGGTAAGCTGTCGAACCAAGCAATAAACACAGCGAACTGACTTAAAACATTAAATATTTCCAACATGAGATCCAGGAAAGCGGATAAAAGATCTTTGCCTATGTTTGTGCTAACGGTAGAAAAAGAAGACGTACCAAAACCAAAAAAATATTGAACCTGATGTATATGTAAAGACCTACGAAAAAGTCAAGGGCCAATACAATGTTTTAATTGCCAGGGTTCTCACCATGCCCAAAATGCATGTTACAAAGAACCAAGATGTGTAAAGTGTGGTGAAAACCGCCTGACAAAATGGTGCACAATCCCACAAGAACAAAAGGCAAAATGGGCAACATATTCAGGAGGCACTGCTATTCTAGCGAGAAAAGGAATTTCACATACCAGAATACTAACACCACAAGTAAACACTATGGAAGCAACTACAATTAAAGTATAAATGAGGTAAGAACATATCACAATCACGTCTGCCTACGTAAGGTCACCAGATCCTATAATAGATGACGACCTGAATGCGTTCCTGAATATAGAAAAGCCGTCTATAATAATAGGAGACCTAAATGCGAGATCCCCAAACTGAAACGGAAAATTACTGAACAACTATCTAGCAAACAACAAATACACAATGGTAATAGGGCCCAAATCTAGACCTACAGACAGAGATCAGAACATTAAACGAATTTCACAAGACTACAACCCCATTCTACTAGAAATAAGAACATGGGAAGAAAATAATACAACAAGATAAAGAAAGAAAACAAAGACTTGTGAGTATTGAAGTCATCAACGTCGCAGTGATGAACAATCTACAAGAAATAGAAGAAAGAGTCCAAGAGTTCGAAAACGTTGTACAAGAGGCACTCAGAAATAGCAGTACTGAAGAAGAAATAGACATATACATGGGAAGATTTAGAGACATAAACCACGATATTAAAAACGTGGTAAAGGAAAAGAACAGAGCCAAAAAGATAGCTAGAAGGACAAGAAACCAGGAGGACAAAAACAGGGCAAATCAGCTAAACAGAGAAGTGAAAGCAGCACTAGCACAACATAGAAGCCGACAATGGGATAACCACGTTCAAGAAATGGATAAAAAAGGCGAAGGAGAAACATGCAAAACATATGGAAACTACAAAAAATACTAAGAAATAATAGAAAACCCGTACCTCCACTACACGGTGAAAATGGAATTGTCTACACCATAGATGATAAAGCCGAGGTGATGAGGACGACTCTCGAGAAAGAGTGTACATTAAATTATTACCAAAACGGTGATGTAGATTTCACCGAAGAAGTCGAGGAACAACAAGAAATGTCCAAAGAACCAGAGGAGATAATCACACCTACATCTCCTCAAGAAATAAATGAACTAATTAAAAATAGCTAACCGAGAAAAGCACCTGGTCTAGATGGAATTTCAAATAGAGCTCTGAAGGATCTACCAGCAAAAACTATAGTACTTTTAACCAACATAACCATAACCTTAGATACAGGCTCTTCCCAAATCGATGGAAGGAAGTACACATTATCATAATTCTGAAGCCAGGAAAGAATACCATGTTTCTGCAAAACTGCAGGCCGATTAGCTTATTGCCAGCAGTCAGCAAGATCGTAGAAAGAGTAATACTAAGACTACAAGCTGAAACATACGAAATACTACTAATCCCAGAAGCTCAGTTCGGATTAGAGCAGAACACTCTAGCGAATTACAAGTATTTAGACTGACAGAATACATAACAGCTGGATTTAATAAAAAACAATACACACTAGTAGCGTTGCTGGATGTAAGCAAATCCTTCGACAGAGTCTGGCATAAAGGCCTACTATACAAAATTAAAGCCTACGGATACAGTAAGAAGTCATGACGCCCTTACTGTACACAATATACACCGCAGATATTCCAAGTACATTAGAAACACTACTCAGCCTTTATGCAGACGACACAGCGATTGCGGCCAAACACAGAAACTTAGAAGTAGCGATCAACAAACTACAGACAGCATTGGATAAATTGACCTGGTATATGCCGGTTAACTACCTTTAAAACATTTGGGCTTTTTTCGCATTTAATTAAACAGTTACTAATATGTTCTTCCCATGTTAATTTGGTATCGAGTGTGACACCGAGATAAGTATAGTATTTTTGGACAGGTATACTTAGATTATCAATTCTTATACAGGATATATTCGGTAAGCGATGATGAGTAAACAACAACACAGAGGATTTATTCGAAGTAAGTTTTAACCCTTGGTTAAGAAAGTATTCTCTTGCACTGCACATAATCCCTTTTATTAAATCATTACATTCCTGATAAGAATTTTTAGAAGTGTAAAGACAGAAATCATCGTGGTAATGTAAAATATTACAATTAATACCCATACCATGTATCTCCATAGTGTATAGATTAAACAACAGAGGGCTAAGCACAGATCCCTGCGGAATCCTTGATAAGCTAACCTTGGACCAATCAATTTATTATTGCACCGAATGAATACTTGTCTATTAACAAATAGATTAACCAATACCTGTGCACATCTAGCTAGGACTCCTATGTATGTTAGTTTCTCGAAAAGTAAGTTTAAAATAACGTTATCATATCTAGAAATATCTAGAAATAGTCGTGCTAAATAATTATTATTTGAGTAGGACAATTTTATCATCATCAATCAGCCAATCGCGTCCACTGCTGGACATAGGCCTCCCTCAGTTCTTTCCAGTGTTCTCTACACTGGGCCGCTTGTAGCCAGTTTCCCGCTACACGTTTAATGTCATCGGTCCATCTAGTCGGTGGTCGTCCTCGGCTTCTTTTATAATTTCTGGGCCTCCATTCCGTAATACGTCTTGTCCACCGTCCATCTTGTGTTCTGGCTAAGTGCCCTGCCCAGTTCCACTTAAGCATCGTGGTTCTTTCGATGACGTCTTGAACTCCTGATCTTCGCCTGATTTGTTGGTTTGTTATGTGGTCTCGAAGGCTCATGTTTAGCAATGCTGAACGTGAGGACAATTGGATATCAGTAATTAATTGTGACAGACAGTCGATGGTTCCTTTATTTCTCCGAAAGCCTAACTCAGCTACCGGGAATATGCCTTTGTTTTCAACAATACATCAGAGAAATAGGTATTAAAGAAATACGATAAGATGACCAGACATTGCTTAAGAGAATCGCAATTATCTCCTTTTAGTAAAATGTTAAATATTTTGCATCGATAATCTATAGCAATTTCGGAAAGATTTGTTAACATGAGGTAGTATATACCGTCAATACCTGGACATGTATTTTTTTAAATATTAATGTTTGCTGTAAGTTCCCTCGGGGCGATAGGAGTTAGTAAAAAGGGGATATTGATATGGTATGTTTATTTGTAGTTGAACAGAGTCTATGGGGCTTTATTTTTTTTTTAATTTTTGAATGGTATTTGACACTTTTATCATCTCTACAAATTTTTATTCTTGGCTTAAATTCTTGAATCAGAAAATTCATAGAAATTTCCGAAATGGAAATTGAAACGACAAATAAACTTATTTTAAAGTAAAATGGTGGCTTATTCTCAATCAAAATAGTAAATTACATGGATTTTGATTATTTATACAATAAAGGATGTCAATGTCTGAATCCATTAAAATTATTTATATTTTACCAATTAGAAAATAACATATAAAGCTTTCTTTATTTATGAAAATAGATTATTATTGATTTCCATCCCTCCGATAATGAAAGAGGATGTGCATCTCACAACACTAACACATTTTTAAGATGTAAGTGAACAAATCCTTGAAGTGCCACTTAAGAATTCAGTTATCGGCATTGGTATTCCATCGTCTATGCTTGTTTTCCAGTTTTGTTATTATTAGTAATTTTATATTTGTAGATATGGTGAATTTTTAAAGTATAAAATGTGTTAAATATAATTATCTAGTTCACAGCCTTTAGAAAACAGTCAATAAATGTTTACAATGTGATGAAAATGTTTTTATTTTTAAGTTTTTGGGGACATGAAATGTTTGCAAGAAGACAATGTTGATATTACAATTCTATATTGGATAATTTTAGTGCTAATAGTTGACACTACCTGTGCATAACAAAGTTAACGAGTCAACAATTCACATTGCAACCAGGGATTCTCTCTCTTCAATCCTGACCCCCCAGGGGGAGTGTAGTGGTCGACGTGATGTCGTGTATTGTCCGTCTCCAGAGATCTCTGTCTCTGGTCATTTCTTTTAATTCATGCATAGGTCTTTGGCATATTCCTGTAATTTGATCTATCCATCTTGTTAGGGATCTTCCTCGTGATCTTCGGCCTTCTACCTTTCCTTGTATTATGAGTCTTTCCATGTTTTCTGTGTTTGCTCTCATAACATGCCCAAAATATTTTAATTGTTGGAGATGGACTTTACTAGAGAGTCGTTGGCTAACTTTTAGCTCTCTTAACCATAATTCACATCCGTAGGTCAGTATTGGGAATATTAAGCAGTTGATCAACCTCATCTTTATCGCTCTTGAAATTTGACAGTCCTTCCTTATTTTGGTCATTTTTGCTGTGGCAACTTTTGCTAGATCAGATCTACGTTTAATTTCTTCTTGTTGTAATGACCCTATGTTTGTGATTAATGATCCCAGATATAAGTATGAGCTCACAACCTCGAACCGGTCAATTGTGGTTATGTGTGGATGATTGTTATGTAGTCTATCCACTATCATGATCTTTGTCTTTGATATGTTTAATTGTAGACCAAATATTTGACTTTCGTTTTCGATCAGTCATATAAGTTCTATCAGCTCTGCTTGACTATTTGCAAGAAGGGCTGTGTCATCTGCGAAACGTAGGTTGTTTAGTTTATGACCATTTATTGAGATGCCCTTTTCCCATCCTTCAAGTGCTCTTCGCATAATATACTCCCCATATATGTTGAATAATTGTGGAGATAGTATACATCCTTGTCTGACACCCCGTTCTGGATGAAATTCGTTCGAAAGTGTGTCAAGTACTTTAACTGATCCAGTAGTGTGTTCATATAGTTCGGTTATAAGCGTAATTAGATGTTGTGGTACGCCTACTTCTTTTAGTATTCGCCATAAGTGTCTCCACTTGACCCTGTCGAACGCTTTACGGTAATCTATAAAACAGATGTATAGTGGGATGTTGAATTCCCTAGATTTCTCGATTATCTGTCTTATATTCAGCAGGTGTTCTCGAGTACCTCTTCCTTTGGTAAATCCAGTTTGCTCTTGTGGAATTTCTCTTTGAAGGAATGTTTTCAGGGATTATTTTTATAATAAAAACGTTAAAATGTGTCAACGCATACTTTGTAATATTCCATCTAAGCAGATTCTTTCCCATCTACCATCCACAGTAGTTATGGGTCATGGTTGTGGAAATTAAAGAATCTAATAGTGGTAGTAAGCAAACAAAGATTTACGGAAAACATAATACGGAACGCAACGACCAAATAAATGAAAAGAATTACGTTTTAAACATCAAACCCTCTGATCAAAATAATTTCTCCAGCTGGTTATTCAAAGTAAAGTTGTTACCAGAACAAGCTGCTTAGTTGTACTGTACCAAGATAAACCTGCAGATATTGCCTTCTTCATAGGGTGCCTATCTGTTCCGAACGTTGGCAATCACTCTGACTATGATGACTTTGTTGATTGCTATACGAAACAGCTGTGTTGAGGTCTTTCTATACCACAGGTTAGCAAGCCAGGAATTCTTCTTCGTCCTGGGACCTTTTCTTCAATTTTACCTTGCAAAATGTATTGGAGTAGCTCATATCTGCCTTGATTTCTCATTATATGTCCCAAGTACTGCAGCTTGGACTCATTGATTATGGTTCCCAATAGTTGTAGTAGTTGTACTGTGTACAACTGTGTACTTCAATTCTTATTTGGTTCACATACAGTTTATGTTTTTCTTGCTGATGCTTATTAACTTGGTTTTGCTGGTGTTTATATCCAATCCATATGTTCTACTTGTTTCCGTTATTTTTTTCATTAAGTTTTTCATCCCTCCTATGGTATAATAAAATACTATTGTATCATCTACATACCGCAGGTTATAGAGCTTTGGTCTATTTATTGAGATGTCCTCATCAATAGCTTTTAGAGCCTCTTCAAAAATGTGCTCCGAGTACAGATTGTGCCTTAGAGTACTGCCTCCTCTTCAGCACTTTCATCATTTGCTCATGCCTGACTCTATCGAAAGTCTTCTTGTAGTCAATTAGGCATATAAAAACATTACAGCTGACATCTTTACTAACTCCAAAGCTTCCCTCGTACCAACGGCGTTCACAAATCCAACCTGATTTTGCGCAATTTGTTCCTCGAATTTCCGGTAAATTATTTTATGGATGACTTTTGAAAGCAGCTTCAGCAGATGGCTCATTAGGCTTATGGTCCTATAGTCTTCCCAAAGTTTTGCTCCTGGTTTTTTGGGCAATGGTACGAACTCCGATTTACTGTTATTTTTCCCGCCTTGTATATTTTATTAAATATTTCAGTTATTAGTTTTATTTGTTTTGCATCTAATAGCTTCAGTAGTTCTGCAGGAATTTCATCAAGTCCCGGTGCCTTTCCATCCTTCATTTGTCTGACGACTGCCGTAATTTGTTCTGGTAGGATTTCGGGACCTGAATTTTCTTCGATGGTGGCTTTTTTAATATTCTAAGGTCATGGAAAAGTTTCCCCCAGATGTTGCCGCTCGAGTAATTTATAAGAAATACGATGTCAGAGCCCGGAATCTAATTAATTGTGGAATGTACATGACAGTGTACTAAAATGGTTGAATCAAATATCTCAGCAAAAATTATTGTAGATACATTGGAAAATATATACCAAAAGAAGGGAATTTCAACACAGATTCAACTGTAGCAGAATCTAAGGTTATTGAAATACACAACAGGGTCTTTAGATATGTTTTTAACAGAATGTAGTCAAACTGTTTAGGAATTAAAATTTTTTTTAATAAAGTCAAAACAAAAATAATGATATATGTAAGTTTGAGATTTTAAACGTTGAAGAAAGTATTCAGACATGATATGAAAACTCCTGATTAATTATACTTAATATATCATAAAAATATTTACGCTATGTGTTTTTCTAGATCTTTGTCTAAACTCCCAAAAACTCGTCGTTTTCACCGCTTCCACAATATTTGTTTTTAAATCACCTTATGCCAAAGTCCTCCTTGAAACATCTGACCCTAATTGTACAATAGGGCACATTTTGCACCCTTAAAAAGGGGCGGCAGTTTTCCAAGCCCCTCCCCGCCACTTATCGGCCACAACAATCAGGCGTTCGATTTCAAATATCCATCGTCTTGCTAAATTAAGTATTTCGACTCATTTTTAAAACAAATAGATTTATTAATAGGAAATTGGGTTTATTGAATCGGGCTAGTAAAAATAAAAGTGATATCACGTTGTGCTCTGAACTTTACTGACCGGTCTACAAGTGCCTTGTTGCCAATTCTTAAGAGGTCTATGCTCATGAATAAATGTACATAATATATGTTATAGGGTTACGTAAAATTACTGAAATAACAACTTAGTTGAACACTGGAGACATAAAAAAAAATTAAATTGATAATTATTGTAATTGTAATCTCTGAATTAAAGAGATATGCAAAAGGGCTAGAAAACAGTCTCTGTTTTACTTATATATGCATCAAGGGGCAATCAGTAAGGCTGAAAAGCGAACAAATAACAGAATCTGTCCTATTGCCCATTCTGTTCAATAACTATTCAGAATACATCTTTTAAAAGCAATATAACATGCTAAGGTAGGAATAAAAAGAAATGGTAAGCATCTAATTAATATAAGATACGCTCACGACACAGCGATTTTAGCAGATAGCGCAAAAGACTTCCAAATTACCACGTGTGCTAACCCCAAAAAAAAATTAATATGACTAAAACCAAGATCGTGGTTATGGGCTGAAATTATAACTTGCAGACAAACATAACTTTGTACGAGAAGCAAATAGAACAAGTGAATAGATTCAAATAGTTGAGCTGTTGGATAAGAGACAAACTAGACCAGGTCTAGAAATAAGAACAAGAATAGAAAGATCAGGACCTTGCTAAGTCACTGCAGTCTCAGTATAATAACTAGATTTTTCAAATTCCACGTGTACTCTGTCTTGTACATGGAGAGACAATGAAAGTTAGAAAGGTACAATGAACCAACTTGAGGCCTTCGAAATTAAAAGTTTTTGGGGAAAATGAAAAAAAAAAAAAATAGAGAACAGCTAACATTAAACAAGAAGAAAACGACCGCGTAACTAGGACATTTATCTATCTATTACTATACTAGGGCATTAAAGATGTGAGCTCCCAAAACTATCCACAGAAGAGAAAATAAAGGACTACAGAGAAACTGACCGTGGACAGTGTTTCTAAATAAAATTCGTAATTGGACAAGACTCAGTTCACATGCTTACTTGAAAACAGCAAAAAAATCGCACACAGTTAATTGAAAGTGTTGCTAATCTTCACTAATGGAGATAGAATTTAAAAAAGAAAAATTGATGAATTGATAGGAATCATTAACCATATAGAAGGCAATTGACATAACCGTCAGTTGAATAAAACCGATTGAAGAATCTAGTTAAGAGGTCTAGCTGGTAAAAACTGATAGTCTTATTTTTATGATTTCTTCTTAAGTCTGGATCTAATGAGGATTTCATAATAGTTTAATTTTAACATTGCACGCCGCTGAAGAAGATCTTGTTCTCATAACAATAAATTGAATACAAGAGGCATCGTTTTGCATAAAGAAACACGCGTTGTTTTGATTATTTTTAGTGGATCATAAAGAGGTTCATAATTGGATCAAAAGGCCTTCAAATTATAAACTGAGTGAATATTTCTAGTTGTAGTGTTGTAATGAAGTCATTTTCTTGCGGCATATTTTATTTTTGACGTTTTTATTTGGGAAATCTTTCTCAAAATACAAATTTGTACTTTGTAGTAAATTCTAGTTATAATGTACATACTAGTTGCTCTTTATACTTAATCTTACTTCTTTTTCAACGTCTCCATAGCTGGATAATGTAATCCCTAGGTACTGTATTTCCCTTATTTGTTCAATGCTCCATTGAGTTCAAGTTCTTTAGTCCTTTACTGATTACTATTGCTTAAATTAAAATCATGATGGTAAATTCTTTTGTTCAATTCATTTTATCTAACAATAAAAACTGGAAACGTTTGTTTTCAAAACTTGCACAAAACTTATATAATTTTTTATCACTACAGCTGTTTCGGCATAGTACCTTTCTCAAGTGATATATTTTTTATATGTTTTACACTTTATAGTCTTTAACTGAATAAGTTGAGGAGAAGAGAACTGTTTGTCTTCAGTTGGTCATTCAGAATTATGTCTGTGTTTTTTAATGTGTTTAATTTCCATAGATTCTAATAAAAATAGCTTAGGGTCTTTATTTTAAATATGAAGAAATTGAAATTCGTCATTAAAAGAATGATTATGGTCTAGAAGATAAAGTGCGTACGCAGAATGTGTTTTTCTATCATTGAAAGCCCTTTTTATGTTCTGCTATACGTTTGTGGAAAGTTCTACCAGTTTGACCGATGTAATTTTTTGGGCAGTCGCCACATTTATGTTTGTATACCCCACTATGTAAGTGCTTTTTCTTTTGGTTCTTGTTGGTCTGTTTTGGCTTGGTGGTGGAAATACTAATTTCAGGGCTGTCTTATGTAGTTTTTGATTTAAAATTTTATTTATTGTTTATTCGTTGTATCTACCCATTATTTACTGTTATTTGCTTAATGATATTTAATTCTATGGGATGGGATAATGAATTGTGTATAGTCGTATCAGTATGGGTAGGTTTATGAAATATGACTATGGAGTGAATTAATATACGATAAGAATTGGTTAAATTACCTATTAGTTCCTGTATGTGAGTTTTCTGTACGTAGACGATGTTCTTCTTTCTCTTATATTGCACCTATAGTTTACCTTTGCGGCGTGCAAACGATGTAGATGCATGTAAACGATATACTGGTATGTTTTGTCTTTTTCGACATGTTTCGGTTCTGTTAATTTCTTTACGTTCGCTCTTTGGCCTCTTATAAAAGCCTCTTCTATATTAAAAAACATTGGCAGTAAGTTTTCCATGATTTAATCTTATATGAATTAGAGATGACGAGTAAAATCGACTAGCAAAATAATCAAATATATGTGAGTTTTTTTGGGGAAGTTGAAAGTATACATAAGTATATGGATTCTTCGAATTTGGACAAAATAGTTAACGAATTTTTTGCCATGTCATCCACTAGCTGATTTTTCATTCCGTCATGTCCTTTTATCCAAATAAAGACCAAGTCATTCTTATTTAAAACGAACGATTAACTTTTTAATCTGGCCTAATGACTCATTGTTATAATTTTTGGTTATTGGTTCGGATATTGTCTCACAAGCAAATTTAGTATCTGATAGTATGATCATGTCTCCAAAGTTCTGTTCAATTGCGTTCTGTTCTGCTCAAGTTAAAGTCTTAGCATAATGAAATGTAATTTTTTTATATTATTTACACGTTTAAATGTGTTTATAATATTTCATAAAGTCAGATAGAAATCATTTTATGATTTGACTGCTTTGGCATGGCAATTTTCTGTATAGGTACAGGTTTTATGATATTTCGACAAATTGGGTGAACAAGGAGACCCTTTAATACTACCTAATCTACCAATCTATAGTCCGGGAAATGTTTAATTTAAATAATGCTAAACATGTACACCAAAATGAGCTGAAGCTCATTGAAATTAACTACAAACTTGTATTTTGGGGCAGGTACAATTTTATTTCTAAGTATCGTTTCATAATTATCGCTTGTTTAATTTTCTTCAATAAAAAATGATCCAGTTAACTGAATACTCACTATACCCGATAATACATGTAGTTTTTGTGGTCTGTGAGTATGGTTTTCAGTGTTTTCATGTATCCAATGTGGATTTGCCTTATTCCAATACATTAAATTTTGACTGTTTCAGTCAAAATTTCAGACTGTCAGCTTTAATTATTAGTAGAATTTGTTTTACAAAACTTTTCAATAAATGTCAAGCTATTTTTAGTTTTGTGCATAAATGTCAAATGTCAAAATCACAGAATCTATATAAATTATTGAATTACTTCCGAACTATTTGGCATTGAGCAATTTTGATTATTTAAGACCTTCTTGACTAGTTAAAATACTAATATTGTTAGTACCAAGTACCAGTAAGAGTGTTATGGTTCATATTGAAGAGGGGAATGTAATAATAATACAATATACAGGGTGTTTAAGATATAATTATGCATTTCCGTGCTTCTGAGCCACTCTGTATATGGAAAGGGTTGTTCAGTTATATTCGGTGAAAATATTAATTTTATTTAATAATTTATGTACCGAATTAGAATCTTATTACTCAAAAATTCTCTTTTAAGATTATCTTATACTGGATTTTATTGATATTTGATAAATTTTTAGGAAAAGAATTTGACCATGAATTATTTAAAAAGTATCCATAACCAATAATTGAACGGATATAAAAATTGTAGAATAGTAATGCTATCTTTTGGCGGCACCTTATCTACTTCTCAATACTTCTCTCATTTGTTGATAATGTGACCCACATGTAGTGCCAAATCAGTCAAAAATCATGTCAGGATACTTATGGTGAAGGGAAACATAAGGTAAAATTAAAAACCATTTTTTTACTCATTGCATTGCGATTTCAAAAATCCATAACCGCAACTAAACTGATGACAAGTTAAACCACCTCAGATTCGCTGACGACATCGTGATTATAGCGAGCGCATTCGAGAAATTACAAATTATGATGAAGGAACTCGCAGATAGCCCCAATAAGTGGGCCCTAAAATGAATATAACAAAAACAAAAACCATGACCAACACAGAGGATCCCAGATGTATAACTATAAATATTAATAAGATAGAACAAGTCTAGGTATATATCTACCTAGGCTAAATTCTGAAACTTCACAAAGAAAACCAAAGTGCGGAAATCACTATAAGAGCAAGACTGGCATGGGCAGGATTTGTAAAACTCAGTTGAATACTGAAGCACCTCAAAATACCTCAATACTTGAGGTGAGGAGCAAAGTGTTCAACCAACGCATCCGTCCTATCATGACATATGGATGGCAAACCTGGAAAGAGCAATGGAAAAAGTAATATTAGGTATACGACTGTCAGATAAAAAGAGGAACGACTGCGTAAGATCAAACACAACAAAGTTGAGGATATCACAACCAAAATTGCCAAACCCAAATGGAGCTTCGCAGGTCACACTGCTGGACAGAAAGACCAACCTTGAAATGCCACATTACATCATTGGAGACCTTTCAACGGTAGACGACCAAGAGAAAGAACACAGATGAGATAGGTGGATGACATAAACAGAATAGCAGGAACAAATTGGAACTATCTTGTTCAGGATAAAGATCGATTGATGGAAGGAGTAAAAATGGACGAAAAAAGGCTCAGAAGAAGAAGAAACTGGTGACTTAAGACCGATGTGATTTTCTTGAACATCCCTTGAAATTGAACAGAACTGGAGCCGGATTTATTTGTTTTTTTTGGATGGATCCAAGATAGGTTAGAAAGGGAGTGAACAATCTCTTATAATTCTTTGGTACCTTTCCCAACTATTCGGCGGAATTATAAAATCCCTGGAGTACTTCGTCTTCTTCTTTTTCGGGATTTTCCACATGAGTTCGCTGTTTTAACCGTCCACAGTTTTATATCCTTCCCAGTCACATCCTCTGAATTCTCGCTCCATCATAGTATCCTTATATATATCTTCCATCTCAAAGCTGATCTTCCCTTTCGTCTTCTTCCTGGAGGTTAATATTCCATTACTTTTTTTGGCCAACTAGGGCCAAACAATTTGGACATAACCGTACCAGAGTGCTCTGTTTTCCAATTTTTTTTTGTTATTGTACAATCTACTTCCATCCAGTTCAATATTTTCTCAGTCCTCATTCTGTCCCTTCTGGTAATTTGAAGACATCTCAACTGTTCTTATTTTATTTCGTATTGTTGTTGTCACTGGTCATACTTTCGCTCCGTATAGGGTAATGCTTTCCACGGTACTGTACAAGATTCTGTTTTGTTTTCTTTAATGAAGTGTGCAATCTCTGTCCTAGATATTGAAAAGTCTGGCAAATTTTGATAATTTCGTCTTCTAAGCTTAAGTTTACTGCAACCTACTCTTTTTTTAAATTTTCTGGTTCGAAAATTATCTGATCATTTGGGGAAAAGTAGTTAGTGCAATATATTTCCATGTATTGGTATCATCCCATCGTCCCTCAGTAGAGATATTTGTGTGGTATACGTCCTATTCTACCAAGCAGCTTTAAGATTCTAAAGTCAAAACGGAGAGAGGCTAATAAGAGAACTTATACGACTTTTCTACAATCTTAAAATAAGGGATTTAAAGAACTATGTCTAAAAATGTATAGAAATACCAAATTAGTTATATAGATATTGTTGTTTAGTGGTCTAAATAACTAGCTTAATAGCAAAGTGTTTTTCGAAGTATCTAATGTTATTAATATAATGTACAGAGGAAATGATGTTTAAAGTAGTATCTTAAACCCTATCAAAAAAAAAAACAAAACCGGGACTATCGCTGCTACTCACTATTTTTGTCCAAGACTGTAGAAGATAGAATCGTCTATCTATCGTCTTTTCGGCCTTGAACAGCGTGAACTATTGTGTCGAAATGTTGAATAATACCATTAATTAAAATTCTGTCGCCAACAACTGCAGAACTTGGTTCCCATATCAATTACCGTAATGTAAGCAAGTTAGGAGTACTATTTCTTGCAATAAAAATCCCATAAAAACCATTTTACTGTTTTATAACAGAATTATTTCATTAACTAAACATGTTAATATAATACTAACTAAGCTATCAATATTATATATCGGAATATGCATATAGAAATAGGAGGCTTGCAACAACAAAATGAACGCAGAAAACTGTCTAATAATACCAGATACCATTAGTAATCTGGCTAAAACAAAGAAGGGAAATGAAAGTAAGTAGCAACATACAGAAAATACAATACACAGAACTTTGTAAGACAATAAGGAAAAGTATTAAGGAAAACATAAAAAATACAATGAAAAACTGGTATAAGATGCAATCGAAAACAGGAAAAACTATAAGAAAACAAGAAAAGCATTAATCATTGGGAAGAAGCAAATCGTTGCTCTAACAAACGAAAAACTAGAATTACAGACAGAAATTAAATAATACAACTTGTAACTAAATCCTACAGGCAACCATACAAAGTCCCTGAAGCACTTAAAAAAGAAATCAGTGATTAAGAAGATGTACCAGAAGTTCTTCCGGAAGAAGTAGAATCGACAATTACAAAAATGAAAGCGATAAAGCAGCTGGAATAAAATTGGAACTGCTTAAATACGGTGCAATAAACCATGAAACCACTGAAATACAGGAAATACAATTCTCATTCATAAGGAAGGTTACAAAGAGGATATCAAAAACTATAGACCTATATGTCTACTACCAATCATCTACTAGATATTCACAAAGGTCATCAACAGCAGATTAACAAATGCATTAAATGCTGCACAGCCAAGAGAGCAAGCTGGCTTCAGAAGTGGATTCAGTACCCTGGATCATATCCATACGCTTCGAGAACTAATGAGTAAAGCTGAATAATATGAAATACCGCTAGCATTAACCTTCATAAATTTCGAGAAGGCTTTCGATTCTATATATCCCAAGGCAGTAATACAAGCTTTGACCAACCAAGGCATTGACAAGCCGGACACATATACTTTAGTAAATATATACAGACAAGCAACAGCTAAGGTAAAAATTTATGAAAACACACCAAAATTAACTGGCAGAACAAAGGCCTATTCATTGATGGAGAATACCTCAGCCTTGCTAGCAATGAAGATGACCTAAAAATGAACTTGACAAAAACAAAAACCATGTACAACGAGCTAGTGGATGTCCAAGATATAATAATAAACAATACTGTACTTGGATAGTAGACGAGTATGCATATCTGGGACAATAAATAAATCTGGCTCCTTAGTCCCAAAAATTAACAGAAGAATTAACCTGGCTTGAGCATATTTTGATAAAAACGCAGTTAAATTCAAATCAAGGATGCCAATCCACCTAAAGAAGAAAGCATTCGACCAGTGTATTCTACCAATCATGACATGCGGCTGCGAAACTTAGACACTAAAGAAAGATAATAGCGAAACTCAAGTAACTCAAAGATCAATGGAGCGGTGCATGCTTGGTATAACAAAGAGAGATCAAAAAAGAGTATACTGGATCAGGCAGAAAGCGGATGTAATCCACAAAATTAAAACTTTAAAATGGCAGTGGGCGGTACATTTAGCGAGAAAAACTGACAACAGATGGACCACTAGAATTACACTGTGGTATCCAAGAGGCGTCCGTTTTGGCGGAGACACCAAAAATACGTCCAAATTTAAGATGGGCCTATAACATAAGGAAACAAGCGGGTACAACATGGCGCAGAAAAACAAATTTAAAAAAATTGTGGGCAGAAATGAAGAACACTGTGTAAGGGAAGCTGCACCCTAATCGGTAGAATACGCTGAGAATGATGACGATGATTTCTGGTCGAATTTAAGTACACAAACTTTATACTTTCTTTCTGAAATCTTCATCAGGCTTCCGGGGTCTGAGTCCCTTCAGCTCCTAGATTACTTCACTTGAATAGTATAAGTAGGAAATATTGTAGAAAGCAAGTTTTGATAGTTCTGCTTAAAGATATAGTGCAGAGACTGGTTGTTCTGGTAATTAAATATCTAATGAAAAATATTTATTTTTTACTTAATTATATACCGTTAAAGCAGCACATATTTTACCTTATAGAGACCCTCCCTCTTACCATATGGCTGTATTGATAACTATGTAGAATAGCTTTGGTAATTACTCTTGGTATTATTAGAATTATTGATACTAAAAAAACTTTATAAAACAGATTCAATTCTAAAATAAACGGAAGTATAGAGTTATAAAATTTTTAAAATGCAGCCCACGCTCTTTTTTTATTTATTTCAAAAATACAAAAACCTAAAAATATATCAATTTTTTAAAACTCAGTCTTTTCATTATTACACTTGTAATTTATTGAAATAGTAATTGCACAACACAACAAGTAACAAAGAATCACTTAAAATGTTTATATATTTAATTCATTTTCACCTTCTTCCGTATTTTCTGCGTCACTATCATCATTCACTTCAATAATAAATTTATTTCCACCATTAATGTGGAAGTGCTCAATCCTCTTATTGGATTCTTCAACTTTGATCACTTTGGCGATTCTTTTTTATCAGTCCTCTTTGGTAATACTAGATACTTCTTTTTTAACTACCTCAATTAGCTTCTTATCAAATTTAAAAAACAGCTCTTCTTCAGGCCTTGAGGCTTATGGCTTCTATGTTCTTCACTATTTTTCCACTCATCTCTGTTTTTCGTCTTTTCTTCCTAGTCCGGTATTCTTAGTTTTCTTACATTAGTTTTAACTACTTCTTTTTTGTCCTCCTCTGCGCTTTCCAGCCGTTCCTACTGTTAATACTTTTTTTGCATGTCTGTTTGTGGACATCCTGTAGTCCCATCCGACGTGCCCTTTGTGCTTTTACTTTTTACATGATGCTTGATTGGTTGTAGAGCTCCATTACTGCCTTATTTGTTCTTCTTCTACATATGCCGTCATTGTCCTTTGTCCCTCCATATATCTTGCTTAATATCTTTCTTTCACATCATTCAAATTTCTGTGTATTTTCTGGCTTAAAACCCAAGTTTAGATGTCATACATAACCGAAGGTTGCACAATCGTTTTGTAAATCCTGATTTTCGTACTCCTGGATTCAGATTTGGTTATTCTGTAATACCCCTACAGCTTTACTTCTTTTAGTGATTCATTTTTCTATTTCAGTTACGTCTTCGGCTCTATTTGTAATTGCCGTATTCGAATTGATCCACTTTTTCAAAACAATATTCTCTACTTCCGCTACTTATTCTTAGGTTATCTTCGGACTCTATTTTCTTTGGTCTCATTTCAAAGTATTTTGTTTATTTTTCGTTCATAAATAGTCCGAACTTTTTCAATATTGTTTCCATTTTTTTTAAATATTCTTAGGAGTTCTGATTTTGATCTCGTAATCAATGCAATATCTTCTGCAAAAGCGATAACTTGTTGTGTCTTGTAGTATATTATACCATCTGTCTCTACACCACTTAAGTTTAGTAGGTATTTTTGACAGATCCATCGCTTCGTATACTTTTACTCTATCGATTGAGTCGTATGCCTACTTAAAGTCTATAAACAGAATGTGCAAACCTATATTTGTTAGAAGCTGTTGTACAATATTTGTTTCATGGTAAAAATCTGATCAACTGGAGATCTTCCTCTTCTAAAACCTTCTTATTAATAAAGCCAATATCTTACATGTTATATCCAATAAAACAATTCCTCTATAATTTTTCTATAGGCTTTTATCTCCCTTTTTGTGGATCGTACATATGAATGCATTTTTCCAGCCTTGTGGTAATTTCTCATTTTTCCAAATTCGTTCTATTAGGTTGGTTATTAGTTTAAGTAATAGCTGTCCACCTTCCTTAAATATTTTTACTGTTATACCGTTTTCTCCTGTCTTCTTCTTCTTCTTCTTATTCGTGCGACTAGGATTACTCCTGTTTGTCTGCCTCTTATTCTGTTTCAGTCGTGGTTGACTCTACATTATCTTTTCAGCTTTTTGGCGGCCTTCCAACGAGTCTTGTTGTTTTTACAGATGTTCGCTAATCTATCTGGTCCCATTCGGGTAAACATGTTCGTTCCAGTTTTTTTTTGTTGTTTTTATCCACCTGTTAATATTTTGAATTTTGCATTGTTCGCGTATACCTCTGTTGGTTTGTCTGCCTCTTAATGATATGCCCGCTATTGATCTTAATACTTTCATTTCGATATTGTTGATTTGTTGTTTCGTCTTTCTTGTATCGGTCCTTATCTCCGCTGCATATGTTAGGATTGGTCTTACTGTTGTCTTGTATACTTTCATTTTGTTATCCGTGGTCAGATATTTGTTTCTCCATATGGTTTCTCGGAAGCAACCACTTACTTTTGACGCTTTTGATCCTTGCCTTGTGGTCTCTGTTCTTATATCCCTGTCACTTTTCTCCTGGACTTTTGTTATTCTTCGGCTGTTTTATTATCCTCTGTCATCTATCCTTTATTTGCAGGCTTTTTTGATATACACATGTTTGAACCATCTGTCCACCCTTTCTTAAATGTATCGTGAATATCATACCAAATTTCTTGTAAATAGTAAATTCACCTACTTTCTTGTCTATATTTAGTAATTTGTTTTAGCTGCACATTGAGTCTTTTGACTATTCTTTGGCTTTCCATAACTACTTGACGTTGTTACTGTTAACCGCTACCTATTGTACCGTCGGAACTATTAACTATGTTCCCACCAGTTGTTACCAATGTCTTTCTTATTATTTCTTATTAGTCGTGTATTTTTTTTATTGTCGGTACTTCGTTGCTTCTGTAGCAACCGTATGTTGTAGTTTTCAATAGTTTTATATGTGAAGCATCTACAGGTATTGAAATTTTGTAGTCAGATCGCG
The DNA here is from genome assembly GCA_918026665.1 of Diabrotica balteata. Taxonomy (NCBI): domain Eukaryota; kingdom Metazoa; phylum Arthropoda; class Insecta; order Coleoptera; family Chrysomelidae; genus Diabrotica; species Diabrotica balteata. Next base: position 4,462,300 of record OU898282.1, on the reverse strand, counting down.
TCTTGCGATGATATGATTCATTTTTAACCATTTTGTATATAGCTGAAACTGGAATTTCTGTTAAATCATAAGTTGCTTGTACCAACAGTTTTTCATCGAAGCTGAATTTCTTATGTAGCTTTTATACACATTGAAACCTACTTGCTGTGGTTTGACAATTAAATGCATTCGAATCTTCTTTACGGGTACTTTTTTTTCAGGAATTACATTCACACCGGCACTCTCACTGACACTGACCCTTTCTACAAAATCAGTCTTGATATCGTACGTAATATTGTAGCGTGATTAACTAAAACGAGCGGTTCGAATTTATATACATATATTTATTTAGAAGTTTACAGTTCGATACTCTTCTTATCAACTAGCCTAACTCCTAACATCGTTACATATATATACCAAAGTTACTATGTTCTAGAAAGTTCCCACCTCTAATTCGCGTACGTGACCGATTGTTCTCTTGCGTTCGAGAGATCTGGGGATGGTTCTCGAAGCCGTTTCGAGATGCAACCGTTACATGGGCCATGCCGAAAGCATGTTCGTAGCAATATTTTAGATCACATTGTCCCATGGACGCCATATCACTATTCATAATAATTAAATTTCAGCAAACCTATAGGTATATACTGACCTACTCTAGAATATTGTGATATTTTTGTAGTTTATTTGTAATAATTGTTAATGTATTTGTTAACTTTTTAACAACTAAAACCTTGATTTACATCTATATGTTACTACACAATAATTAGAACTGAAGTAGTGCAGAAATAATGCACAAAACGTTTTCTATTAAAAGATTTAATAGTATTTTCATGTTTTCTTTCTCCTTGACCTATAACCTCAATTACAATGAGATTTTCATCTCACTTACTTTGTATTTTTAAATATATATAAATATAAATGTCATTATAAGTTTATATATCATATTGTTATTATAGTCATGTATTCATGGATAGTATTATTTTTTCTCTATTCCTACTTGTTTTTAATATACACTCAGATGAAAAAAAAACGGAGATAATTTTGGTCAAATTCAAAGTATTTCAATTTTTTTATTTTTAGCCTCATTTTGATGATTTTTTAGCACACTGTGTATAAATTTATAAATTTTAATTTGGTATAATAAGTTTTTTGATAAAATTTTATATTTGACTTATTAAACGGGGTTAATTAAAGCGTGGTTTTATTATCCTAACTTTGAAACATCCTGTGGAATAATTCCGTTTGCGAATTTTCGTAAAACCTTATTTTTCAGTTGCAACTATGTCTCCTAAGCATTGTGTTTTTAATTTCATGTCAAAATACGCCTTGGTTCATTTTTTAGAGCCAAATGAATTTGCCATCCACAATTTAGGACTTTTTTAATTATGACTATTTTGGAGTTATTTTGTAATACAACGAGGTGGCTTTGCTAACTGTCATCATTATGTCATTTTGACACTTACATTTTGTTTACCTATGATTGATCATGGTTCTTAGTGTCGAAGATTGTGCGAAAGCCGTTGATCTGGTTGAAGATGGGTGAAATTATGAAAATGTGGCTAGAGTATACACACTCATCGCTTTACCATCCAAAGGGTAGTGAAACGTTTTATACGAACTGGGACAAACAAGCGTAAAGCGGGAAGTAGAAGGAAGCGCAAAACTACCTCTTTAGACGATCGTTTTATACGAATCAACGCTTCAAGAGGTTCGAGGCAGTAATGTAAGTGTACTTACAGTTCGTCGAAGATTACATGAATTTGGTTTGCAAAATTGCAGACCAGCAACTGGGCCCAAATTACTTCCACGTTACAGAGTGACTAGACTACAATTTTCCAGGGAACATTTACATCGGAATTTAGGACCATGTACTAATGTTCTTTTTACGGATGAGTTGAGATACTGTCTTCACTCATCAGATGAGAGAGAACGATAGCGTCGATAGCGAGATATGGCGTCGAACTGGAGAGAATTTTTGCTGAGTGCTCTTTCAGTCCCCGTGTTAGCCATGGAGGGGGTTCGGTGATGGTATGGGCAGGAATATCCTGAGAGGCGCACACTGAATTGGTATTTATTAAGGATTCGTTGACTGTACACCGGTATATTGAGGAAATTTTAGCGAATCAAATAGTACCCGTTTCTCAATATATCAGCGATGATTTTTTAATAATCCAAGATACTGCGCGACACCACTCTGCAATGTGTGTTGCGCAATCTTTAGAGGAAGTTGGTATTAATAAAATGAACTGGCCAGCGTGTTCGCTAGATCTGAATCCAATAGAGCACGTTTGGGATATGCTTGGTAGAAAGATTAGAGGTCGCGAAGTCGCACCAGCCTCAATTAACGAAATTCGCTTGGCTCTAAAAGAGGAATGGCAAAACATCCAGCAAGATAATATTCGCAACCTCACAGACAGCATGAGCCGACGTGTACAGATAGTTGTAGAGGCTAGGGGAGGCAATACAAAGTATTAAGTTATTTTTTAGTAGTTTTTCTCTGTTCTTCGTACTTAGGTTAAGTTACATTTAAGTTGTTTTTTTATGTTTTGTTATTGTTATCATTGTTCCCTTCTGGGACGTCGATATGACATTCCTTCGATGTCAGTCACCAAAGCCCCCATCGTCGTATTACAAATTAATACAAAAGATAATGGTGATAATAGTAAAACTCGTAAATTGTAGGTGGCAAAGCCACTTGGCTCCTAAAAATGAACCAATCCATATTTTCACACGAAACAAAAAACATAATACTTAGAAGACATTAAAAAATTCACTATACGAAATTAAAATTTATAAATTTTTATAAGGTGTGCTAAAACAATCATCAAAATAGGGCTAAATAAAAAACTGATTTCTCGTGCGTTTTTGCATCTGAGTGTATATTAATATTTTTTTTCCGTTGTTATTAATTTGCAATCTTCCTTATATGTAGAATAAATTTTATAATACTTTCATCTTTCATATTAGTATGTATATAATAAATATATATTAGTATTTCTATGGGAGGCTAAGATTTTTTTAATATACTCTCCCATAGTATTTATAATTCAATATAGCTTGCCTTTATACTATTTATACTATCTGTATTTAAAAAAATAATAATTTTCATTGAAAATGATAACAAAACTCTTTAAATTCATTAATACATTATAAGTTTGGCAACGTCGCTACCACTGCGCATCAGTTCACAATACCGGCTTTGTTGTGGTTCTTTCCTGGATCGTTGTGTATAGCCGACCAGCGCCAGATTCAACTCAGCATCCTAACAAAAAATGCCATAACCGAACTGGTCAACTATAAAGTGTTAAGTTGCCGCTGAATCAAAACACAACTAAAGAACCTCGCGCGGCAACTTACCCATGTGTTTCACTTTTGAAAAGTTGGCTCTGCCGCTCGAGACACAACCGACTAGACCTCGTCGCGGTTATTTCATCTTTTAGTGCAGCATCCGCTGGACCACTGTGATCGGTAAATATTAAAGTGCGATGACATTTTAGACTTCGCGACAAAAGGACGACATATAGTTTTTGACCATGGGTGGGCCGAGCACCCCTAAACTTTTCAGTTTATTCACCCTTTTTGTGTTTAGTTTTTTGCTGGTCGGGAATTTGCATCAAATTTCTGCTGATTCAAAGGTAAGTTCACTTTGACTTGTGGTAACCTTTCGTTTTGCTGGTGAAGTTCCATTCCGGAATGTAGAATATGTATGCAATTGCCGCATAGTTTAAAACTTTTTCAATGAATGTTAACTGTGTTAATACATTAATGTTTTTTGTGTAATAAAACGTTTTATATGCTTGAAATTGCGTAAAACAGTTATCTATGTTTATTTTTATGTCCAGTTTTTAGAAGGTTTGATAAATTTAATTAAAACATTGTAAATTGGATGCAGTATTTGTTTTTGAATGAGCAACAAGATTTTTCGTGCGGTCTTATTTTTTATCATATTTATTTAAAAAAATTCTATTCAGCGTTACATATTTATATTAAATATAAAAATACTTTTGCCTTGTATTGGAATTTGCAGTTTCGTACTATTTTCTGATTACAACAAGAAAATTGTATCAAATACTGTTTATTTTGCGATTATTTACGAGTTTCTTTGCATATAATATTTTTGCATTTTTATCGAGGAAAACAATATTTTGATTTCCGTAATCATTTGCTATATTTTAATATAATATTTTCTAAAATGCTCGGCATTGCAGCCATAGCAAAAATCAACTTTCATAACAAATAAGTCAAAAACAAGTATGTAACTTAACTTTTATTTCGTTTTTGCGTAGAGAACGTGCGTTTATCGGCTCAGTTATTTGTTTCCAATATGCAAGGAAACTCTCAGTGCATGAGTTGAATTTTATACACTGGTATACAAAAATTAACAAATACTTTTAAATATAATTTCGAATTATAGTTGTATTTTCTTCTTTCAAATTAGTGTTTATTTGTATATTGCATTTTTTAATGTATGACAGTATCATACAAACGTTACAAACATTTGCTAACGTTCGCCAATATATGTTTGGCACAGTTTGTCAAAAACAAGAATTCGCGAATTTGAGTAAGTTTGCAAACATTTGCCATCGTTCCGTCTTATTTGTATAAAATGCCTCTGAGAAGAGAAGTTATATATGTGTGACTGGTTTTATAATCATGTCTGGGTTAATAAAAAACGAGCATATAGAAAAAGAAGAAATCGTAGATTTTGGATATCAAATTTTTTAAAAAGGAGAACGTCAATAGCACTTCTAAATGATCTAAGAATGGATGAAAGAAGTGGATTATTTAAGAATTTCTCTCTCGTGTCACAAGAAAACTTTCAATAGGTAATGGATCCAAATATGAGACTCTTGTTTTAAACCTATTAAAAATCCTAAAGTTTATGGATTCAAGAAGTCTGAAATTAAATAAATGGCTGATAATTAACGCTATTATACTGCAACAGGTTCAAAACTAATTTTAAGCTAACTTTTTTTTCCAATAAATTAATTGTCAAAATTTCAGTATTAAAAAAAGGTGTCTTACTATGAGACCATCTGGTATCCTAATATGAGATACCACGTTATACAGGATGTGAAGGTAATACAAATTGTTTTAAGGCATTGTTTTGGAAATGAACTGTATTAATACATGAGCAAATACACTGTAAACATTAAAATACGTTAACAAAAAATTAATTAAGTGCACAATAAAACTTTGATTACTATTACATTTTAGCAATTTTTACTTTTTTTGATTTTTAACAGAAACTGTTCGCAGTTCTTGCACAAGAAGTTGTTATCTGCCCTACAATCCTCATGAGTCCATCGGCAACATCTTCTGTATTGTCTCCATTGCTTTCCATTTAACAGAAGAATACAAACATCCACAAAAATGCGTCAATGTCGTCGATGCTGTCTTGGAGAGAAATCTTATCATCTTCTTCATCGCTCGTTTCACTAACATGTTTTCCTTTGATTAAGTTTGATTTAGGTTTCACTAAACCGGGTAGTTTTCTTTTTCCTGTTGGAATTCCTTCACCCATCCCTCCATCTGAAACGTTTTTCTCTGTCTATTTTCCTATTTCTTTGAATATTTTTCTTGTTTCCAGGGTTAATAGGATTTTGGCATTATATTACATTGTTGTGGACAATTGTTTCTTGGCTACAGCAGCTGATTTTTTTGCAATACTCTCATTTAGTTTTGCTTTGTAGGGTGTGGATGTGATTAAATCCACTTTGTGAGGTCTGTCTGGCTTAGAGAGGTCCCTGTCTTCTGGGCTGACGATACCTTGCTCAGAACCGCTACAGGGTAGTTGTAGTTCGCACCACGGTGGTCCTCTATCGCACTAAGTGTTGATTTTTGAAAACTTATTATAGTATAGCTACATGCTATGGCATTCCATACTTCTGGTTTAATTTTGTAAAATTCAATTCTAAACATTTCTCATTATCCCATTCCATTTTTTTGTAAAAAACAAATAAGTCTCTACTAATCACTATTTACCACCTAATGAAGTGTTCAAAATGTCATCCGTTGTTGATTTGACAGTATCCTGAACGATGGTAGAATGCGTCTATTACATTTCTCTAGAATTGTTTCTTTAGAAATTAATGTGGATTAATCGATAATTCTTTGCCTTAGCTCTGAAACACTTTTATAAATTCTACTTTTAAACTATCCCCAATAAAAATAAACTGGTACATGATTCAAATCGGGTGAACGAGGAGGCCAATCAATACAACTTAATCTACCAATCCATCGTCCGGGAAATGTCTGAAATGTCTAAATAACGCCTAACATTTACACTAAAATGAGCTGGAGGTCTTGTTGAAACCATCTCATTAAAATTGGCTCCAATTCTGGTAATCTACGGTCGTAGTCATCTTCATTTAATTCTTGCAACAACTGCATTTTGTTGCAGTTCAAATTTATTTAAACCCTACATGGAAAAAGTAAAACTAATGTCTCCAATATCTTCCACTCATAGTGGTTTGGAGCACAGAGGTGCCATCTGTTTTGGTGTTGAAGAAATAAAGAATATAAATTGTTTTCTGTTCTTTGGCCTGTCGAAATGTGCGAAAATTCGCCACTGTGCAAAAAATCGCCACCAAAGCAGGTGGCACCTTTGTACTCGAACCACTGAAAATGAAAAGATATTGAAGATATTAGTTGGACTTTTTGATTTGCACCGGAATCAGCTCAAACGGCTGACGAAGTAGAGATAGTGAAATAACAGTTCTATTGATTCCTATTCAGACGTGAACAGTTTGAATAATTTGAGCTCCAATGCCATATTATATGACTTTTATACCTTGCCATTTAAGCCATTTAGTACCTCGTTAAACGTGATCTCCTCCAACTGATTTCTGCAATCTGGGTCGAATGTCTCCTCTGCCTTATCTCTTTTATGGGCAAATGTCCATTTGGACATTTGTCCATAAGTGCTACTTTCTGTAGAAATAAAACAACGTATATAGTACGGTAGAGCTAGGAAGCTTTCTGAAGCTTCTTTACAGAAGCTCTAAGCCTTTATGAGTACAGGCTGTAGATATAACGAGAAAGTAATGCGAGATCATTCATACAGTCAAACGGAGCAAATTAGAATATTTGGGCCACATTATGGACCATAAGCAGATATATAGCTTGTTATAAGTCGTTCTTCAGCACAAAGTGTATGGAAAAAGAGGACCAGGGAAAAGAATACCTTAACAACCTTAGAAAATGGGAAAACGAGAAGAAGAAAACGGAAACAAATATTTCAAAAATCAGTCAATATGAATTTGAATATTCATTTAAAAAAATATTAGCAATAAAATTACAAAATCGTCCTAGTATTTTCGTCTAGCAGTGTATGTTTACCTTCTTAATGATATCTATACGTTAAAAACATCTCTACCAAATATAAATTCTCACAAGTACCTCATTTTAATAATTGCTGATGTAAGTACTGAAATTAAAGATGAAAAAACACACAAACGGTAAAAAAAGTCTAAAGTATATATTTTAACGTCGTTAGACTCAAAAATACGTAAATTGCATGCAGTTTTTTGTAAACTCGACTTTATGGGAATATATTATTATGTACAAATACGTAAGCGGTATTTACACTTACCGTATAAGGATATTATATGCCGCGATTTTATAGATCTCTCAATAATGAAGAGACGAAAACACACCTATCTAGGACGTCGTATATGGAAATACTATACATTCATGAAACTAATAGGAGAAAAATGGATGATAAAAGAGATTGGAGAATTCAGGATTAAATAATGGTGGAGATTATATAGATTTTTCAAATTATTAGTTAAAATACTCTAAAAAGAAATTTTGTTAAATGTGGAAATAGAGACCACATTTTCGACCAAATTTTATTCATCATTGTAATTTTCTCTAAATAATCGGTTATTATTACAATATCATCAGAGTATATAATATTGTTAAGGCAAAATCCATTCACTCTTTCCCCTGTTATTTTCAATAGCTTCCAATAGGATTTCCTAAAAGTAAGTGTTTAATTTACTTTATTATACAAGCAAGGAGACGTAACAGAATTAAAAAACTACCGTCCTATCAGTTTGCTTTCACACATATATAAACTTTTCCCAAAAATTATCAAGAAGAAGAAAAGACTGGATGCTAAATTAGACTTCTATCAGCCTAGAGAACAAGCCGGATTTAGATCGGGATACAGCACTAACGACCTGTATTCTGCAGAATACAACAAACCAATACGAGAAAGCATTTGATACCATAACCCATCAGAAAATGTTAGAATCATTGATAGAATGCCGAATAGACCATCGCTACACCAACATAATCAAATATATCTACCAAAATCCCATAGCTAGCGTAAGACTATCTGAACAAGAAACAAATAAATTCTGTATACAGCGAGGAGTATGTCAAGGAGACCACAGTCTCTCCAAAGCTATTCACGGCGCTTTTAGAACATACTTGTAAAAAGGCACATTTGAACGAGTATGTTATCAACATAAATGGAGCGAAGCTCAGTTATTTGAGATTTGCACATGACATCGTCCTTATAGCCGATAATGTTTGAAAAATTATATCACGCTTCTTTGGAGATCAGACTAAAGATTAATATGAACAAGACGCAAATAATCAGTAATCTGGTGCTAAATCTAAATAGTGCTGTTAATGGAAGGGATATCGTGCAAACTACATCGTATAAGTACCTAGGACATGAAATTCAGTTGGGCAGAGATAACCAGACATGTGAGCTCCCACGTCGCATATGATTAGCCTGGGCAGCGTTTGGTAAATTAAACTATGTATTCAAATCGGATCTACCTATACGCTTCAAAAGGAAAATCTTTGATCAATGTGTGTTACCTGTATTCACTTATGGAGCGGAAACATTAACACTCACAAAAAAGGTAGTTAATAAGATTCGCGTGACTCAGATGGCTATGGAGCGACAGATGTTGGATGTTTCTCTGAGAGACGAATCCCAAACGAAGAAATACTTCGTAGAACAAAAACAACAGATGGTATCGAAATAATCGCGTCGTTAAATTGGAATTGGGCAGGACACGTCGCCAGATTATCAGACAACCGATGGACAAAACGTATTTTAGAGTGCAGACCAAGGCAAGAAGCAATACGAAGCAGAGGACGCCCACCAACTAGACTAGATGGACAAACGACCTGAAGGTGTTAGCAATAACTGGATGCAACCCGCACAAGACAGAGACAAGAGCTGAGGGAGACCTATGCCCAGAAGTGGACGCATACAGGTTAATGATGATGATAATGATGAAGTATTTAATAATAGAGGGAACTAGACTGATTCCCATAATTATCCACTGTTTCAAATATTTTACGCCCAATTTTTTCTACCGCTGGCTGATTGTATTAGACGTTTAATATTAATCGTATGCATAGTTAGAATAACGTTAATCAACAAAGCAAAGTTATGGAAGTCTTTCAAACTAATTTCCACTAGGTCAAAAGGTGTATGTAGTAGAAATAGTTATAAACGGATCAAATTTCAGCACTAAAAAAATTCCAAACGACCTGTTGGTTAAAATCACACCTTATGTTACTTCCATACATTTCAAAATAGTGTACGACACAGTAAAGAGAAAGAACCAAATATTACGGGCACTAAAGAACTAGAAATACCAAGGAGTCATCCCATTGGTTCAGTGATTGGTTACAAACACCATGACCAACGTATGCTCTATTTAGGTAGCACCATTCACGACGAGAAAGAGAAAAGCTGTCTGGTTTAATTGTGGGGTTCTCTATCGGGTTGGAATTTGCGATGTTTAGACTACATTCGCCTATTCAGTACTCGCCAGTAGTGAAATGACCCATATTTGTAGCATTTCTGGATCTTGTCTTTGATCTAGTTCATTGATGTCTGTATTTATCGACAGTTTTGGATTTTGTTCGCATTTTTGAATTAGAGTTTTGAGTGCAACTAGTCGTTTTATTGTTTATTACCTTCGTTACTGTGCGTTACTTCGAATTATGCATTAGATCCCCGTGATGTATTTGCTAGCTTATGAATAATGTTATTTAGGGTCTTTATTTTAGATGCGGTGTTTTCCAAATGCTATTTGACGCCGTATTTGTACTTAGAAAAATCATAGAAAAGGCCATCGAGTACAATAAACCAGCATATCTGTGTTTTATAGACCTAACAAAGGCTTTCGATCGTATCCAAGTCGAAGACATCGTTGCACCTACTGTATAAAAGAAACATACCAATCAATATTATACAAACCAAAACATCTACTTCCATAATCGAATACAGGCAAATATAAATGGAAAACTAACACAGTGTATACCAATACAAAGCGGAGTCAGACAGGGTGACTCGTTAAGTCCACTTCTCTTTAATATAATAATGGACGAAATAATACAAGCAGTACGTAAAAGTCATGGTTACAGAATGGGGAACAAAGAAATCCAAATATTATGTTATGCAGACGACGCCGCATTAATCGCCGAGACAGAAGACGAGCTAAAAAGATTAACACACATCTTCAATATAACAGACAACAACCAAGAACTACAATATAATAATATTAGCAGAAAAAACCAAATGTATGACAACATCTAAATATCCACTACGATGTAAAATCGAAATTGATGGGACAATAATAAAGCAGGAAGGAAGGTTTAGATATCTGGGAACAGATATAACTAGTTACAGAGATGTCGAAGAAGAAGTACAACAACAAAGCTTAAAAACAAGTAAAGAGGCGGGATCTCTTGATGACAGAATCTCGAAGAACAAACACCTAAGACAAGATACAAAAACAAGAATCTATAAAGCAGCAATTTGACCTCTATTAACATACACGGCGGAGACAAGACCTGACAAATCTAAAACGAGACGACTACTAGAAACAACAGAGATGAAAATACTCCGACGAATATCAGGGAAAAGTCTATTGGATAGGGAGAGAAGCGAAACATAAGAAGAGCATGCAATATAGAAGACATAAATAGATGGGTGACAAAACGGAAACATGAGTTGAACGAACGCATTAGTAGAATGGCAAAGGATAGGATAGTACGAATAGCACGAGGTAAGTCACCAAATGGACGAAGAAGTATTGGCAGACCAAGAAAAAGATGGTTCGATAATTTAAACAATTTAGGAGGTTAATACTGAAAAAGAAATGGGCTTTAAAGCCTACATACAAGAAGGAAGAAGAAGAAGAAGTAGTAGAAAGGGGTGGGATTGTAGTTTGTCATCTTTCAAAGTGAGGTGATAATGTTCTGTGTAACCTGTCAACTACTCCTCAAATTTAAACCTGAAAATATATTAATTAAAAAATTAATCACTATAGGTTTGAAAAGGTGTAATATTGTATCTGTTTTGGAGTCCAAATAGAAGAGAGCAGAGACGAAGAACATAAAATAAAAGTCACAAATAGAAAATAAATTCAAAATATGAAGCATTAAGAATGTTAGTAGTATAATAGACAAATAAATATCTTCCTTAAACTCTGTATATTCCGGTTTCTTCTTCCGTCTCCTATTTGCTTTGGTTGCCTCTGTTGTTATTTATCCCTGTCAAGATTAATTCCTTACGTTGATTTTTTTTTCGTATGCGATAACAGATTATACGTATTATACACCAACTAATTTACCCAGTAGATTATACCAATTTTTTTTGTTTGCTGCATCTATGAATACATTTTTGTTGAACCTTAGCTTACACAATAAGGAAATCTTATTTACATTTTTACGATATGCAAATAAATCATTATAAATGTGTGATTGTGACTACAAAGATAATGAATGACACGGTTTATCTAATAATTTTTGTGTAATTTTAAAAATAGAGTCGACTAATACTCATACCTTACTTTGTTATATCTATAGATAAAATAGTGAAAAGTACTAATAATACTTAAAAATTCTTTTAAAAACTTTGTAGTTCAAACGATGGGATTTTGACTATAAGTTAAGAAATCAGGATGTGAATCTCGACGAGGAAAATATAGAGGTATTTCGAAAAAAATTTCCAAATGAATACATTCATATATCTTACAAGTTTGGACTATTTTCCTTTCCTTACTTACTTACTTACTCCGTGGCGTTACAACCCTTCGTGGGTTTTAGCCGACTCGACAACATGCCTCCACTGTTTTCTGTCTTGAGCAACCTCCACCCAATTCTTCACGCCCATAGTGGTTAGGTCTCCTGCTATATTATCTCGCCACCGGAGACGAGGGCGTCCTCGTGGTCTCCTTCCAGTTGGGACTTCCTCCCACACCAGTCTTACTGTTCGTTCGTTAGAATGTCTTCGGAGGTGTCCTGCCCATTGGAGTCTTCTGGACTTTATTTCTTTTATGATGTTGGCGTCTGGGTAAAGTTCTTCGAGCTCTTTGTTAGTTCTTATCCTATATTGTCCTGATGCTTCATCCAGCATTTTAGGATTTATCCTTAGGATCTTCCTGAGGATTTTTCTTTCCCAAACACATAGTCTCTCTTCGTTTGCCTTTGTTATCGTCCACGTTTCGCTTTCATACATCACAACGGGTCGTATGATTGTTTTATAGACCTGTATCTTCGTACGTCTTGTTAGTTGTTTCGATTTTATAAGGTTTTGGAGGGCAAAAAGACATCTGCTGCCGGCCTGAATCCTGTTGTTTATTTCTTGTGATCCGTTATTGTCCATTTTCAATCCATTTTTTAACTTTGAGTTTTCAGACAATAATTTTGGAAAAAACAATGCTAAGGATGTAAAATATTTCTGGCTTGTTTCTGTTTTATTTGTTAAAATGTAAGTACTTTCTTAATATTTCTTTTTTTACTCTATGATTCTTTTAAAAATATATTTAAAGTAGTTAAATGGTAGCTATCAATGAATTTAGTGCAATTCCCAAATACCTTGGCGGTTTGCATACATTTTATGATCTTTACCTGCCATGGATCAGTTTGCAAATCTCTCCGGATCTATTTTGAAATCCCTAGTTTGAAACGAAAAACAAGATCAAAATATGAGCTAGAGCTGGAGTAAACAACAGAAAAACAAGAGCAACATTACAGCAACCGACATGAATTTTATGAGAAGAAGCTGTAGATGAACGGGACTTACCTTCTTAGAAATGAAGAAATAAAAGAAGGATAGCAATGGAACCATAAATACTGAGCTACGTAGAAGAAAAACGTCTAATTTTTGCGAAACGGAAGGAAGAAACCAATACATACATGGAAAATGAACTAACATCAACAGAATGGATTCAAACGATGTTGCGTGAGATTCGCATTATCTCACTTTCAATTCCTATTGTGATTAAGATATTGTAAGATGGCAGATAGAATTTTTATTATGATTACTCAAGAAAACAATACAGAAATCAGTACATATTAATGCTTGAACAGATATTAAGGTAAAATCAAATAATCCATTTTTTTAATTAGCAACTTTTGCGAAATAACAAGCGAAGGTATTTATATATTTGCCTTCCTGTACTAAAAAATGCTGTTGGTAGCACCTTTGATGACAGTATCAGGTATCAAAGGGTGAGCAATTGTGTTGGAAATACCAGGAAAGAATTCGTGTCTTATCAATGTGTATCATTTTTGTAATGTATTTAAATTTTTATGGTGTAACTATGTGATAATTCAGCATATCATGTACTTAGTCATTATAAAATAATACATGTTGCTCGATAACAAACGGTATTAGGTTAACAATCCAAATCACATTGTTTAAATATTACCAGCATTATGTGTTGTCTTGTGCTGACGGGGATTTTATCAAGTGTACTACCTACGAAATTGCACGATTTAGTTTTATTTGGTAGTTGCTGATAATTAATTTATATCTGTCAGTTTTTATCAAGCAATACAATGAAATTAATTCAAAATAATCGAGGAAAATTAGGGAAGCAAAGAAATAAAAAAAATATTTTATTTTTTTTATTTATTTCCCAAGCCTAATACAAACACAACAACTACTATAAAAAAGGTAATAACAAGTACAAGGACCCACAGTAGATATCTCCATTTTTGGTTACTTTTGTAATATAATATTAAAGAGTTAGTTGCGAGTAATGTAATAAAATTCATTTGGGGAAATTCATTTTATCTAATAATAATACATTTAGTAATAGCGATATACAACTTTTAGAAAGAAGGTTTAAACACAACTTGCCTCGGCATAATAATAAAAAAAACTTTGGAATATTTAGGTGTAGTAGTGTTAAACAAAACTGCCAATTATATCGAAAAAAGTGTCATTGCAAAATCTATTACCGATGTGTGTTGTAGTGAAACTAAAAAGTCCTGTTACAAACAGAATCAAACAATCATTTCAATTAAAAATTTAACTCCCTAAGTCATCTCTATAATGGAGAAATTCGATATAGTACTAATGAAATAATATCAATACATAATTCTGTTACCAAAACAAAATAGTTTCTCTCAATTTGATTATAATTAGACACAAGAAAGGAAACACCGAAAGTTTTAATAACAATGTTAAAAATACTAAGATCGATTCGAAAAAAATCCGTAAAATAGATTTTGTGACATTTACAACCGAAAAAATAATAGGGAGAACGCCATAAAAAGTTTCCTCGTTAAATATGTAAGTAGTAGTGAAATTACCATGCTATCGTTCATATCACAGACATAAAAACTTTTACAGATTAATGTCAGAAGTAGCGTCATCTAATATTCAAAAACACCAGATAATTATCCATAAACTTGTATAATTTCGGGTATGATTAATGGCATTTTTTACTTAATTTTGCTTTAATGTTCTTAGGTTAGGTGAGGTTATGTACGACAAGTACTTATTGGGATGTTTAGGTAATGCTTTTTTTGTGTGGAATTGTTTCGAATTATTTGTGTGGGTTGATTCAGTTTTTTATTGACACTTCCTAAAATCAAGATAAAGAATGAAAATATATGCCTTATTTGTTAGGTTGTTTCCCTATAATCTACGCTAATAAAAAAAGATACAGTGTGTGAAAGTTTACAAAAAATTTTTGTTTTAAAATAACTGTAATCTGTATATCGTATTAATTAAACTATTGAAAGCAAGAGTCATAGGTTTTGACCTTATAATTCCAAGGATACATAGAATTAGATTAAAGGGTAGGTTCTTCAACTGTAGCATCACTACCGTTATTGTTCGTGCTGAAGATAAAGGAGATGATGAGAGAGATCTATTCTATGAGAAACCAGAAAGTATGTACTTCCAGAGAAAAACGACATAAAATTATCATAGAGATTTCAAAGCTAAAGTTGATCAAGAGATAATCTACTAACCAACTATTGACAAGCATAGCCTACAAAAGGCCAGTAACCAAAATGATCTAGGACTGATTAAAGTCACGTATTTTACCCCTAAAAAATCCATACAACTACATATGAACGAAATCACCTTAAATGTTACTAGAGACCTCTAGTGAGAAAAGATGAAGTTAAATATGTCGATAGCAATTAAAGTATACTGTATACACAAGCTTAATCAAGCCATGCAGAGCGATGCTGGGAATATTTATATTGCACTATGCATCAACAATTTACCCATATAAATTACCGTCATACTCTGCTAATTATTTTTCTATAATTGCCAGAGTAGTCGGTGCGTTTTGATTTAGTTTGAATCTTCTTACAAACTCTCTCTGATGACGGGTAGACCCAGAAACACGTGTTAGGGAGTGGTAAGAGACTCTAAATTAAATCGAAATGCAACTGTCTCCGTATATTGGAATTATCTTATTTAAAAGGAAAAACCACATAAGATGGACAAACGGTAGATGGGAAGCTCTGATGGAAACAATGTGTTTCCCGAAAACCCTTATAAATGAAAGGAGATAACAGTATAAGCAAAGAAGCGCTAAATAAAATAAATAGGGCGATCACAAAGGCAATAAGAAAAGACATAAGAAACTACAAAGTAGAAAAAACTAAACAAGCAATAGAGCAAAGTATGAAAGTTTTGAGAAGGAGCCTGCAAAAGGGAAAAATAGAAATTAACAAACTAAGAAACGTAGCTGGAGAAGAAACTACGAACAGAAATGAAATATTAACAATAGTCGAAGATTTCTACACAAAGAGATATATAGAAATATACATATATATATATATATATATATATATATATATATACATATATATATATATACATATATATATATATATATATATATATATATATATATATATATATATATACATATATACACATAGAAATAGATCAAGAGAACAAGATAACAATACGCAACCTTCACTTACAGTAAAAACTGGTGTATTAAACAAAGGATCAAATTTAATGCTCGATATAACAATCAGACATCAAAAAGGACCTAAAGAAAATGAAAAATAAGGGCTAAGCAAAATACTACAGACCATTATGGAATGCAGGTTAGACTATACGTAAACAAAATTATTCTACAATATGTATTCTACTGGCAACAACCAATCTCAAATTACATACTAATACTAATTGCATAAAAATAGAGCGGGAATTTGACAAGAAGACCCAATGTTACCTAAACTATTTAATACTCTCCTGCGACATGTTTTTAATAATTTCGATTAAGTGACAAAAGGAATAAAAATAGATGAAGAATATCTAAACAACTTACGTTTTGCCGGTGATATAGTCATAATAGCTGATGATCTAGGAATGGCAAGAGAAACGATACAGAAATTCGTTGTGGCTACAGAAAATGTAGATTGAAATACAAACATTTCTAAAAAAAATTACAAATTTGGTACCCAACCAGAAAATCAGTATTGGTGGGCAAGAAGTAGAACTCGTAGAAAAATATGAATACTTAGGACATACAATTGTGATAGGCTGGGATAATCAGACCCATGAACTGAAGAGAAGAATCGGTTTTGGGTGGGCACTGTATGGAAAACTGAGAGAAACTTTTTAAAGTGAGCTGCCCACATGAGTGTTAAAGTATTTGATCAATGCGTCCTCCTAGTGTTGATATAAGCAGCAAAAATATTGGATACCAAACTGAGAGCTACACGGAGAAGAATGGAGCGATCCATATTAGGAATAATTCTGCAAGACAAAATAAAAAACGAAGAGACCAGGAGAAGAACCAAGGTGAGTGACGTCATCGAAAGGATAACCAGATTAAAATGGAGACGGGTAGGACACATAACTAGAATCAAGGATAGGCGATGGCAAGAGGTTTTTGAATGAATACCAAGGAAAGACATGAGAAGCGTTGGTCGACCATCTACAAGATGAGCTGACGATTTAAGAAGACAAAATAAAACTAGATAAGAGTGGCACAATCTAGTAGAGATTGTAAACTAACGGAAGAGGCCTATGTTCAGCAGTCGGCTTTTGAGATTAGATAATGAGTGAGATAATATAAGACGCTGCATGCATCATTTCCTCTTTTTAGAATTGAAGTAAACAGGTTGTAAACCGCACTTCTTTTTATTTCTTTCAAAGTTTTGCTGTCAGATTTAAAGAAGAAATAACAATTGTTTTATCCTATTTGAGAGGACAAAGGTTATTTTTAAATGGCTGTACAGGTGTCTTGTCAATTTTTTTTGTTTTTTTTAACTAGAAGAATTTTTAATTGTTTACTTACAAATAATTGATGCAGAATGAAGTACCATTACCATTTTATTGGTAATATCCCTAACATTAATATACTGCCACGCAGTATATTAATATGTGTTATAAAAAATTTTATAATCTAAAATATGAATACGACTTTTTACATATTATAGGGAAGAACTATCGATTTCTGCCTAGACGGCGTATAAATATTTAACAGAAAGTTAATATTAACAGAAATAATTGAAATGCAGAAATTTTATGTCGATTGGAAATTTTAATCTTTGCTAATAGGGCACCTAAAGAAGGCGTTCAAAATTATCAAAATTGTTTATACCTACGAGTGTCACGAAAAAGGCTTTGTATTTGATGATGATGATGATAGTGTGTTCGGCATGGAAACTAGTCCATTTGCCACAGATCCGTATGTATTTCTGATTTGTACAATTGCCCCCATAGTTTCGACCTTGGGTTATAAGTCATAACGCCTTTCTTAATTTCTCAATGCCAAATCTATATCTCTTATTTTTTGCTTTTTTCCAACAAGTTATTCCAGTTTTGTATATATTTGCATGATTTCTCTTCGTGAAGTTTACCTTGCTCCTCCTCGATTTTCCTTTTTCGCTGCTCTATTCTTTTCTCGCAATATCTTCCATTATAACTTCTATTGATAATATTACGCTTATTCCTCTGTAATTTTCCGCATCGTTCTTCTTTCTTAAATATAGATGTCATATATGCCTCCGTCCATTCCTTTGGGAGCTGTTCTTTATTTATGGCTTTCTAAAATATCCATCCGGTTTAATTTTTTTGAGCCGTACTTTATAAGCTTAGGTCAGATGCCTCCAGGTCCTGGCGCTTTCTTATTTTTGATTGCTTTTATGGCCGTTTTCATTTCCCTATCTGTTATTTCTATTTCTTGTTGTGGAGATTTGCTTCGTCTTCGCCTGTTTTCTTTTCCAATGAATTGTGGTCTTTGTTTTGTTAACTGTTCCTTGTATATTTCCCAATTTAATTTTTTCTTTTGAGTTTTGTTTAAATCCTCTAAGTACTTTCCATGACTCCGAAGTTCTTGTACCTCCTATGTTTCAATATTAAAGTAGGTTCTTTCCCATTCTTCATTCTTTTGTTGTGTTATTTATTTTTTCACTTTTCTATCTTTTTCTCTATATTCTTTATAAATTTCATCGTTGTTTGTAGTCAGCTTTTTTTCTGTATAGTTGCTTTTTTTTCAATTATTCTTTTTATTGGTTCATTTATTTCATAATAGTGCTGTTTATTTGTTATATGTTTTTTCTCTCCAAGGGCTTCGAATGCTGCTTGTTTTATACTCACCTTTACATACTCACATATTTCCTCGATGTTGTCGTATCTGAATTCTATTAATTTTTGGTCTAGACGTTGTTTGTATAGTTCTCTTATTGATTGTTCTTGTAGCAGTTCTATATTGTACTGTTTTTCTCTTAAAGTGTTCAACGGTTCTTCTGTAGAGGGGTCTTGTTATGTTTCCAATTAATACCCATTTTTGCTGTCAGTAGTTTATGGTCAGTTCCACATTCTGCTCCTCTTCTGACCCTCACATCTTTTATATTTATTGTGGTAGCTTGTTTGACTATAACGTATGTAATTATATTGCAGATCAAAAAAAAAAACTAGCCACGCCTATGGCTATCGATAATTTTCAGACTGAGGTATAAAAGATTTTTTCATAGTTTTCCCAATTTTCATCGACGAAATGCACCAAAAGATCATCGTTCACATCCCTTTCATTCGTACCTCTTCCCTTATTCATACAAACTTTTGCCGATTTCATTTTTTATCACTTATTAGGGAGTCAAGTAGAATGTGTACACATATTTTACGGTTCTAAATAAATCTCTCATCTTTATATTATTAATTCAAGTACATTTGTAATCTGGTAACATATTTCAGCAGTAAATTTGGATCTGATAATGTTAATATAATGGACGTGTTTTTTGGCCGACCATCATTTTACATTCACAAGGTTAATGGTTCATATTTTGCCTAAAATATTTATTCGACACTGATTTGCATAACATATGGGTAAAGTATACATTAGACAACTATGTGTGGACATTATACTATCATTTGTGTGTGCTTTTACCGGGTGGTTTATTGTGCTTCCCCTTGTTTTAACGGATAGAGCGAAGTTATGTGTTTTATCGATTACGAGAAGGCATTTGATAGCGTTCGACATTGCTGTAAAACTAATTCTTTGTTCTAAAACTGTTTTTTTTTCATAATTTTTTATAAATAAATTATAAACCTATTTTAAATGATAAAAAAGGTTGCCAATGTGAGCCCATAATACTAATGTATAGGAGAAAAGTCAAGAAAGTTTTTATTATAGTAGCATTTGTAGGCTACCGGTTTCGAAACTTACAATATGTTCCTCATCATCAGGCCTCAGTACATAGGTCTTTGTTTTTAACAATAACGAAAAGCTAAACATCAAATTGAAATAATCAAGCAAACAACTATAACCTAAATTAGGTAAGAGAGTTGGTACTATATATGATGTTGATTAGGTGATACCTGTAAAAAATTGATTTGGTGAAAGGATTGACTATACAAGACATTAAGACATTTATGGAATTGGTAGTAACCAGATGGAAACTGTAAAATATAGTCATTTAATTGTTATAGGATATGTACCTTAAGTTTAAACTCATATGTAAAAAGTTAAACAAATTAAATGAAAAGTGAAAAAAAACTTACGTATCAGATATAAGAAGGTTCTTGTATTATATATAATTTTGCGAATCACCAACACCCTTAAGGGACCCATTCATTCAGCTATGGAAATATCCGATATTATTTTTGAATTCTATGTGACCAAGACATAAGTAGGTAATAGGGAAGTTTTGCCTCCTTCGAGCTCGAAGTTATCAGCATTATTTTACCGAGCACTGGATTGAAGTTAACGAGCCTTTTTTTATAGAAAAATATACCAGAATTGCTGGCATGATCGTCCAAGTTCAACTCATGATAGCACCCTAATTCTTTCTACAAATACTGATTTCTCTTCTATAACATATAATAAATATGACTTTCTATTGAATGAATCCTTTTTTGAGTTTTCATTGGTTTATAAAAAGAATTTTAATTACTATTTTTTCAGAACTCAGGAAGATTCTATGCGGTGATTTGAAATATTAATTACGCTGTTGCTTGTGCTACCTAATTATCCTTGGTCAATATATTCGAATCATATGGTTTTACAATGCACGTTAATTATCCTACAAGAATTACTAAAACCACATTTCTCGTAATTAATTATATTGTCTCAGATTTCTCAGCCCTTGATGTATGTTCTGCAATTATTAATGCAGGACTCTCTGACCGTGAGCAGTTATATACCAAGTTTAACACTCTTAACAAACAATCCTCGAAAACCCAATGTTTAGGTAGGATTTTTTCTGCTCAGAACATTCGTAAATTCCAAAATTTGTGCCTGTCTTCTGGATGGCACTTTCCCTCTGTGGACGTGGACTATAATTTTAGTAATTTTTTAGATAAGCTTGTCTATATTTCAATAAGGCATTTCCTTTAATTACAATTAAGTCAAAACCTCACAAACTCTGGACTACCAAAGGTATCCGCATATCAGCCAAGAATACGCGTTTACTATACATCAAGAAATTCACTACCAATGTGTTTGTCACTGAATATATCTCCAAATACAGAGAAACCTATATAAAAGTTATCAAAACAGCTAAAAAAATGTACTATGAGAATCGTCTGGGAAGCTCTAAAAATGTTGCAACGGAAACTTGGTCCATAATAAACAATCTTCGAAATAAAACTAACACAGCTCAAACATTTTCTCTCCAAACACTGAAAATCTAAACGAGTACTTCGTTAATGTCAGTAAAAGTATAACGACTATTTTGTCATAACAAGTTCTATTTTCTATCTCTCCAATTCAAAAAAGTCTCGAATTTATTTTTTATAAGACCAGTTGATAAATCTGAACTGATTCAAACAATCAAATAATGTGTTGGAAGTCCTGGTCTCACTAATTAACGATTCCTTTGAAAAATGTATATTTATAGAGTGCCTAAAGACAGTCATTATTATCCTGTTCATAAGGGTGGTGACAAATCTAATGTCTGCAACTTTAGACTTATGCCTTACTATCGATCCTATCAAAAAGTCAGTTCGGCTTTTTATCTAATAAAATGTACCAGTGAGCTATGTTTTCTGTACTACATGAGGTCTATCAAGCACTAAACAATAGTCTTTACACTGCCACTGTTTTTTGTGATTATGCCAAAGCTTTGGATTGTGTAAATCACGACATTTTATAAAAAAACTAAATTTTTACTAAATTAGATGTATTTATTTGTTAATTGGTTCCAATCTTACTTGAGGAATAGGAATCAGCTAGCTAGAGCAAATGATACTGACTCTAGTCACGAAAGCATTGTATGTGTAGTACCACAAGGTTAAGTATTGGATCCTCTACTTTTCCTCATCTTTATAAATGACATCACTAACTTAAACTCAATGAAATTTTTCTTTTTGCTGATGATACCAGTATTACCTGGAGGAACCCTAATATTGCATCTCTTCATGTAACTATAACTTCTGATCTACTTAAAATAAAAACCTGTCCCGACTTTTATTTACTCTCTTTTAACGTGGATAAGACAGTAGCATTATGCTATAAAGGAGCTCTTCAACCCTTGCTCTTAATAATAGCCAGATCATATCGTTGATTCTGTAAAATTTCTGGTATTTTTTTAGGCAACCTTAAATGGTCCCTTCATATCGATTTTTTTAAATAAGAAACTACCTACTATGCAATAAGATCTGTTTCGAAGCAAATCAAATTAACATTTTCCAAAATAACATACTTTTCTTTGTTCGAGTCTCATCTTCGATATGGCCCCAGCTGCCCAATCTGATGTTATCTCTTTTTAAATTACACAAAAAAGAGCAATACGGTATCTTTTTGGCCTCAGTAGAATAACACATTGCAGAAGCTACTTCAAAGTAGTTTACAATGTATAGTTGACTTTTAATTGATTTAATGTTCACTTTAAATTGATTATGATATCGGGCATTATTAAACAGACGATTTTATATTGTTGTTAATTGGTTGGCATATCATTTATGACTTTTAACATTTATGATGAATTTTTACGTTCAAGAATCGTTACGAATCGAATTTTAGTATCGATCTATTGTTTTTCTGTTTTTTTTTACTATCTTGTATTGACAGATATACTTTTAATTTTTTATTTTTCATTTAATGTCTGTATTTTGTTAGTTATTTTTCATGTAGTTTTTCAGCAGTAATAGGGAATAAAAAAATAGCTTAATAGTTTTTTAAACAAAGGATTCGAAAGAAAACTAGTAGAACTATTAGAAATAACGAAGCCACTATCAAAAATTGTCTCTTTATCTGCTTCTTCAATACAAGTTTTCAAAATCTTTGGTAAATATCGCTTACACTTTGTTCTTTGAGCAAATACATTTTAAACAGTTCCTTTTGTTTGAGTGGTATTAAATAAATTATTTGTTTTCTTCAAATTGTGTGGTCAATAAAAACAAATGAAAGTTGCCATATAGACAAAAAAATTTAGAAGATAATATTGTAGCCTTATTTTATGTATATATGTATAATGAGGCTACCGTGATGTCAGACCTTAAGAAATCTGACATATGATATTGTATGTAACTTTAAATAACCGGCAAAATGAGATAAACTAAGTACATGTTTATTGATATCTATAAAAAAATTGAACGATCTTGAACGAATTATATCAGCATTTAATGCAACAACGAAGACCTTTCACAGTTTCCTATCAATTAATTCATATAAATTAGATTTAATGTGGCGTTGCGTAAGATTTTTTATGCCATAATTGTAGTTGTTATGCCTATATTACACTTGGATAGATAACATAGTTGTTGAGATTTTAGGCGCCAACAAAAAGTTTAATTTATCAATAATAGGTGATAATAGGCCAAATATTAAGTTTGCATAATTTGGAACCCCTATAATAAGATATTCTAACAATGGCACAGTTGGGGGACTTCATGGTATGAGTTGTTGGACAATTAAAAACTGCTCTAAGCGATCTCAACGATGTTTTTTTGCCTTCGATATCGCTTTTTGGTCCGTGCTGTTAATATGTTAACTCTAATTGGAGAGGTGAAATATTGCTACAATGTAACGAACTTCGGGTCACTTTGACCCCAAGAAAAGAATACTACTGTAGAAAGATGTTTTTAGAAAAAAAATTAAAATATTGCAAACGACATACTTTACAATGAAAAAGTGCAATATGAAGTATTATTTAAAAAAAGACAAGTCATTTACTAGCGTATTCGTTACATGTATTTTTTGAACATTTACCGTTAACTGGCTTTTACATGAACTGCAGCAAATGGATGTCTTCTTTTCTTTACGTCTAGGACATAAATAGTACCTTTTGCGTTAATTTGGGGTGTTATCAATTTGATCAAGCTGGAGAGGGAGTTGTTCTTGAACGCCAGAAATTTTAATACAACAATTTTATAAAATGAAAACGGGAAATTTCAGTTGATGGATTACGAGATTCATTGATAATATAGCTATTTGATGCAGTTATGTCCAACAGTGTATAAAAAAATGGCCATCGGTCAACGACCAGTTCTTCTATTTGACAAATAGTTGGAGCACTTTTGGTCCAATGTATCCACTCCACTCTTGGTAGAATTGTGAAGCAGTATAATATCTGGTTTACCTGGAGTATTATTGCATATTATGGTATCATGTTGTTGTGAAGATATATACCATTATAATATCTTTAAATAAAATGAGGTTGAATGCTCGAATAAGTGAACTTTGAAAATAAGGTTATTATCGAGCACAAGTTAATTAAATCAAGCCCAAGTACTTTCGCTTAAAATAGCATCTTCAGGGGCATTTCCTCAAAATGTAAACTATCCGGCAAGCGTAGAATGTGGAAACATTAAAAATAACATAAAATTGTACAAAACACTACACTAAAACGAGGACGAACAGTTTAAAATTACTTAAAGATTCTACGCTACATTCTCTGTCAGTATCTGGAGGGATTATCCCTTCGTTTGGGAGGGAGTTGGCGTGAAGATTCTTTATGGCAGCTACTAGTTTGGTAGATGGAGAGGACGATGTTTTGTAATTAAGGAGATGTCTTTATATTGAAGGCAATCGGGTGCAGTCAATTCTTTTATGAAGACAATTAGGGCGTTTTTCGATCTCTACTTCCTCGAATGTTCTTAGAATATGTTTTGGATCCTTCGATAAGTTTGGTCTACGTAAGATCATGTACACTGCCCAAGTAATAAACTCTGTGTTCGTTTCGGATGTTGCCTTTGAAGGATCGCACGAGCGTTGAAAGTTTTTCTTGAGCGGTAAATATAGTATTTAATTCCTTTGATTTGAGAATTTTATCGATTTTGTCGGTAACACCTTTGATATAAGGAAGAAATGCTTTCTTATAGAGAGTCTGATTCTTTGGATAGAGATGTAACGGGAGATTTTTGATAGAGATTTAACGGGAGATTAAATAGAAAAGTTCTGCGGATATACTTGAATCGTCACAAAAGCGTATCACTCTAGAATCAAGAGTATTATTGACTGGATTAATTTGTGCAGATGGTTGATGGACATTAGCATGAAATGAGTAAGTTGTTTGATCATTAGAAATTGGTTTGTAGTCCGAAAAATTGATGAGATTTGAGAGTTTAGCAATATAAGAGGAAGTGTTTAAGATGACTATGCGTTTCCTTTCGACAGGAAGAATGACTCAATTTTTATTTAGTTGAAGCTCTTTCAGATCTTTTGAACTTGGGGTAACAGAATAATTAAAACCTAAGTAGCATTGATAGAAATGGTAGTGTTGGAAAAGTTGTGAACCACTATGGTGGGATTTAAAATATGTTCGATAATTAGGTGTGCTCATTTGCATTTTAATGTTTCGGTATTGGATGTATAAACATTAAAAATTTCAGGCTGTCTGCGTATTCATCCTATTGAAACTATCGAATAATATGGGATGTACATTTAGAGAATGGATAGAGGACCAGGTATTAAAAATATGGGTGTTTGTATCTTCTTTGGGTCTAGTATATGAGTGAGCTGGTATTTAGTATAGATTTTGTACGCTTTTTTTATCTTTTGATACTGCTGCTACTTTGGCTGCCTTTTTGTCGAACGTATATAGTTATTTCTTTTCTACTTTATTTTCACAACAATCCGTAATTGTGTAGTTAAAATAAAAAGCACACTTACCGACATATCGTTTGTTAAAAATATTGAATATACAACCATCCGTCTATATCCAATAAGTACGTCAAACAATAACATTGCAAAATAAAATCGAAATATTCAACAAATGCACCGTTTGGCCTTTTGACTGATACTTTTTGAAATCACGTGAATTAATGTTGGTTTTTATAATAATCGGATTTTCAAATAAAACAATGAACAAAATCAGCTTTTACTGTTTTTTTTTCGATTGGAATGCATGAAATTTTATAATTTTTTTATTGCCGTAAAAAACTGATAAAATCAGTTTATTCGTTTATGTGAAGTTTGTTCAAGTATGTATCTCGATGATAGAGAGGAATTGATCGTTTTGAGGGTGATAACTATTCCCAAAATATGTTAAATTGGTTTGAAATATTGGTTTTTAATCCAATTTCAAAAAATTCCTAAATTTAATTGGGAATTGTAACCTAATAAGAAAATTGATCAATTTTTTGATGTTATTGCTTGCAACTCTAAGAGAATATGGTGATAAATTGGTAAAACATACACAATAAATAATTATATTTTCGATTTAACTCAAAATGGCGACCACGTCTAGTAATAAGGGTTCAGTAGCTTCCCTTTCAGTTAAATCTATAATCGTCGATGTTCATAAAATTTTAAGTTTTTAAATTACTTTTTATATGTAAACCAAATGTTTTTCAACCGATCTATAAGTGGTTTTCTGTGAATGTTCAAGTTGTGGCGAAAAAGCTGGCACATGTAGATAAGTACATAGTAAATTAAACAAATTTACTGTTTGTATTTTGAGAACGGTTTCCGAAGTGGAAATTGAAACGTCAATAAACGTATTTTAACCTTTAATTGTGGCTTATTCCCAGTTAAATAGTAATTAATTTAGAATGCCACAAGAAAATAGCTTTAGAACTATAATTTCGTAAAAAAACGTAAAGCTTTTCGTTTCTGCCTAAAATATAATACAAAAAATCAGGAATTTCCGTAAATCCTATACTTAATTACTCTAGTTACAAGATTTAATATATAGATACTTATGCTATTAACCGTAAAAAACGAAAATATTCAATAAATTAGTAAACACTCACATTATAGTTCGATGACATTCGTAGAGAACATCTGATATTGCGAAAATAGGTGCATTTGTGATGACCTGTTTTAATAGCCAAACCGGCTTCCGACAAAATAAAGCGATAAAAGAATGCCACAGGGTAGAGAGCCTATGGAACCTGGCATTGAATGTGCGGGGCACATTTTAAAACAAAATGGTGTGTTGCTAGTGGGATTCACAAAATATGTGAGTTTCTCGACCATAACTGAACTACATATATATACGTTTTTGTTCTATATTTGTTCTGTTGAGAAAATAATAATGCTTTAACTAAATTATGGGCCAAAACCAATAAAATTCTAAGAGTGATTATGTAAAATCGCTCTTAAGTGGACTAAATTAAGAGAGAACTGTGCAAGTGTGCATTGGATTTGAATACTCCCCCAAACATATTTTATCACGAAAAGGGTTTTACGTACACACACTTGACGTATTCGAAGCGATAAAAATAATAATTTCTAGACAGAGTTAACTGAAAATACAGGTTCGGCAAAAGTTTGAAATTCAAGAAATTCAAGAGAAATTAACATACCACAAAGTAAATACTAATACATGTTTTTTCTATTTACATTTACAATTTTACCCTTTTTACCTTTACCCACAATTAATATGGAAGTACTTACTTTTATGTATCACTGATGATGGTTCGATAAGATAGAAAACGTTTTAAAATTTTGTTAATTGTTTTATATATTTTATGTAAATTAAATATTCAAATTGCACAAGAAGTTTTACACTTCCTTGTAAGTAATTTTCTCTTTATAACGCCTTTTGGTTACTTTTGTGACATATATAGAAGAGTTGTTTGCTATTAATGTAATAGAACTTATAAACATGCTTGTTCAAACACAAACCTCTTTTGACTGTATGATGTATATTTGAACTTTTGAACCAAATGTAAAAAACAGAAAATGCTGGCTCTCCAAGTTAGGATTTGTGCTATAGGCTAGCAACCTATATATGAAAAAAGAGACTCTATGAATTATTGTATATTATTGACTCGGAATAGAACGAGAACATGGACTAGATCTAAGCTACGAAATAAATACATTATTTTAAGCGTATGGAACCTATGGATCTGTTGTCTACCTGGAATTACCACACATGCTATAAAATGGCTCCAAAAGATATAATGTTGGACGTTAAGGCTATACAGGAAATGAGATCGACGCAATCAAGAAGGTTGCACATGAAAAATTCGCTGGTTTTCTTGTCAGTAGAAGAGGAAAGACATGGATTTGGATGTCGTTTTGTAGTAAATAGACCAATACACGCATGTATTCTTTAAGACTGAAGGAAAGGTATATTGTTTAATTTAATCTTTTTCTCAGATCACTCACCGACCAAAGTAACAGCTGAAGACGCCAAGAAGGTGTTCTATAAAATACTAGAACAGCAGTACAACTCTGCACTCAAATCATCATTGGCGACAAATTGAGCAAAGAGAAGCAACTGAAATCAGTGATTAACATCCATATAGTTTACATGATACCATTAAAGACAATGGATTCCGATTGGCGGAGTTCGCTGTAGCCAACAATATGGTAGTAAAAACCACACAGTTTCAAAAAAATATATGCACAAATTAACTTTGATCTCCAACGACAGAATTACACACAACCAGATCAACCATGTATTTTTTGATGGACGACATTCTTGCAAGTCAAGTGATTCAGTCCACGGTCGGCTCTAGACCGACGCATTTTGAAGCTGATGCTCTGCTGACAAGTGCATCATACAACCATTAACATATCACATGATCTGTTTTATTGTATTTGCTAAGTATTTTTTGAAGGGATTTGTATATATCTGCTGTTTCTTCTTTTTTGTAACCATCCTCATGGAGCATAAATGCTAATAATTATGGCAAGAATTGTAAGTCTAAACGTTTTGACGCAGGTGTTGAGAAATAAATAAATTATTGAATTACAGTTTGTTCATTCTTACGTCATAGTGGAAACAATCTTGTTACTATTAGTTCATTTATATATAAGACTATAGTTTCATTTATGACACCCAAGTTAAGTTAAGCAATCTGTAAAATAATCTTCTGAAAATTAGTGACACTATCACTTCCAGGGATTAAAAGTGCTACAATGGCAGTAACTTTGGGAATATGTGAGAAAAATTAAGAGTGATATATGAGAAGCAATATAATCTATTCGTAACATTAGCAGGTGAGAAGAAAATTTGCAAATAGGCAGAAAGTCTGGTTGCTTATTTTTTCTGCGAAAGTTGAAAGATTAAAATAATCTTCGTCTTTGTCTAGAAGGAGTCTATGCTATGTAACGTTGAAAATGTAATACCAACATAAAACATTTGGTACTTTTAACATTTTTACATTTGGTAAATTTGTTGTAACGAAAATAAATACGAATAAAAAATTTGTTCTGAATGTTTTAGAAGTTTCACTTTTTTCGAAATTTTTACAAAAATCTGATGTTACTTATAGTCGAAGCCATACTATAAGCTGTAATAGGTTAAATATTATATTATATTGGATTTAACCACAATCCATTTTAATGCAAATTACATTTTATAAGGTTACAATTAACATATTTGGGACTATCATAATGGACCAACTAGTACCTGATAAAATTGATCAAAATCGCAAATATTAAATAAAAACACTTTTTTTTTCTTAATTAGCATTTGTTGGAATAACCATCTCGAAGTAGGACCAAAAATGGCCAAGTGCTGTGTTTGGCTAGTACTATTGTACGTAGTAGAAGAATGGACGCTAAGAATAGAGTACAAACAGTAAACTGAATTGAACCATTAGAAATGTGTACATAGGCGAATGTTAAATATTGCTTGGAGATCACATATAACTAACACCGAAATATTGAGAATAGTTAACAAGACATCGAGAAAAGATAAATATAAAATACTGCAGCTGATTGTTAAGTAAAAGAGAATGGCGAAGAGGTTTAGGGAGAAAGCAAGCTTCTTGCTCAAAAGGTACAAAACTGGCACAAAAAGAAAGGGAATCAATTTATTAAATGCCAAAATACTTACATAAGAATCTGAAAATGTCGATAATAAAAGATGTCATGAGAGACCTGTTCGAATAACTTTGGAAGGAAAAAGACTAAAATAATCCGGCCTGAGGACCTTCTTAACGATTAATAACTGTATCCATCCATCATTAAAAATTATTGTTCCAATCCTAATCTCCAATTCTTTCTATTTACTTTTGATTGTTTAATTCTGTATTTTGGTCTTGTTATTTCTTATTATTATTGTTATTACCATTATCTTGCTTGTCTCTTCCTTTATTTCGATCTTTATACTGTCTATCTATTTCTTTTTATCATATGATGATCTATGATAAGATGATCTTCCAACGGGTTGGCTTTATGATGATCCCTAAGTCACATAGAGCGGCAGAATGCCGAGACCATCGACTGATTACCTTAATGAACCCTCTACTTAAAGTATTCCTCTGCATTCTTCGCACAAGAATGTTCAGTAAGCTGGAGGAGCTAAGCTGTGAGATACAATTTGGTTTCAAGAGCGGAATGGGTACATGTTAGCAGCTTTCTACTTGAATACGCTTGTACAAAACTGCATAGACCAATGAAAGATATAGTCATCACATTCTTTGGTTATTTGCGTTTGATACTCCAATTAGGCTCCAATTGGAAATTATGGTGAATGACTAATGGAGCCTTCAACAAGAAATAAAATGCCGTACCAAACAAGCAAGACAAGCTTTTATTAAACCGCTACCATGTAACCTTAATCTTTCTTTTAATCTCCTCTACAGGAGGATTAAATGCTGTGTGAGTTTCATATGGTTATACGGCATGGAGACATAAACATTGAAAATGTTCTAGATTAATAAGTTGGAGTGTTTCGAAATGTGGATTCTACTAAGAATGTTCCGCATACCATGAACGGATAGGTTGAGACACGATGAAGTTTTAAGAAGGTCAACTACTGAAAGTGAATTGCTCTGGTTGATAAAGTTGCGAAACATTGGACAGGCCTAAGTAATACAGGCGAGCTCTGTCATGCATCGAAGAATAGAGGTCTGGCCTTAAGATAATTCACTAACACACTATAGGTGCAATGCATTAGAAGAAGAAGAACATTCTATCTATTCCGTCGTCATTTCTGTCAGTTCTTTCATTTTTTTGGCGACAAAATAATCTTCGGAAACGTCAGAAGCCAGTTAGGTTTAATAGTCTTCCACTCGACCTAAGAAGCCTTTTGGGGTTCAGAAGCCAGTTCGAATTGTGCAACCTTTCCATATTTTTAAGATATTATCTTTTTTTAATTCTATTATCCCATTCTCTATTATCCATAATTGCCTTTATTTTTTTCTTCTTGCCTCCATTCACCAGAAGTGTCTCTTATTCGTTATGTATTTTTTTCGTTTTCTTTTTACAATAGTTGGGAACTGTTTGCTTATTACTCTATTATTGTGTAGTAGAAAGTAAATTTGCATTGAAAATAATAAAAATAATATTCACATTAAGCATAAACCTAATTGCCTTGCTTAACATTTTTATTCATTTAAATATAACTATTTTCGTTTTAGTTCTGAAATTATCGGATATGATATAGACATAACCCAATAATGCTTATTTAACTATCAACTATATATATGTATACCTGTTTACAAATAAGACTGGATTGTTATCTAACTTAATTTAACCATGAAATTAGCCATGTACGTGTCTAATTACTAGAATTAGCCGTTATGGTGACTCCTATCCCTGTTATTTCAATTATCTTAATAACTAGTTATGTTTAACTATCTTAAAGGAAACAGAAACATTATAATGCCTCACTTATTTATACAATATGACGATTATGGTATATGAAGTACCGTGGTTTATGATATTTGCTAGTTTTAAGCATCCATTGTTTTACCACGTCTACGTCTATTACAGAAAAAGAAATTGATGAATTTATTACGGAAATATATGAAAAGGTCATTACATTCACTTAGTTTGGGTGTAAGGCATAATTTTTAGTGAGTGTGTTTAGTAATTTCTGAAAGTTTTAAAGATTTTATTGGTGTTCTTGAAAGGTGGTTGAGAGAAATCAAATGGAATGGAACTACGAAATCCGAACAACGTCTTCGACATTTTCGTCACATTTCTTGTAAATCCTGGCATTAATCCTAGTCCTGGTTTTAAGAAAAATCTTGAGTGGATGATTCATAAGTCCTAAGTTTATCACTTTCACAGATGGTTTCTTTGGCAGTGCTACAAATGCTCATAACACCCATTCCTTTGGAATATTGACTGAATCGTAGATGGCATTGAATTTCACCTCGCTCTCTAGTATTGATGAGCCGATCATGCAGTTCGTTTCTGGAGAGTTTCCTCGATAGTCCCGGAAAAGTTCTTCGTTGTACACTTTTCAGGTTGCTATCTTCTCCTCAACTGTCGTTTCCAGATTCCCTCTTTGTCCATGAGGAAGTTTGTGGTTCTCCTCTTGTATTGACCAGTGGTTTCTCGAATCTTTCGAGAGATGTTTATATGATCACGTTTTATTATTTTTTTCAAATAAATTACATTTTTCTTGCACACATATTTGCTTGGCTCTCCTCAATTCTTTCTTGATTGTTTTGTTGATTTCTTGGAATCTCCTCGTACCCTTGTTCTTGATTACTCTTCTTTAGTCCATCATCTGCAGAAGGTCATCAAGTATCCTCGTCCTCTTCCTCTTTTCACTCTTTCTTTTCTGGTTTACTCCATTACTGGAGCTACAAAAGCTACAAAACGTTCTCTATTCTGCGCCACTTTTAGGAATTGTTGAATGTTCATACCCGTCCAAGCTCTGATATTGCGAAGCCATTACATGGCTCTTCTGCCTACTCCTCTTCGGCACTCTATCTTCCCATCAATTATTATTCGTAGCAGGTTATATTTGTCATTTCCCATTATGAAGCCTAAGTATGAGGTCCATCTTTTCTTAATCGTTGTTATAAGTTTTTCTAACTCTCTATTTATGATGTTTAATACTGTTATTTAATACTATAATTTATGATTTGTAATCTGTTGTGTCCGTGATATGCTGAGAGTTCTGCGATAAAGCTACATTTCTAGTCGTCTCATGGTATTTAATTTTAATGTCTCAAACTACAACTCCATACAGAGGACCTGACCTAATGTAGAATTGAATAACTCCAATTCGGATCTCTAAGCTCAGTTTTTGGTTATCGATCATTTGCTTGCATTTATTGTACATGTTCCTAGCCCGTTCTATTCTTGTTTTTATTTCTGTATCTGGATCCCACTTATCATCATCATTACGATTACATTACATTACCATCATTAAGTACTACTCCTAAGTATCTGAATTTGTGAACTTGTTCTAATTTAGTGTTTTTTAGGTCAATGCGGTAATTTTCATGGATTTTGCTAATCACATTTATTTTTTTTTTAAAGATTTATTGTCAGTTCCATTGATTCACTTGCATTATTAACTCTGTCTAGTATATTATGTTCCATTTTTCTGCTAGAACGGTCTGCATCCGATATGTATATATGTACGTTATGTATACCATTTGTCATGTCTATGCTTTTGAATATGCATTCAGAGTACAGTTCAATATAATGGAGACATGACACAGGCATGACACAGGCTTGTCGTAAAAGTTTTGAATTATGCGTAGATCTTTTCCGTCTAGCTTCATTTACTGTAGTTCAAAAAACAATATTCCATACAGAACTCGTATCAAAAGCTTTCTAGTAGTCGATGAAACAGAGATGTCATACCTATTTCATATTTTTTATAAATTCGGTACTGCATGATCTTTAACAGTATTATTAGTAACTCATTAAGCTAATGAGGCTAAATTCGTTGTATTTGCGGGAAGCAGATTTCTTTGGTATGGAATCTTTTAGGGTGTCATAATCCAGGTTCTCTTTCAGGTTATTATTGATGGATGTCTTTAGTTTGAGTTGTATCTGGCTCGCTAATGGATTGTGGTCCGATGAGAAGTATGCTCTGAGTAGGTCTTCGCCGAAGTCAAGCTGTTCTTGAACCTCTTGTTAATAAGAATGAAGTCTATTTGGTTCAAGGTGACCTACATGTATAAAGCCGTCTGGGAGGAAGTCTAAACCACGCGTTGGTAATAGTCAGATAAATCAGTCTCCTCTTTCACTTTTTATAAAATAATTTAATATGACAATCTCATCTCAAAATACAATTCTCATCTCAGAATACACATCAAAGAGTCAGCAAAGAACCAACCAGATGTAAAATAGAGATTGATGGCATCAGTATTGAACAAGTAGTGGAAATAAAATACCTGGGAATTACACTGTCTAGCTGTAGAGACCTGGACAAAGAAGTAAGAGATGTGGAACTACAAAAAGCAAATACACTGGTAGTATGTTTATTAACACTATATGGCGAAACAGACACATTAATACTGAAATGAAGACCAATGATGACATATGCCTCAGATACAAGACCCAACACAGCCACAACGAAAAGGCTACTGGGAATGGCAGAGATGAAAGTTGAAATGAGATGAGAAATGGACACAACATGGAAAAAAGAATGGAATAACTGCACAAGCAAAATGGAGGAGACCCATGTCGTCAAAATATCAAGAGGTAAGTCACCAATTGACAAAAGAAGTATCGGACGACCGCGCAAAAGATGGAGTGACAACCTTGCATGGAGGTATCAATCCGCCAATGAATAAGCAACATTGCTTATAAGGAGAAAGAATAATAACTCAATCACAGAATCACATAGCAGCTTTCGAAAGTGAAGAAGTACAAAGTATTATACATATAAAGGAAATTATCACCAGAGTACTAAATAGAGGTTAAGAGCGATACAAGGGATTTTTGGATTAATCACGTACCATATATAAAAGAAAAAAACTTCCACAAAACCTCACGTTTAGAAACGCTTCATTTTTAGGAATTAAGTGCAAGTCGTCATGTCGTAACAAGGTGACTAACAGTTGACCCCGAACAATATGTCTGCGAGCTTAAATAAAAACCATAACGCAAATTAATTTAAACAAATCATTCTATTTACATTTTAATAAATCAAGTTATTCCAGGAATTTATTAGCCAGAATTGGTGTGGTGAATTGAGACAAATATACTTTCAATTTCGGTATCAATGAACCCATTCAGATTCGGCTGATTGAGATTATATCATATTGATTTGACAACAATTATTATAGGTCACTTAAAATAAAAATTTTGATTTGGAATTTGTTGGTAATATTTGTTGATTGATTTGAATGGACGATGAAGTCATGAGTTTTATTAAATCTTTTGCATTTTTATTAGCTCGAATTGTTTCCTGTCTGGTTGTTCTTGATCATCGATTAAAATAGGTTTTCGCACTTTGACTGATAATTTGATTTCACTAAACAATTAAAGTGGAAGTTTACCGCACAAAAATGTCACCGTTATTTCTCTGTTAGGTATTACTATGTAGGAAATTTTTTATAGGAAACCTTTCTGTTTCGATGAAAATTACATTTTTTGATCTTATGAATAAAAGAACTAATATATTCCATTTTGTTTGTTTGATTGAGATCTAAAAAAAATATAACTCTCCATTTCCATTCCCGAATTCTCTTGAAGTACCACTATTTCTTGCTGATATTACATAAGTATCTTTATGATTCTCATGAGATCAATACAATTTATCCCTTTGATTGACCGGACTCTGGAGTTTCGATAACTAGAGCCTAATCTTTAAAACCTCTAACATGAAATTTTAGTTTTGAATTTTGGAAATAAATGTGAGGCATTTTAAATATGCTTAAAAATGCTGAATTAAACTTTCACATTACAAACGATCTAAAATATATAAAACTGTTTTTTTAATTACATTAGTATGTTTTTCAAAACAACTCATCTTCTTTTACACATTACACTCAAAACCATCTTCTTGGAGGCAGTTTCCGTGACTTGCGATCATTTGTAATATAAAAGTTTAAATTCTGCGTTTTTTAAGTCATATTTCAAATGCCTATATTTGTTTCCACAACTCAACATTCAAATTTCATGTTATAGGTTTTGAAGATTGGTCTCTAAAAATCGAAATTTTACTATGACCGCTTAATTACGTGATACATTTTATTGATCTCACAATTTGAATGTATTTATTGAAGAGATTTATAGAAACTCACTTTATTTCCGGTAAAATACAAGAATTGCACAAGAAAGCTGCGCTCTTCACCTTTAATACGCATTTTCATTTTTGTCGATAGCACACTCTGATCAAAAGATATCGATTTTTACCTTCGACTTAATACACATTTTATTTAACATTGATTTCGCGCCCTCAACTGACACTCAAAATCGCCGGTCGCTTCAAGCGTTGTTTCTGAGAGAACGGTTCATTCTACAGAAAAAGTTCTAATTAACATTTTAGTTCAAAATTGTCTCAGCTACTTTTTTATTTGAAGCATTTTTTTCTACGGCGTACAGGTTCTTATTAATTGATTTCTAAAGTTTTTACCCTTACGAGGGGGGTTTAGGGGGAAGCCCTGGTTAGAAGTGGTAACCTTTTCTTAATCTTTTTTAGGGTCCCAAAATTGATATTCTTGCAAAATTCAGCTTGCTCGTATGATTTTTAGGGGTCACATCTCTGACGACTGAACTATATTTACCTCAGTCTTCGATGCTTTTTTGATTAGGGGCGTAGCAAGGGCTGGCATAACAATATGGTGCTTTTAAACTAAATTGATCATGATAATGAGACAATTATCGATCCCGGATAAGGATTTCATGACCCTCTGGTGATTATCGATCCCGGATAGATAGCATCACCCTGCTAACAGAAATATGGTGATCATGATGACCTCACAGCAAAAAAACAGCTAACACACTGCACCGCCTCCAAAAATAGATACTCCGGCTCAAATGCTTGTACATATTAAAAATTTAAGGATGGTCTCATCGTTGGCCTTAAGTATTATTACCTAAGTGTGCCTTAACATCTGTTGAGTCGAAGAGTAACTGTTGAACTCAGTGTCAAAAGCCAAACGTTAATGAGATAATAAAGGAATTAAGGGACGTTTTTTTCTTAAATGAAATTTTGATTTAAATATGCTATCGGATTTCTCGATAGAAACTTCTGTGAAGATCATATATCAGTATACTCAAAAGTTTCCTAAGAAAATTATTATACGGGAAACGAAAAAAAAAATGAATGTCGACTGTGTCATAATTTTGTTCTTTTCCATTTTATTTCTTTTGAAAACTGAAAGTATATTAATCAATCTTTTAATGTTATTTTAACATATAATTTATTTATTTACTCTTTTCAGGTAAGCCACTGCTTTTGGCCTTCTACTATACTGTTTTTGGATATACATTGTAAGTAATATTGTATGAATTATTTTTCTTTCTAATGATTTTTGGGATAGCATAACTTTTCTTGAAAAGCTACGAACTCTTGAGCAAAGACGCCCTAACGTTTTAACCTTGTTTAGGCTTTTGTGCCTCATCAAGGGTGGTATTTTTGTTAGATAAACGTGAGTCTCAAGTTGCCGCTCTCCGAGAAAAGTGGAGGCTGTAAAGCAGTGTTAGAAGGATTTCCTACCTTTTGGAGATTATTGGCCTTTTGTTTTGTTTTAAACGCGTGGAGGATAGCTGTGGCTGTGTCCTCACCTAGGATCAGGTATCGTTGTGGAATGAGATTAAACCACAGAAAACCAATCTCCCCCTGACCTTGTGATTTGAATTCGACTCTTAAGGAGTGTACGGGGTGCTCAGTGGTTGGTGTTGGCTTATTTTTTTTGGTGTTTACGTGTTTATGATTGTGACCTTGGTGGAGGTAAAGTGTGTATATGGGTAAATGATAGGTGTATATATGAATGATGTATGTGGGTATATAAATGATATGTGTATATAGAATAGTGCATGTGTGTGTTTTGTTGTGTGTTTATGTGCGGAGTTCAGTAAAGGTTTGGTTTATATGGTTATTATACCAGGAGGTAGATATGGCGTACCCATACAGTGTGTTGGACATTTGGTTGAGATAACGGATATTGTCACTCCTCTTTTTAGGGAAGACTTTAAAAAAGGATACTGGACGTGAAGTGAATTTGGAATTTCATGTCCGAGGAAAGGTCATATGAAGGGATTTGTTTGGGAGTGTGTACAGGTTGTGTTTGTTTTGTATTTTGGGGTTGTATTCTGCGGTGTGGACATTATTGATCAAAGACAGGTCCAGACAGTCTTATCTAGTAACAATCAAACAACTTTACGAGATAAAGTTGGATGTTGCCATTTTCTGGTCGACGAAATAGTCGCAAAAATCATCTTCACAAGTCCAGAATCTACCATGTATACTAAAAAAAACACCTGGCTTTTATCTATTAAGGAAAATTTGGATACTTCTCCATAGAGTTCGAGCAAACCATTACAAATGGGCAGATTTCTAAAGAAATGGTACTCAGGTGTTGCAAGACAGTACGTAAAGGATTGTCAAAGAGTAACAAGGACTTAAGAAGCTTATCACGAGGATTTCATGCTATCTAAATAATTTGGAATTCTATTTGTGACTATATAACGATCTATTTTTTACAATTTTTATTTGTATATATGCTATACCATATGTCGGTCAGATATCGAAGCGGGCAAGACGGCCGATTCTCATTCGCTTCGCTGTCGAATGGTTCAGTGGAATGAGCCCCAGATCGGTGTACAGAAAAATAAAAAGGCTAACGCAGCAGTTTAAAATTCTAGATGAATCTGCGGCTTAGACTAGAATATGTTGGATGTTTGATCGGCATATGGTAGAGCAGTACGGCAAGAGATAAGGGCTTGCGGCTCGGTGATACTCCTCCATAGATTCCTACCTGAAGGGCGTGCCGCCTAAATACCGGTATATATATATATATATATATATATATATATATATATATATATGCGCTATACCATGTGATAAATAAAATAAAGTACCTAAATATATACCTTGGCCGCTTAAAAGATGGAATCCAAGGTCGCATGATCAATTCAACGCAAGCATCGGCAGGCGGTCAAAACTAGGCCTTCTGGGAAACTATTTACACTGTTATTATTAGTGTCATGATACTATAACTCATATGTTTTATTTATCATTATTTGTAATGAAAATCAATAACCTGTAAAAAACGGTATAAATATATTACAGCGAGAGTACTAGTTCGTTTTTGTTGAGCGGTGTAAACGTGGGAAAAGTGATAACATAGGGAGAGGAATATTTATGAGTGCGTGCCATTCACGTGATCATTCCATCTTTTCAGTGGCTCAACTATAGTAACATAGTTCGAAGATTTATAACTTTCTGAAAGATTAAAACAAAATATAACAAATTCACTACTCAATAACGCAAAAAACGTCAATGCCTCAAAAACACCCAAGAATTTATTTCTTAGTTTGAAAACATGTGTTTGCTAGACAATGTAGCAAACTAAAGACCGTTTTTTTTCTACAATAATCCATCGAGTAATTGAAGACTCTTTAATCATTATAATAACACATCGCAATAAGGATTGAAGTTATGAAATAACGTTGACATAATGTTTATTTAAACAAGGTATTTATTAAATTTGGTGATCTGTAACCGAGCAAGTATACATTTTGAATAAAATATTAAGTTTGCCTTGAAATGTGTTAGGTGACAACTGGTATTTGCCGTCGGTGGATATCTCGTCATGAATTATTGACATTAATTTCAATATTTTTCATAAATATTCAACGGAAGTTTGTGGCTTCTTGATGCATAAGATATTTAAACTTTTTGTAAATGAAAATTATATCTGAACAAGAGTATTGCAATAATACTAGATTTTTATGTGGATCTTTACTATAAGAATACTACCTAGTTCTTTCTCTGTTCTAGAGAATATAATATTATTGTTGGGTTTGATCTAGATATTTCTAGATACATAATAATGCTATATTTAAATATATTTCAGACAGATCTCGTTCTTTATCACTCATGATTCGCTTTGTCTTTATTTTTATTTGTAGTTATTGTTCCTCTTCCGGATTTATTATTTTGATACCATAGCAGTTACTACCTCTACTGGTTCTACTAGTTTTACCCAAACATTCGTTAATACCTAGAGATCTAACAAAGCGATTGATTTTTTACATTGTTGCGTGTCCTTGTATCCTTAGAAAGGACATGTTACATATATGTCAAATTGTTGTTGAATGGTGGGATAAATAAATCCCATCAGTAAAGAAACAAACTTATATTCAAAATAAAAAAAGTACATTACACAAAAAAAAAACATTACTTATTATGAATGATTGGTGGTAAAAAACAATTTTTGCATAGAAGCACATTGCACGCTGTACAAAAGTCGTAGTTTGAGTTTCTGATTTATTCTGTGAACATCTAAAGCGCCTTCTCTTAGTAAGTATTTATTGTTAAAAATGGTCTCCAACGTTAATCAATGTTTCTGTCGTTTAGATATTTTTCCAGAACGGCCAGTTATTCGTCTTTTTACATTTGATTTCGATCTTCTAATTAAATTAGCTGTTTTGCTAGTGGCACCAGAAAATTCAAAAGTGAAAATTTTGTATTATCTTGTTGTACACTTTTTTATGCAAATCCTTGTAAATAATCAAAAAACATACAATAGCTTACATAACAAATCTATAAGAAACTTTTCTCCACCATTTCGCAGATTTTCGGTCCATGTCATATGTGCTAACGTTTTGATCGCGAAAGCTACCCCTCCCATAAAATTATTTCTCCAGTTTTCAGGTTCCTGTTGATAATTCCAACTGTTGCACTGTGACAATTGGACATCAGCATCACTTCTTTCGCATCTTTCCATTTAATCGCTAAAATTCTTTCGGATGAAACTAAAAACTCCACATCACCCCTTAACATTTTGTTATTTTCAAATTTTGCTACGTTTACCCGATTGGCCATACAGGTTCCTAAACATGGAAAATTTAGTGTGTTTAGTAGGTTAAATGAAGTTAAAAATCTATCAAAGCATAGACACACATCTGGTGACCTTATGGTGTTGGCTTGAGCTTCAACAACTTGTTCTTCTAGAGTTCCAGTAGTTGGTGTGGATTCTTTTCCTGTATAAATACTGAAATCGTATATATGGCTCTTTTTAATGGCTTCATAGGAAGATACTGCTTCATCGCAGATTTACCTTTAAACTTAGTCATTGATTCGTCGATGGACAGATGGGAACTCTCAGTCCTCGCCTTTACAAAATTTTGTTTCAAACAAGAAACCACTTCATTGATGTAGTATGTTTTTTATGTATTACCATTTCTTTCAGGATTATTGTGATCTCTTGAAATATCTTTCTTTATAGGGGAATTCGAAAGTGATTCGTTTTGTGACCAGTAGTGTGAGATAGATGGTACTTTATTGTACACATAACCATAGTACCAAAAATCACTGTCATCATTTCGTACATATCTATTTTTTTGTGTTTAATTTTGTATTATTTTTTTTATACCTCGTATAGCGATAAAGGTAAAGAGAAAACACATAAAGTTTATTTACCCGTTAAGTGCATATGGTGATTGTTAGAGAAATTAATTTATAACTAGAAAAAAATATATTTATAAATACACCAGAAAATGTATTTCTGGTCAAGTAATATAACAAAATATTGTTCTGAAGCTATTTTCTTGTGGCATTATAAATTAATTACTATTAAACTGGGAATAAGCCACAATTAAAGATAAAAATACGTTTATTGACGTTTCAATTTCCACTTCGGAAATCGTTCTCAAAATACAAACAGTAAATTAAACAAATTTTGTTTTTTGTTACATAGTGAAAAATTCTTCTAATAATTTAATTTTATCTGACTCATTTATATTGACAATTCAGACATACATTATGCATTTTAAAGTAGACGACTTTAAAATGATATTGCCAATATTGTTGAGTTGCGCTCCTGGGACGACTTTACTTATAAGATAGTCCATTCGATTACATGAAATCAACTTTAACTTGAGAATATCCGTCAGAAAAAATCATAGCATGTAATTCGTCTTTAAAAAGACAAACACATGACATGATGACAGTAAAATTCTCCTGTTAGTGATTCCATAGTAAATTATGAGGGAAAACCAGGAAAAAAACCTCATAATACTATCCCGAAAATAAAATTAAAGATCTATTAATAAACGGACCTTATACAAAATTAACAAAAGATCCAACAAAGTCTTTGGAAAACAAAATATGTAGAACTTTATTCAAGTTTAAAGATGTTTTAACAAATTATCAGAGA
This sequence comes from Diabrotica balteata, assembly GCA_918026665.1. Lineage (NCBI taxonomy): Eukaryota > Metazoa > Arthropoda > Insecta > Coleoptera > Chrysomelidae > Diabrotica > Diabrotica balteata. Next base: position 4,420,191 of record OU898282.1, on the reverse strand, counting down.
GGATTAATTACACCTCATTACAGTAAGACTCCTCATTTTTATGGAGTACCGAAAATTCACAAAACGAATATACCACTTAGACCCATTTGTAGTACCATGAATTCTCCTTGTAGTGAACTATCAAAATTTTTATTAAATATTTTAAAATCATTTACAAATAAAAATGACACATTCATAAAAAATACACAACATTTTTTAAATAAATTATCAAATATTGAATTTAATTCAAATCATACTTTGGTAAGTTTTGACATAAATAGTTTATTTACGAATGTGCCATTAAATAAGACTTTAAATATAGTCAAGACAAAGTTACAGAGTGATGATTCATTGGCAACTAGAACAAGACTAAACATATCGGCTATAATGGAGTTATTAACATTATGTATTGATAATACATATTTTCAACTAAATAATGAATTCTATAAACAAAATTTTGGTCTAGCAATGGGCTCTAGTTTATCTCCATTCTTAGCCGATATATTTATGGAAGATTTTGAAACAAATATCATTTCTAAACAAAATTTCAAACCCACAGTATGGTGGAGGTATGTAGATGATGTATTCTTAATATAGCCTCATGGATCAGAGTTGTTGGACACATTCCTAAATGATATAAACGGTAAAGAAGAGACAATAACATTTACCATGGAAAAGGAATATAATAACACGCTACCTTTCCTGGATGTTTTAATCTCTAAGAACGATACTGGATATGAGACTCAGGTGTATAGAAAACCAACACACACCAATAGATATTTAAATTTCAAATCAAATCACAATATTAATGTAAAAAAGGGAATAATTAAATCCTTATACGATAGAGCCAAAATTACTTGTTCTAATGAAAATTCGTTCTTGGAGGAGAAACATTTGTTAACATCTGTTTTATTAAAAAATGATTATCCTTTATCGTTTATAAATAAGGAATTTTCAACAATCGATCGAATAGAACAGAACAACTTAGAACGAGATCCTACAGCATACACAAGGAATAATATGAGGAAAATAACAATACCGTAGATAAAAGGACTATCAGAAAAACTTAAAAGGATAGGAAATAAATTCAACATTTCAACAACATTCAAAACAACAAACACGTTGAGATCTATTTTGTCCAAAACCAAACCTAACAATGAACAAGAAAGGACAAAGAATTGCATTTATAAAATACCTTGTGAATGCGATCAGTTTTATTTAGGTGAATCATCAAGGCCATTAAATGTTAGAATAAGTGAACATCAATCTTATATTAAAAATAAAGAATTTGATAGATCTCAAATCTGTAAACACGCATGGGATAATGAACATAGGGTTCAATGGAGTAATTCAAATGTAGTCCTAAAAGAAACGAATGGTAAAAAAAGAAAAATCAAAGAAGCGGCTCTTATTATGTTAAATGAGGCCAATTGTGTCGCAAATTCTTCGGCAGAATGTAGTAGGATCTGGTTACCAATATTGAAAGAGGAAGTTATTAATAAGAAAATACCAGTATTAGTAAGTAGGTAACATACAGAGGATACATCATTTATGTTTTTTAAATAACGTAACATATAAAATCAGAATTTTGATGTTTGTTGAAGGTAAACTAAATTCACGAACAAATACTTACAATGTCGGGATAGTATTATGAGGTTTTTTCCTGGTTTTCCCTCATAATTTACTATGGAATCACTAACAGGAGAATTTTACTGTCATCATGTCATGTGTTTGTCTTTTTAAAGACGAATTATATGTTATGATTTTTTCTGACGGATATTCTCAAGTTAAAGTTGATTTCATGTAATCGAATGAACTATCTTATAAGTAAAGTCGTCCCAGGAGCGCAACTCAACAATATTGGCAATATCATTTTAAAGTCGTCTACTTTAAAATGCATAATGTATGTCTGAATTGTCAATATAAATGAGTCAGATAAAATTAAATTATTAGAAGAATTTTTCACTATGTAACAAAAAACAAAATTTGTTTAATTTACTGTTTGTATTTTGAGAACGATTTCCGAAGTGGAAATTGAAACGTCAATAAACGTATTTTTATCTTTAATTGTGGCTTATTCCCAGTTTAATAGTAATTAATATAACAAAAGTCATTACATCTAAAATAAAACGTCAATTAAACGACATAATAATACATGCAGTAACATTTTCATGATATTAACTATTTTGGCGTACCTACTGAGTTTTTGCACCAAACTCACGACAAGTTCAAATAGTTCGCTTAAAATAATATATGTTCATTAGCACGGAAACATGGATCAACAGTTAATTAATATTTTTTTGGGAAAAATTAAAAAAATAGCTTTTGGTAATAGCACAATATAAACATTTGGGTGTGACTTTTACAACTTTGTTTATAATTGGTACATTATTATTTTCCTCTCGCATATAATATATCTCTTCGGCCGTTTAAACTGCAGTTTAAAAAGTAGAACAAAGTAAAAAGTATTCATTTGGGGAACTTGTTTCCAACAAAATAATTGGAAGTGGGTGGCATTGTTTTACACGTAGATATACATACATTCAAATACAATTTATTACCGCTCTCGTGTTTACTGTCCTATTTAGAATGCGGTTTAAATGAATCTACATTTTTATGTGATATTTGAGATGTTATAAAATTTAAAACAAACGCTTTCGAAAATTAGTCATATGTTTTGTAATCGTCTGACCTCTATTTGTGCTCTATTTGCATCGTCAGTTTAATGTGTTGGTTAATTTTAATCGTGATTCAGTAGTTTACAGTGACTTACAGAATACTTAAAACAATGATCAAATACTATAACCTTCTTCTTCGGTGACGTTAAGTTTTCCTAGAACGTTTTCTCCGCATGATAACTTACGCCTTTGATAGATATTAAGTTCTTATCTTAGGTCTTCTTTAGTCCTAACAGAAACCTCATCAACTAAATCTAGACTATAAAAGGTTGTCCTTTAGAGTCTGTAACATAAGTTAAAGATTTAGGTGTTGTCCTTGATTATGAATGATCCTTGATCATTCATACTGCATAATATATCGATGACTATTACAAAATCATTTCAAATGCTGGGCATTATCAAACGGTGTGCTAAGGATTTTATAAATCTCCCTTCCATTAAATTATTATACATGTTCATTTACTTCTCATGTATCTCGTTCCCCCACTATAATGTTCATTTTCAGGCTATCGAGAGAGTTCAACATCAATTCCTAAGATTTATTTCATTTAAGGATCACCAAACAGCTGACAGATCAATTACTCTAACATTGAAAGTTCTCTCAAGATCACAACTCTTCATGTCAGACGGATGCACAAGGATGTAAGCATGCTGTACAATCTATTGCACTCCCATAGTTTCAGTCCACAACTGTTAGAAAAAATTAACCTCCATGTCCCTTTTAGGCCACCATCGAACAAAGTATGCATATCATTCTTATCTATCTAGATCTACTAGGTTTGCAAATCAGTATACATGAAGTAAACTGTTTACTTCGAGTACCAGCAAGAAGCGTTACTAACTGACTTGACAATGACAAGTGCGACCTTGTCCAAAACGTCGTCCAAAATAATGGATTTTCTGGAAACCAAAATTATTCAACGCGGAGTCAAACCTGGAAAACTACAGAAGGCATATATAGCTCACGCGGAAATTTCAAGTTTCATATATATATATATATATTATATATATATATATATATATATATATATATATATATATATATATTGGAAAATAATAAGATAAGAAAACTTTACATCATTAAAATTAAAATTTTAATAACCTATTACACTTATTAAAAGTTGAGCGTCGAAAGCAGCAGCCGCTTTTGTTATCAAAAATCCGAGAACTAAAACCACGAAGTTAGTAGTGTTAGTTTAGTTTAGATATAACTTTTGATATAATTACTTACACCTAATGAATCAACTAAGCGAGTAATACGATACACAATTTTAGTGTTTCATCAAATTATAAATTTGCAGAACGCCGGGCTTTGATTATACCTGAAGAAGCTTTTGCCTACCTATGAACTTCATAGTCATTCGATTATGTTACAATTTTCCACCTTCCTTTTCTATATATTTCTTAGGCCAGTTCCTCATCGTACTTTTTGTATTCTAATCTCTTTAACCTTTTAAATTTATATAAAACAAAAATAGGAAATACGTTTTTAGTGCAGGTTTAACATTTTAAAAAAATACTCAACACTATAAAGAAAAGAAAAATGAGCTACTTTGGTCACATACTAAGAAACGAGAAATACGAATTGATACGGCGGTCATTCAAGGGAAGGTGAAAGGTAAAAGAGGACCGGGGAGGAGACGCACGTCCTGGTTGAAGAATCTGAGACAATGGGGTGGGAAAACGTCAATAGAAGTTTTCAGAACGGCTGCAGATAGAGTCAAATGGGCCATGGTGATCGCCAATGTCCTTAGGGATGGGGCACGTTAAGAAGAAGACAGGTTTAACTAGTAACATAATAGGAATAAGAACTATGGGAGGACCAGATTGCGATACTGACCATTTTCTAGTAAAGGCCAAATTAAGAACCAAAATTTCAACATAAATACTAGATAAACAGAAGAAGATCTGAAGGCTGAATGTGGCGAATATGGAAGAAGATAGGAGAAGAGAATATCAACTAGAAATATGAAATAGGTCTCACGTTTTGGAAGTAAATGAAAATGAAAGTGAAAATGGTTTTTTAAAAATGTCACTCTATAAAAAATAACAGACCTCTATTACAGAGACAGTAGAACAATCTATGGGGGAAAAAACAAAAAGAAAAAAGTGTTTCGACAAAAAATACGAAATAGTCCTAAAAGAAACAGACAAAACAAGAATGGAATATCTGTCGAACTCATCAACGAACGATTCAACAGAGAGAGAGAGAGAGAGAGAGAGAGAGAGAGAGAGAGAGAGAGAGAGAGAGAGAAAACCGCTGTCAGAAGAACACTAAGGCAAAACAAGAGGCACTTTTTACAAAACAAATTAAAAAATTAGAAAAACACAAAAGTAATACAACTTAAGAAAGGTTCTTATATAAGGAGACCCACTTTCGTGAAAGATAAAAATGGAGAAATGCCGAAACTAAACTCCCGAAAACAAAATAATCGGAAGATGGGCTGAATATTTTAAAGAAATTCTGAAAGTCCAGAACGATACTGACAAAAATGGAACCATGGAACCTGACTACGATGGATATAGCGGAAAATTTTAAATAGTCGAAATATAAATACCCCCACCAAGTCTAGAGCTGAACCTAACCTAACGTAAGAAACTAGCTGTGATAATGCTAATGTGTGTAAGTCTTCTTTGCACTCCTTTACAGAGTGTACGAAAAAATAGGAAGGTGCAAAACGTCTTTCACAAGGTGCAAAAAACCAGATATACAAAACCATAATAAGACCAAAAGTTGCGTACAGAAACGAAACATGAACGCTACAAAAAAAAAAGAAAATAAATTGCTGATATGGGAACGTAAAATTCTTCTAATAATATATAGCTCTTGCAGAGATAGCATGACATACGAATGGAGGCGCAGATACAACAAAAAGTTAAAGTCTCTCTTCGGAAAGAAAAATCTAGTGAAGCCAATAGACTAAGATGGGCATAACATGTGATATGCAGTAACGACAATCGCCTTATAAACAATGCGTTTAGGAAAGACCAGATTCAAGACGACCTAGAAAAAGGTGGAAAGATCCAGTGAGAGAGGATCTAGAGAAAATGGGAGTAAGACAATGAAAATAGTGGCTCAGGAGCGACAAACATGGAAGGCAATAACAAACACAGCAAAGACTCACGAAGAGTTATAACGCTATTGTAACGATGGTGTTTTTGGTACGATAAGAAAACAGTTACAAATACATACTTACCAAGATACGACGAACTTAAAACCTATTATCAATTACCTGATTATAACATATCCAAAAAAATAAGACCATCATTTAGTATCGTCAAAAATATTAATCTTTTTTATTCAACACAAACATTAAAAACAGTTAAGGTTACACTAAAACCAATCAAATACAATATAAACGGCAATGCAATAAAAAAATCGCCTAAAACAACAACCTTGCGACAATTCTATTTCATCAGATACCAATAGCCTTAACAATCACATAAAACAGAGCCTTCACTCCGCATCCCAAGAAGGTCCCGGTAAGATAACCAAGCACGTTCTTCTTTTTTGAGTACCGTACCCAGAGTTAGTTGTTGGTAATCTCCATAACAATTTGCTTATAAGATTTGTGATCTATAAGGAATTAAAGATCTTCAATATTTTAATATTGAAGATGACCTCTATGTGATCCGCGTATTCGATGTTGTTAAGACTTTATCCCCAATTAGAAACTCTACATTGCCTTTCTAAGGCTTAGACAGATATTATTTCCAAGTTAGATATTAAACAAAGTTGGGGATAATACACAACCTTGTCCGACTCCTCTCTGAATGAAAATAAACGACATACTTTTGGTCTTATTTGCTGATTATTCATATTGAAATTACCTAGAAATCACTTTCAGAATTTTGGATTATCAATTGATCATCGACAAAGATTTTTAACAGAAAAAAAAACTCTTTATATATTTTATGGAAGCTTTCAAGGCTTTACAACCTTTTCCAATACTATTAACGATAGGCAGGTAGTTCTTGAAATATTATTATCATCTGACCATCCGCCTGTTTGTGCGGTACTTTTGGTATAGTGAAGAATTCCTATTCAATTTAGGGCCAATAGGTCAAATATTATTGGAATCATTAATAACTCCAGGTAAAGAGGACCTGATATATTGCTGATGCATTTGCCTTGGAAAAGATAACCAAACCGTTGAGCTTCTCCGTCGTATAAGACTGACTTGGGCAGCCTTCGGCAAGCTGAACCATATTTTCAAATCGTCTGATGTACCAATATGTCTTAAGAAGAAAAACCTTTAATCAGTGTGTTTTTTCAGTGTTGACTTACGGTGCGGAAACGTTAACCATGACAAGGAGAACAGTTCAAAAGATCCGTGTGTGTCAAAGGGTTATGGAGCGTGCTATGTTGGGCATTTCACTACGAGACAAGATCCCAAATCGCCAGCTACGACAAAGAACAGGAGTGGCTGATGCAGCAGAGAGAGTAGCAACACTGAAATGAAACTAGGCAGGTCACGTGGCTCGAATAACAGATAATAGATGGACAAAGCGGATACTGGAATGGAGACCAAGAGATGATGCCTACCGAAGCAGAGGTCGTCCACCAACACGTTGGACTGATGATCTAAAAAGTTGTCATAGGAATTGGATGCAACAGGCACAAGATCGAAATGGATGGAAAATTATGAGGGAGATCTATGTCCAGCGGTGGATAAGCGAAGATTGAATGATGATTTGCCTTGGAATAGTTTTTGCTTTGTTCAGAGTTTCATCATAATTAACAGCTATTCCATCCATCGTCGGAAGTAAGCCTTCCTTAGGCTTGTCCATTCATTTCTGTTTGTTGTTTTTTGCATCGATTCGTGACCAGTTATTCGCTTGATGTCATCAGTCCATCTGGTTTGAGGTCTGTCCGTTCATTTTCAATTGTTGCATTTTTCACTTATTGATTGCGTTGGGGTAATCCTTTCATGTTTTCCTTTATAATTTTTCCTAATCCTTTCATCTTATTATTTTTCTTGTCTATGGTCTAATGACTTGCTTTTTGCACTCATCCCTTAAAAGTACTTATATTGCTGTGGCAGTTGCAGTTTTTAATTGTTGTTTTAGGTCGACCTTCACGAAACATCACTAGATCTACTATGAACAAATTGCAATTTGGCATACCACCGAAATACAGTTATTTTTAACGACGCTAAATAAACAACAACAATCAAATCGACTGAATTAGTCACCTATTCTGTCCTCTGTGACTGAGCTAAAAGTTCATTCCGTTGGTTATAATTTTGCACTTCACCTAATTTCCTACCGATCCATCTCTAATCAGAAATATTTCTTAAGAAGGGTGTTCAGAAACACTGTGGGTTTTTAAGAATGGAGTATAGATTTATACAAATCTACTAGAAATTACAGTGAAAATTAGATATTACAGTGAAAAAGTTAAAATTTGAGTACTTTGGTTATTTAACGGGAGAACTGAATATGCAATGCTACGACTAATAATGGACAGAAATATACAGGGCAAGTGCAGTGTTGGAGAGTTTCTTGGATTAGAAATTTAAGGGAGTGGCTTGAGATTAATGTTACTGAATTAAGTCAATTATTGAGGACGGTAGTGAATAAAGTTATATAGGAATTTATATTTTGTTCTAAAATATATTGGGATATTTTTCTTTTCTGTCATTCTAGCTTTCCCTATTCAGGGCCACTCTTGTCTATGTTCTTATTCTCAGTACCTGTAGATCTAGTTCTAAATCATCCAAGAAGCGTTTCTTGATACTACAGGTCTTTCAAACATTAATTTTCGTACCGGGTCTTTGTCTTTCATTCTTGTGATATGCCTTACTCATCTCTTGATGAACTTGAATGCTACAATCACAAGATTGCAATTCACAAGACTGCTATCATAAGCTACCTCAGCACCGGTAAATGTCTTATCCGAATTTTATACAATTTCTACATCTTCTTCCAAACAAAATATATAATCTATTTGGATTCTAATACTAGCAAAAGAACAACAAGGTTTTAGGTCGGGAAAATCATGCACTGACGCTATATTTATAATGAATTAAGTGCAAGAGAAATCATTAGAATACAACAAACCGGCATATCTATGTTTTCTTGACTTTAAGAGGGCATTTGACCGAGTCAAATTAAAAGACGTTATCCAGTTACTGTACGCAAGAGAGATACCTCTAGGAATAATCAAAACGATTCAAAATACCTACCAAAACAACACAATAAAAGTAAAACTAGAAGAAGAACTTACCGACCCTATTGAAGTTGGCAATGGGATAAGACAGATTCCTGAGTCTCTATTGTTCAACCTGGTTATGGATGAAATAATAAAAAGTAAGATAAAAAAAAGGATACCAAATGTTAGAAAAACAACTTAAAATAATCTGCCATACAGACGACGCAATATTACACTCTCAAAGTGAAGATAATTTACAACGTATGCTGCACCAACTTAATATAACCGCCAGAAAATTTAACATGTTAATTTCCCCAAAAAAAAGACAAAATGCATGGTTAAAACAGCAAATTTATTAAGATGTAAATTGGAGTTGGAAGGTAAGATAATAGAACAAGTGATGGAGTTGTAATATCTAGGCATCACATTATCTAGCTACGAAAAGCTCGAAACTGATGTGGAAGATCAAGCGAATAGAGCAAACAGAGAGATATTTTCCATTCTCTCCATTCTTTCCTGTCTCTTGCTTTCTGTTTAGAATTTCCTTCACATATTGATATTCTCCATCACTGCATCCCTCCACTTATTTCGTGGTCTAGGTCTCTTTTTTTTTCTATCTGGTAACCTCCATTCTTTCTTGGTGGCCGAGGTATTCTGGTCTACGTTTTTTAACTGCTGTTGACATACGGGGATTATCGTACGAATGGACTGGGTAATGTTTCATAAAGATTTAGGGTAGGAACTTTACGTATAATAGGATTAAAACATGATATAGTATTCCCTGTGTGGGATTTTTATCCTCTTCAGAGTTTGTGATTGCTGATTCTGTATAGGACGTATAAAGTTCGTCTTGCTATTTGTTACGTACTTTGAATCGTTTCCTTAACTTTTCCATCTTTTAGTTTGGATGAGTTAATATTTTTGCGAGACTTCTTTTTGATTACCTTTTTTAAATTTTAATTGTACTTTTTTAATTACAGCTACTATGGGATTGTACTCACAGCCGATGTCAGTGCCTGGATAAATTCTGTTAATGCAGTCACTTTTTTGAACTGATTTAAGTCAGTATCATTCTTTGTATAACTGGTTTTTAACATTAAAAAAATCAACCTGGGATATGATGATTTTAATATTTTAGTGTTAGGTTTCTCAAAATATTATGGTAAAAGAACCTTTAGATTACTTGCAATTGTTTTAGTATTGCACCATGTTCTTCTTCCAATCGCTCCTCGTGGAGCATAGATCGCAGTAGTCTTAGTATCGCTGTAATCAATAGTGTCGGCTTGCTACTTCTATGTAGTATGGGTAGCCTTTAGTGCTTTGCTTTGTTTTGTTTTCATTTCTCCTTGTGATTAGTGGCTGCGTTATTTCTTTTCTCGATATTAGTGGTTATCTTGTTAATCTCGATATGATATTTTTTGGTTTCCTGGGTTTGCCGCCTATATATTATTTCCATTTTTTCTTTTTTTTTAGTCTTTTCAATAGGTTTTCTCCTGTATGTATCCTCAGGTCTATGTTACTAAATAGGATTTTCCAGAAAATGTATAGAATTCTCAGGCACTTGTTAATAAATGTCTATACTTTGGTCATAAATATTTTATCTGCCTTACAAGTTTCCGCTACATATAGATGGACTGTTGACCGTTCACCGGGATATTATTATTTTTTCTACTGTTCATGGAGTATTTTTGTCTTAATAGTGCTTATTTTCACTCCAGTAAATTTTGCAATTAGAGCCAGTTTATTTATCTTCAATTTCATCTGTGCTCTAGTGCTGGTGAGGGAGCATAAATTGTCTGCAATATAAAGTCTTGCAGTTTAGAAAGATTATTGTATTTGTCTATGTTATAAACATATTATTCTTTCTTATATAATGTTTTCGGCGACAAATTCAGTGTTATTGTGTTTTATTTTTTTGTTCTTACTTCCTTGATAGGCCTGTGCCTCTGTAGTCTTCTGATGCCTTCTTATTGTGTGTTCAGGTTATTATTTCATCTTTTTCTTGTCCTTTATTTACTTCTTTGACCATTTAGCGATTTATCTCTTTTTATTTTTGTGTTTAGGAACTACAGTATACATCGCGAGACTTTTTAAATATTAAATTGCAAAAACTCTTAGTACCAGACATTCCAAATTAATCAAAACCGCAGCAAGTAAATTAACAGCCAATAAAACGATTCCCTAATTGACACTGGCCGGATTATCTCAACACTTGAATTTATTCAAAAGAATCCATCGCAATTAGATTAAAACACATTGTAACAAATCATCGCGCCATTTATCATTGATAAATTAGTTTTATCGGTTCCAAGACCTTTGCTACTACATAAAATTTAAATGAAAGTGTGACCCACATAATTCCAAACAAATGACACAATTAAATATGATGTTGTTTTTCAGTTCTTTATTAATTTAGATTTGTAGCAGTGTCGAATGTATTAGTAAGGTCTTTAGTGCAGCGGGGAAGTTATTGGGATTTTTATTCCTCGTTGACCCCTCGGTTTATGACCACTTAATTGAGACGGACGTTTATGCGGAAAATAATTAACGATTGGGACAACTACATCGTTAACTTTTATCAAATGGGTCGATTTGAAAGTAACTTACCATGAGGCACTGACTCATATCTTGCAAAATTTTATTGCCTTAATAGTTGATATAATTTTATCTCTTTGCTACAAACAAAACATCGTTATTCAATTGATAAATCAAATGTTATAGCGCTATTCGCCACTTTTAATCATTCGTTGTCTTTGGTTGCTTGATTTGTGAATTCAATACTGCAATTATCTTCGATTAAAAGTGTAATATTTCAGTTCCTATGATTAATTAATTGCAAATTTTAGTCCATTTTCCGAGGGAAAAAGAAAACTAATAAAGACTTTAGACTCTACAAAATACAGGCCATCCTCAAATCCAAATGTTTCAAGTTTCTTAACCACTACAAATATATCTATTTTCTCTCCTATTTGTGGATAGGTAACTTGATAACGTTTGGACCTGAGGATGGGATGTATTTGTAGAAACCGAAACCAACCAACAAATGAATTGTCTTTAAGTCTTTTTTTAGTTTTCTTTTTCCCTTTCAGTTCCTCTTTTAAATGTTTTCTGCAGGTCTTTTTTGTAAGTTGTGAAATTCCTTACAGGATTTGTTTTTATTTTCTTTCTATCTTTAATTTATTTTTTATATTTCACTCCACCTCTTACTTTTCCTTAATTTCTTTACAAATTATCACTAACATATTGTTTTTGTGTTCCTAATGATACTTTAGCAGCTTTTTGTACACTTGAGACAATGTTATTGCTGTTCTTAGGGTGACTGTCAGTTCTGAACGTTGGCGATCATTCTGGCTATGATGACTTTGTTGGTTGCTATACGGAATAGCTGTGTTGAGGTCTTTTTATACCATGCCCTAAGGTTAGCAAGCCAGGATATTCTTAGGCCCTTTTTCCTTCAATTTTGCCTTGCAAAATGCATGAAAAAACTGGAACCATTTGAGCCGTGGGAGTATAGAAGAATTCTGAAAATATCGCAGCCATCTCAAAAGTCCGAATAGCTATGATGATTGCCAACCTCCGCCGCGGAGATGGCACTTGAAGAAGAAGAAGTCTTGCATAAAGATTAAATTTACTATGCGGCACTTCCTATAAGCTAAGAGTTTGGTTCTCTTCAATCTTCTTCTTTTGGCATCATAACCCTGGATGGGTCTTTGCCTGTCTGGCTATGTCCTTCCATTCAGATCTCTCTTGTGCCCTTCTTCTCCATTGTCTTATGTTCATTGTTTTCAGGTCGTCTTCCACGTCATCCAACCATCTCGTTCTGGGCCTTCCTTTTTTTCACCTTCCTATGGGCTTATTGTAACATTTTCTTTGTTGTTTTTGCATCGTTTTGTCTCTGTACATGTCCCAGCCATGACAGTCTTTGACTTTTCACAAATCTTACAATGCCATAACCTTCATTTAACTCATTAACCTCGTCGTTTCTCCTGATTCTCCATGTGCCATCTTCCTCTTGTACCGGGCCATATACTTTCCCAGTATTTTTCTCTCAAACGTCCTGAGTTGGGCTTCATCTTTTTTCGTCATTACCCAAGTTTCACATCCATAGGTTACTACGGGTCTAATCAGTGTTTAGGTTCTCTTCAATGCTTACTTCATATTTTAATGACAAAACACTTAAGACTTTAATGACTCGACCTACAAAATAATTTGAACCATCACTAAAGCTACTCTTTATTTAGCTATATGGCTGTTTTTTGGGTAACTACAAGATTTCATATTTTGATATTTGACGTACCAAGATGTACAGATGTATCTTTATGATCTCAGAAGCCATTGGTAATTTTCAAATTGTTGGTTTCACATTATTGTATAAGCCTGTTACCTAGCAATCGTTTGCTCTTCTCCATTTTTATTAACAGTTTCATTGAGAATTTCAAAAAAGAACTATTAAGGTTAAGAAAGTAAACATTGACTTTGAAAACTTCATTTTTATTTCGAAGAGCAACCCTTCTTGCCAGACTTTATCAAAATCCTGATACGTCCTGAAAAAGTGCAGAACAACATTTTTTTTCCTCGTCAGTATTTCAACGACTCTATGTACTTGTTCTATTGTTGAGTGCTCCTCTCTGAAACCAAACTGATTATCCGGTAAAAGATTATTATCAGTTATTCTCTTCATAAGTATTGTCGCTATTAGCTTCTCAAATAGTTTCGCAATTACCGTTAAGAGAGTAATAAGTCGATAAGAGATACGTTTGTAAGGCGGTTTACCAGGTTTGTGGATCAATATTATATCAGCAATTTTCCATTGAGTTGGTACAATTTTGAGCCTTGGTGAGGAATTGAAAATTTATCATAAGTATTCCTTTTTAGCTGGATTTTTAAGTATAGAAGTGAGCTGGTCTGCAGCTATAACCCTCCTCCTTATGGGGGCTTACAGCCGGCAGAATATGATTTCGAATTACGAAAGTATCGAAGTTTTACTGTATGTATATAAACTGAAATACAAGAAGAGACATACAAATATGTCAGGACTTAGATAAGAAAGAAGACTTCAAAAAGCCAAAGATATTAAAAACCAGTTTATTTAGTATCGATTCTAATTTTTCTATAGTTACTATCCGGTCGCCCCTCGTAAACAGGTAGCACAGTCTTCCGGGTAACAATAAACATAGAATCCATATAAATATAGGCATACGTTACACCTTTAATCATATCATTAATAACACCATATAAACTATTCTGCGTTATCTTATCAAACATTGTATAACTTATCTGTTTGTGGGAGTTCAATGCCTTCTTGAACCTAGCGAAATCATGTCGACCTACGAAACCGTTGTTTTTACTATTTCTTTAATTTTTTATGCGCTAAAGGAAAGGTTAAGAGCACTTGAGAAAATTACAAAGTGAAGGGCAACATGCGGATATACTTGAAGATAGATTGTTGGTATTGCACTTAAAATATGAAAAATATAATAATTGGTCGCCTTTTTTTCAATTTTAATAAACTTGAAAAAATCTAGGTCGTTTTACGAGGGCCAGGTGAAAGATTCTAGGTCGGTAATCGAAGAAATGACATTTTTATTTGAAGGTTCTATATATGTTACAGGAAATATGTTAGGAAAAACAAGAACAATAACTCTATGTATAAAACATAACAACGAGATATACAGAAAAAAATCAGACAAGTCAAACAGAAAAAACTGCAGAAAAATGCCAAGAAATCGAAATTCTACAAAGTAAATAGGGCGACTTCGACGTGTATAAAAAGGTCATAGAAATTACAGACAACTGTAAAAACAGAAGAGTAAGTAAACTTCTTAATGACAACGGAGAGGTAATCGTGGACAAAGAGCGTATTGATAATACCTGGAAAAATTACATACGAAATTTATTTTTTGATGAGAGTGGGAACCAGTCCCCAATACCTACGGAAACAGGACTACCTATACAAGTGACAGAAATAAGAGCAGCCATAATATCACTAAAAGAAGGAAGAGCTCCAGGACCAGACGGAATACAGTCTGAATTTATTAAACTTCTTGATGATGAATCTTTTAAAAATACTATGTAAAACGTTCAATAATATCTATGACACAGGCAATATTCCAAAAGATTGGCTAGTTTTAGAATTGATTACGTTACCTAAGAAACAGGCACCGAAAAAGTGCGAAGAATATAGGCTAATAAGTCTAATGAGCCATACACTAAAACTTCTTCTTAAAATTATACATCGCAGAATATACAAGCTATGCGAAGAGACAATACAAGACACAGTTTGGATTCATGAAAGGCGTAGATGCACTGTTTAGTCTACAGGTATTATTCCAAAGATGTAGAGATATGACTTGCGATATCTACACCTGCTTTGTGGACTACGAAAAAGCATTTGGCACAGGTCAACACCGAAAAATTATGGATGTTTTCACAAAAGCCCAAATAGATGATAAAGACCGGCGTATAATACAAAATGTACACTTACACCAATCACCCATAATAAGAACAAATCTTGGAGATAAACCAACGGAAGCGATCCAGATTTTGCGAGCTGTTAGACAAGGATGTATACTTTCACCTATATTATTTAACCTATATTCACAGGAAATATTTAGTAAAGCCTTGGAAAATTGCGAAAATGGAATCCTTTTAAATGGAGAACGCCTAAACAACATTCGCTATGCAGATGACACGGTTATTTTTGAAGACAGTTTAAACAGTTTACAGCAACTAATAAACAAAGTAAATGAAGTAAGTGAAAGATTTGGACTACAAGTAAACATATCAAAAACTAAATTTATGGTCATCAGCAAAATAAAATGGACTCCAACTCATCAAGAATACACCAGTGGACCGAGTAAAACAGTTTACCTATCTTGGAATAATAGTAAACGAATAATGGGATCACCTGCAAAAAGTAAAGTGCATTCAACAACATGGCCAAGCCCTTTAAAAGTCGCAACCTTAATCTGGAAATAAAAGTGACACAGTGTTGATAGCAAATGAAGACGATTTACAAAGATTTACAAGAGGCGACCTTGGTATCTTCCCAAATACGTCTAAGCGAAGCAGATTCAGTAAAACTTACTGTTATGACAAAAGTTTTCTGAGAAGGAAAAAGGCGTCTTGGAAAATTGTATTTCCTAGTTGTACAGTTCAAGAACTTGATTTATGATTGTTAGTGTTCTTAGCATGAAAAGATGCCACCTAAACAAAGGCCAACCTCACCAAACTAAAACTTAGCGAACAAATTACACACTCCACATGAATAATTTGTTACCAAAAAGATTCAAGGAAAAATACAGTTGTATAATGCACTTTATATCTCAATAAAAACTTTTGTTTATAAATTTTCGACACATGTAAGACATACAAGTTGTTCCTTCTTGAAGCCATTTAAGTCTAAAAAATACTACAATCTGTTACATCTGACTCATATTCTCGTAATTAATTCACTTCTAAATGAAATTCATTATTAATGCCAGCATTTGTCTAATAAATAATGTAAATATCGCCGTTCATTTGATCATGGTCATTTTTGGGAATTGTTTAATTTTCATAAACTATTTGAGAGGCTACACATGGCACCTAAGTGTTACGATGTTTTCACATTTGTATAAATTTTATAGTACATAGGGGCAACGAGGGCATCTTTAAGATAAGAAAATAGTCTTAGTCAAACATGGAATATGAGGTCGTTAGTAAAAGTTTGGAAATTCAGATAAAAACAGATCTTCTTCTTCAGCCACTTTCTATCCACTCCTAAACATACGCCTGTTTCATATTTATCAATGCTGTCTTGTCTTTTGCTATTTGAAACCAACTATTTTCTGAATACTTTTTGATATTATCAAACCATCTCTTCTGTTGTTTTCCGATGCCCCGTTTTGTCTTGGTCGCTAGTGTGCCTGTTTAGTTGTCACAGCCAGTTTTATTCTTAGCCTTATCTCGATTTTCTTTGTTTTTTTTATATCGTCTATGTATACGTATTCTTCGTTCTTACTCATCGCCCTTGTCTTTGACATTTTCATTCATAAAATTCCGAGAGTTGTGGACCGCAAACTCAAAACGTAGATCGCTGCATTAACATTGGCAGAGCGAGGGTCACTGGTAAGATTAATTGTTTCTTTGGGTGTTGAAGGTCAATATATTCCACCAATGTTAATTTTTCCATATAAACGACCAATTGAGGCGTAGAGCTCCAGCTGGATTAATTTATGAAGTTCATCCTTACCTTTAGCGGTTGAGTTCAACAGAACAATTTTAGTCGATGGTTTTAGCATTTTCTCAAATTTGTTAAACCAAGTAAAGAGTCATCAGTTCTTCTCGTACTGGATGAGCATTACAGCTGCACTGCAGTGAAATACTTGTATAGCTTAGGGAAAATTAACGAGCTTTAACTCAGCATGATTTGGCTTGGTTGCTTGGTAAATTGTTTCTTAAATGAAAAACAGCTGAAATTGTAGTTAAAGGCTTTAAGGTCACTGGAATTTGGCCCTTTAATAGGAATACATTTTCTGAAGCAGATTTTATTGCAGAAAAATATAAAACGGCAAAGAACTACAGTTCTGCTTCTTTAGATAACTATAGTGAACCCAATGACGCCTTATCAAAATCAGCGAAAGATCTTTCAAACCGGGAAGTAGCAAAGAAAAATATCTTTTTTATTTTTCAAGTGATTCTGTAACCAAGACTGTTGTATTACCAAAATCGACAACATACATGCTATTATCAAAAACGACACCAGACATGAAGTCGCAACCGGGACGCAGCAAAAACATTGATTCTCCTAGCTGTTCAAGAAAATGTGTAGCAAAAACTCGATAAGTTTGTTTCTCCATTTGACACGTCACCTTTACCAACTATTAAAAATAATATGCTTTTCGAGGCAGAGACCTTGGTAAATTAAAAATTTTTACTTCGTTCCCGTACAAACAATAGTTGGAAAAAGCAGCTGCAGAAAAAGAAATGGCAATTCAGCTACTTCTGAATTAGCAAACAATAAGCGAGAAAAAAACAGGAAAACCTGAAAGCGATTCATAAGAATATGAACTTTTTAAAGATGAAGCTGATAAGACGATGATTTAGAAGAAACAGGTCATTACATAACATTACAGTTATAGAGTGCATGTTTTGTAATGGTCGATTTTCAGAAGACAAACGAGGAGAGCGGATTTTTGTCTCATGTGCCAATTATGGGCACATGAACAATGTTCTGGCACAGATCAAGATCATTATATTTGTGATTTTTGAAAATAAATGTTTAAAATGTGTATTTTTGCCATTTAATGAAATTTTGTCCATATTAGGACCATATTCTCTATAGTTTTTTTTATAGATTTGTGTATCTAAATTCTATTCTAGCATCGTTCCTGGCTTGTATAAAGGACCGTTTTAACTGAATCGAACGTGTTGTGAAAATCAATGAATGTCAAGTGGAGAGGGCATTTATTCGGTGGTCTTTTCTATTAATGTTCTTATAAGTAGTCTGTATATGATCAATGCTGCTAAACTCTTTTCGAAACTACTTGATCTACTGGTTGATATGCATTTGGGCAATGAATATAACGGACTTTAAAATTCATCATGTGTGGTTAATATCATATGTGGTGATGATCATTTCCGACGAATAAGTAAGGCTATGACTTCATTTTTACTATCCCACTTGCTCCCAAGAGTTCACATTAATTAAATATATTTATTAAGATTAACAGTACCACATGTGCCTATTATGTAACGAAACAAATGGTCCGTGTTATTAAAATTAGGTCATTCTTGCAATAAAGCCGATATAAATCAATTTTTCATCCAGTTTTTAACACCAATACCAAATTAAATTCAGAGGTCAAGTACTAATAACATTCCGCTTTTTTTCGAAGATTATCTCATGCTAGACAATCTGTGAAATATTTAGAAGAATGTTCTGTTTTGTTTCAGCACCAATTTTTTTTATAGGAATATTGAATGTCGCTTGATTTGTAACACACTATTGTATACAAATTGTCTGTCGAGAGATACGTCCGCAGCTGCTCTTTTATTTTCCGAATTCTTAGCCGCTTAAGTGCCGTAATCTGAGTTTAACTAATGTAGAAACTATAAATAGGATGAATAGGATCAGTGATATACTAAAAAAAACCTCTCATTTTAGAATCGTTTAATTCCACGATGTTATTTTAATTGTCTGATTACAATTATTGGATTATAACAAATTTGCAAAAACCAAAGCATCGATTAAATTAAATAGATCCAGACAATGTTAGTAGCTTGTGGTTGCTAAAAAAAGTGGTACAGTAAGCGGTACCGTACTGACTAGCGCGAAGCTTCGTACTATATTTTCTGTATTTTTAAAATTTAAATAAAATTTTTAAAATTAAATAATAAAGTAATTTTATTATTTATTTATTATTATTTCTTAATTAATGTCCTTAAAAAAATGTATTTTTGTGAGTATTGTTGTAATAAATTTGTTTTTTTGTCACTTTTTCAATCACAGATACCAGATCTCTTTTGTTTCTGGTTCTGAATATTTAATTCTCCCCTCTCTGCTTCAGGTAAAGCTTTATTTGGTATTCTACTGATACCCATGCGAAGCTCCCTAGGTAAAAGGCTTTCTTTTCTATGGCTTGAATTTTTGGGATTTTTGGGACATCCATGGAAAAATGTGTGCATTGACACCTGCAATATTCAATATTCTAAAAAATAATAGTCGTTGGCCATCGCCTAGTTCGCCGGTTAGTAGAATATGTAATACATTTTTGATCTAGTGCATCCATACCGAATTTTGTTTGATTATAGAAGTAAATGATTTCGGGTTTACCAGATCTTCGGTCCTTACATTTGGTATATAACTGCCTTTCCTTTTTTTTTGAACGTAGGAAATTATAGTGTAGTCATTTGTACCATAAATGGAAGATCCTTCAGCTCTGCTCCGACTTGGAAGGAACTGCATAGGCATTTTCTTTTTGTTTCGCTTAAGCGTGTCAACATAGGTCAGTCTTGGTTTTTTAATGCATCCACGACTTCTAATGGATGACACAGTCTCAACACCGCTTGTGTTGGTTTCATGAAACATCTCTCCTCGTTTGATAGAGAAAAACCATCACTATCCATACCACAGTAAATATAGCCATTATAGAACTAGTAGGTACTTGGGTCTGTATTGACCATAATTTTCAGTCTATATTTCCGACGTTTATTAGGTATGTATATGCGGAACCTAAATCTACAACGAAATACTATCGGTATTTCGTCGATACAACACAATTCTTCCATAGAATAACAGTCTTAGCAATGTTTTACAAAACGTTTAAATAACCAAGACACTGCTGCAGTTCGATCAATAAGTTTACGTTTTTCTCGATCATCTGCATTATAAAACCTAAAACAAAAGCAATAAAATATTTAGACTAACTATTCAGTCAACAAATCTTAGATATTCGAGCAACACATATACTCTTTTCAAAGACATAATGGATCTGAATATTTCTCGTCCAGTTTTATCTGTTGCAAATATTTCTTGCAGGTCTTCATCATTTGACTTGAGAATTTCAGAGTAATAAAATATAGCGAGAAACGCTCTAAATTGTTCCTTTGTTAGTTCTCTCAGTTCTGTTCTATCAGAATTGCTAAATTTATCTTGAAATGACAATATCTTTTTATTTGTCGTTTAAATTGTAAAATTATTTCGTTTTCCATATCCTCTGTAAAAAGAAGGCTCCATATTTTTAAGAAATCCGAAACATCACCACATTTTGCAGGCCCTTTCAACCTCGGAAGAACTTTTACCAGTGTTTTTTTTGTTATAATATTCAAATCTGGATTGGCCGGAACTTGTATCGATTTTTACCAAAAGTAAGATTTCTATTTGTTGTTTCTGGTCCCTCTTCTTTTTCACCTATAGCCTGACTTTCTTGTGTTTCAGCATTGTCCCACTGTTTTTCCATCTCAGAATCAGAGTTATGGTCACTCTCTGGAGAAAAATCTTTGTCGTTGTTGTCCTCATAATCACTAAAGTCTCTTTCTAATTCATCGTACCACCGCCTTACACTTTCATCAAAATTACGCTCTCCGAAAAACGCTATTAACGTTGTGGTAGAATACAGACCCCAAATAAACTTTACCGCTGGCTATTCAGAGCAATATTGAATTACAGTTGACGTGGGTATCGGATTGGCTTACGAGTGCACCAACTTAATAGATGGCGCGACCAGGCATAAATGCAAAACTTGCAAGATTTGCATGGATTTAAAAAGTACTGGAGGTCCACCTGACCCCACAACGCCAGTTGCAATCTTAATTTTTCTTTAAATTGAAATTCTTTAAAATCTTGCACAACAAAAATTAGACTATATGTATACAAGTTTGCCAATTTTTTTACATGTGGATTATCAGCTTCCATTCCTTCATATCCTTTGCCTTGGTTTTCCAAATTACAATAACCTGTTTTGTTTGGAGCAGGTGTTGCTCCAAAAGAATTCCATTCTGGGAATGTAATGTCCCCTGGACCTGTTGTATTTACATACTTTTGTTGTATGTGCGTGTGTGTGCAACTGAACGGTAAATGTATGATGATGATACTATACTAAATTTCGGGGAATTACAGAGATAATTTTCTACCAAGCATATACGGGTGGCGCATAAAGTTAATGAAAAAAACGTTTTGTCGGGTGGGGCGTGTGATATATTTTAAGTTTAGTGTACCTATCTCTTTTTTTCAAATCTGCTGAGAAATTATATTTTTATAAGTAGAAAAACATATGGTAGGCTTTTACTGTTATCAATAAAAAACTACAAAGTTTGTATTTGACGTTTATACGAGAATGGAGTGACAGGCTTCAAGTATCCGCTGTAGGGTTAATTAATATAATATAATTTATCTCTTTATATACGATCTTATTATTGCTATTGTTACGGGCATGTATTCGACGTAGTCCATATAATGGTTGCATCTCAAGAACGATTATGTGTTCTCGAAGGTTCTAGTTGTATCGAACGGGGAGAGATAACAAGCGAAATAAAGGTGGATTACTCCAGATTATTTTAGTACATAATAACTTGTATATATATATATATATATATATATATATATATATATATATATAAATAGCGCTGTAATGAGTTAAGGGGTTAAGGAGTTAAGATACTATACATCTAGTCCGAATACATGGTGGCAAAAGAAATCTCCTAAATGACATTATACATGAGTGTATTAACACAAACCGAAATCTTTCAAATCACAAGAGGTGATTTGGATGTGGTCGCAGTTTATAAAACTGAACTTTTTAACAAATAAGACATCCACATAAAAAATATAAATATAATGAAATTAACAAACTTTGAAACACCTCTGCAAAAAGCAATTAGCCACAAAATATATGCATTTCTGAATCTAAAGCAGTCGATAGTAGTTCAATTATGATTTTATTACGTGGCTCCTTATCAAATGACGAATGGAGCAAAAATTGCCGCTTATGAAATGAAACTAAAACATTCTGGATATGATATGATTTTATGACCAATTAGTACTCATATATGTACAGATATCGCTGTACAAATAATCTTCAGTTTGTTTTTGTTTAGACTGTGCCAAGATATACATACGGTTTCGCCTTGTAATAAAAACGCCCGTTAAATACCCATATAATCGGCGTTATTACACAGAACTGCGAAAATACCGACTAAATTTATATTCATTGATTTATTTGGATTGTCAATATATTATATCAGAGGAATATAATATTGTCTTGATCAGTTTTTTAAATTTCTTAAAAATTTTTGGTTTCCATCTTCTACTTAACGTGTCTTAACAAGTTCCTTTGACGTTGGCAAAATACGGCAAGGAAACGAATTTCAGAGAATGGACCGTATTCTGGTCCATTCTCTGATATTTTTCAACCACGAGGCTTGATTTCTACCAATACCTCTGCATCGATTTTACCCATCATAATATTAGTCGAAGAATATTATAATGTGTTCCGCGCTTTAATTTCCCATAGAAATTTGTATTATTTTTTACTTCATCTGTAACAACATTATTTGCTTATAGGGGGGCTAAAAAAGAGTCTGAACAATTACTGGGTTGGAGATAGGGTAAGCAAAAATTTAAAACGTTTGTGAATGGCTACTCCCGTTTAAGTTGAAGAGCAAGGTCGTGGATATGGATTCCTTTTATTGGGGGGACTAGGAGAACTAACTACGAAAAAGAAATCAAGAAATAATTACAACGTCCTGGGCAAATACTATACACAAAGATTTTTAAACTATTTAAAAATAGGACGCTGTTTAAAAATATCCTCTTGCTACTTAAACACAAAGCTCTAGGGTTTTTCTTTCCTAAAAAATTTTAAGGGGAATATACAGTTAACAAAAGAAAATCTAATTCCATCAAAAATATTACATTGAACCTTCTATCAACAAAACATGAACATATTAAAGGTTCATTTTATTTAAAAGAAACTAAAATATGACAATTAGCTGATACATAAAATATATATTTATTTATAGACTTTAAAATTATTATGAGAGCAAATTTTAGCGTATTAATGATAAATGTTTATCTAGAAACATTTAACAAAACTACTCACTACAAAACGCTTAAATTGTAAAAAACATTGTCACACAAATTTCAAACAATCAAAATCTGACCCTTTGTAGACAACAAAATGGAGGCTGGATAAATTCTGGAAGACATCAAATACCAAAACTGGGCTTTAGGTTATCCTGAATGATAATAATATGTGATTCTTCAAACTCAGCTACTTATTCTCCGCTTGAAACCATGTCGCCGCTTTAGCACTCATGACGCTGTTATCAAATCCCTTAACACATTGAGAAGATTGCCACACTGCTTCTTAATCTTAAATCACCTTCTTCTAATCACACACATCGACATATGGAATTAATGGAAACTTTGCCGGTTTGTCAAAAACTCTCACATCAATGGTCTTCACTCGCCTAGAACCTGCATTGCTCTCCCATCTTCTCCGTGAATCTTCGTACATGGTCGTATCAAGTTTACATCACGGCTAATAGGATTTCTTTTCCTCCACTCCTTGGAGATAAAATTAGCTCTTGAAATACCGGTATTCAAATTTTTGTGTAAATCAAATAACTTAATATATCTAACATTTAAACGAAAAATATTATGTTACACATCAAGAAGAAATTC
This sequence comes from Diabrotica balteata, assembly GCA_918026665.1. Classification (NCBI taxonomy): domain Eukaryota; kingdom Metazoa; phylum Arthropoda; class Insecta; order Coleoptera; family Chrysomelidae; genus Diabrotica; species Diabrotica balteata. The sequence continues at coordinate 4,396,214 of OU898282.1, read as the reverse complement.
AGTTTGAAGCTTAAGGTAATTGTAATTTCTGTAATATAGTCAGATGGTGGGGATTCCAGTTCGGGATCTTTTAATCTTCCTGGCTTTCTGTTATCCATCTCTAGGCGATAAATTTCAGTTATGTCATAGCCTCCTTTTGTCGTCCCTCAGCAGTTGCATAATATACATCCATTGTATGTAGTGCATCCATGTTGTGCAATTATTGTAGCAAATATCAGTGATGATACAATAAAAATTCTAGGCAAATTTACCTATATTTACAATATTAGTTATATCCTATAAATCTTTTTCTTCAGGACCTTCATCGTTGTCTGTGTATTCAAGATAGTATTTTTTTGTTCTTTAAAGAGTAACTTTTTACATATTTTTGTCTGTTTCGTGCAATATATTAGTAGTCAGGTACCTTTCTTTATGCATGGAAGGGTGAATAGTTAAAAACTATTGTATCTTACGTAAAATTTTTTAATGAATATGAAGGTTCCACATCTCAAAAAGTGATGCCAATTTTTATAAACACTTTTTTTTTAATAAATTTCCAGATTTCTCAATTTATAAATTCAAATTTGAATATTTTAATTTACAACTAGTCTCATAAATGCATTAAAAATATGTAAAATGCATTAAAAATATATTTATGATATAAAAAAAAGAAAGTAACAGATATGGATAAAAAAATTAAAATTAGTCATTTCTTAAAATAAATGGTGTTGCGTATACGCATCAATGGCTTAAAGCGTTAAGTGATATTGCCGCAAACAGTCTGTAAATAAATTGGGCAACGTTCACAAATATAAATTGTTTGACTTTTATACACATGACATCTACGAGAATCTGTTCTAATGACTGCCCACTTTGATCTATCCTTTCTTTGTTGGGTGGTTAGTAACATTAAGGGATAAAGTTCTTACTTTTCAAAAGTCGGACAGCTATTACTATCATGCACAGTATTGCACATTTTCCAAGCATTTAAAAGAGTAATATCGACTGCATTTATAAATAGTGGCCAGCACCATTTCTTACCCAACACAAGGGATCTATAGTTTGCTACACCACTATCGTGGAAATCTACCTCTCTCCATGGATTTATTATATGCAGAAATTATGGCTGGTTGTGGGATAACTTCTCTTTTTGAAGTTATACATCTATACGCACGGTCGGCGTTGGAAATTTGCATGGGCGTGAATCTGTGAAACCATTACATATATAGGCTATTCCGCGAATATACGACTGTTTTGATTTACTGCGACAACGAATATTTTACTGTTCAAGTAGAAGTATGAAGGTCAATTGGTCTAATCATTATTCCAATAAAAAGGGTCTACTAGTATGACAACTAAACTAAAAATATTTCAGTTAAAATCTACAAATAAATTCAATGACGTCTATGAAGCCAAATGTGTTCATCAGACATTTGGGTAAGCTTTCCGTGAAATGTAAACACCAAAGAGGCGTGCCGGGTTTCTTTGATATAACACATTTTATTACTTTATTAGGTATTACAACTGTAATAAAAAGAAATATACTATTTTTAATATAAATGAAAAGAAATTGGCAGAACGATGATTCACAAACCAGAAAAATGATCTAATATTTCACTTTGTTAGTTTTAAATATTTGTTTGCTTTGAGTTTATGTACTCTTAGAAGTTCCGAAACTAACGGGTATAACATACCGGCTATTGATAGTTAAAGTACCGAGTCGTTACAGATATTAAATAGTAACGAAAATTTATATACAGTTTCATATATCGCCGACTGATTATGGCTGTGAATTGATCGTTGATGATAGTTTTAGAAGATTAAGAGAATAAGTGAATAAGTAATTTTTTTTTGTTTTTTTTAATATTAATTGAATATTCGACTAAAAAAATTACACTATTTGATCACTTAAGTACTGTTACACTTCGTTTAAATCACATAATTCAAAAACCAAGTTGTTTACAATGAAATAATTGAAATGAAAAAAATAAACTCCATGATAGTAATTATATACTTCAAAATCTATATTACAACTGTTTTATAAACTATTGACTTTATATTTATATCATGACTTCATATTTAAATCTAAGGTTTATATCTGTCGTAACAGTATTTTAAAAATGGGGAGAATTTACTATTGTACAATTCAGTACATTGGACCATTTAAATCGACACCTTAAAGCAAATTTAAAACAGTCGTATATTCGTGGAATGGAGTATATAAGATAATGAGTAGAGAGAGACAAAAGATATATTGTTTCTCTCTTCCTCTCTTGAGAATAAAAATGTTCCTTTATATATATATATATATATATATATATATATATATATAATATATATATATATAATATATATATATATATATATATATATATATATATATATATATATATATTTACATTATATATATATTATTATTAATATACAATATTAAATATATATAAAAAGGAACTTTAATTGTGGCTTATTCCAGTTAAATAGTAATTAAAATAATCACTGTTTGACCGAGAACTGTCAATTTTGAAATCCGTTAGTGTCATGTCCAATTGGCAAATCCTTTACGTGTTTGGTTCATACGCTGGTGTTTGTGAGTTCGAATCTCAATATGGATTTCCTTTTTTATTTTTGTAATATTTAAAAACCTCACGTTAATCTTATTAAATATATGTAATATAATGTTAAAATGAAATGAAAATTTACTACATAATCCGAGTTGTTGGTTTTTATCTTCGTAAAGTTCTTATGTATATTGGCAGTTTTAAATACTTATGAATATTGCATTTTAATTTATATTGTATTATTATATTGGATTATGTTGCGGTGTATTTATTGTATTATAATATTAATAACAAAATAAACAATGAAGTTTACTGCAGAGTATGTGTAAAAAAAATTTTTGCATTCAACTCCTTTTATACATATACGAAAATAAAAATATATATTTTCATTAAAATATTGATACAATCCTTCATTTACTATACTCCTATTACAGGTCAAATGTTTATATACAAGATGCACCATATACGCCTATATCACTAATTATTTTTGTCTTTCTGCTCTCTCTTTCCTATAGCATTAAATATGTAATGATTGTGCAGATTGACTGCCATATAAATTTGTAACGGCAAACGCATGTAAAGAAGTATAACTTCTACCGGCAGTCCCACTGGACTGCCTACACCCGTTTTTTTAGTTTTCTTTTATACTCGAGTTTGTTCCTATTCTTTGGATACAGGTAGATCTTGGTGCACAAATAGTCTAGCTCTCTAAATCGGTTTACCTTTTCCTGCCGTTGCTTCTGAGACTTGTTAACGTTGTGTTGCTAAATCTTGATTATTAGATTCCTCATCTTAATCTTCTGGTCTGGAATGAATCTTGAAAGTCCCTGCTATGTCAATATTCTGGACAATTATTTGCAAGGTCCTCTGCGAAATCTACCTCGTCTGTCAATTGATCTACCTACTTGGAATATAAACATCAATTTGCTCTAAAAGTCACAAAAAAATTGCTAAGTAATACTTAACAGACAAAATAATATGTTCAAACGTGCACAAACCTCCAAGAATGAAGATACACTTACCAATTTCATTGGAGTAGCTGAAAGATTTGAAGAATCTTTTCGAAGATTCTAGAATCAAACAAGCAAGGAAAACATTCATGAACATGAAAACATTTTTTACAAGATCAGACCTTAGTCTGCAGCTTAGAATCCGAATGATTAGATGTTACGTTTTTTCTGTCTTACTCTGTGGCTGTGAAAGTTGGACAATGAACTCTGAAATAGAAAAAAGAATAGATGACTTTGATATGTATATATGCAGACGAATGTTGAGAATTCTATTGGTACAAAGAGTTACTAATGTTGATGTACTTCGTCGCATGTGTAAACAAAAAGAATTACTAAGAATAATCAAAGAGAGGAAAATGAAATACTTGACATGTGTTAAGAGGCGAAAGATATGAATTACTTAATGTTATACTGGAAGGAAAAGTACAGGGCAAAAGATCAGTAGGAAGACGTCAGAACTCGTGGCTGAAAAATCAGAGGAGATGGTTCGACCGCTCATCTACAGAAATCTTTCGCGCAGCAATTTCCAAAACTACAATTGCCATTTGGATCGCCAACCTTCGAAAGGAGAGAGCGCCATGAGAAGAAGAGCTGAAAGACACCCAGCTGCCGGACTATAGGTCGATTCCATGTTGCTAACTCTTTAACTTTTTTATGTATATGAAGCCGTTATAATTTTATTATAACTCGTCAATCTCTTTACACTTTGTTTTATAAAAATATTCTGTTTTTTTTTTGTAAAATAAATAATAATTGGAGTTTATTCTCAATAAAATGTGCCGTGCCAAAAATCTCATTTTTCCTACCCATGGGATAATTTTTCGCGTTTTCCTTGTACACGAATAATTCACAGTATATCTCTGAACTTTCTCGAACTCCTATAATTGCACTTGTTAAAATTGGGCAATGTCTTGTGTAAACTTCATTATCGTACTATCTTAAAAATGCATTATATAAATACAGCTCAAAACGCCAGTACCAACAAACATATTAAGCAATGAGAAGATATCTTATTTTTTTTTATTTATCATATGGGAAATGGTCTTGAAATTGTCGTTTTTGTATAGTTAGTGCCACACCTGATTCCTCTCTTAAGTATATTATTTGCAATAAAAATTTACGGCTGCCTTGTATGGCACGGGTGCGTCATTCAGTGGGTACGTTTTCATTAGTAATAACTTATTTCTTCAATATTTGTTGAATTTACGACATAATATACATACATCTTATTAAATTATTTTATTTAAATATCACTTATACTTCGTTTGGAAATGTATGAATAGTAAACGACTGAACAGTTTATTCCTTCTCCTCCTGAAACTAATTCAAAAAGAAGACCATCGCCTCCTACGTCTAGAACTTCTGCCGCCTCATTTACAAATCGTTTCTTCAAATCCAATCTTATCTAGGATCTTATTTTTTGAAGAAGCTTTCTAGCTTTCTTTATCTTCGGTTCTGGTGTTGTATGCTATCGCAGTGTGTAGGCGTTCATGCTAGTTGGATTTTTTGTACGTATCCTTCTTCTGCTCTTCTTGGTGAAGTTAAGGTTGCTATCCTCCCTCTCTTCTTCTGACTGGCTTCTTCTCTATCCTGGATGTGGTATGCTGCCTTAGACAGAGACTAACTGGTAGAGCTGTTTATATCGTCTGACCATCGAAGTGGCGATATTAGTGGCCATAGTTAGCATTTTAGGACGTGAGTTTCCTATTATTTTCCAGTTTATAAGAGTGAGTTAAGCAGATGCTGCGAATGGCGGAACCATAATTAATATTTAAATTTTTATACGATTAGCATAAGATACAGAAGGAATCCAGTTGATGGTCACTAAATTTCGATAAGAGAGTGCATATAAAGAAAAACAACGACAGTTAAGACTGCCTGTTATCTTCTAGCTATGCTGAAAGCCAGTGATTGTATCAACCTTTGATTCGCTGTGTTAGTCCAAGTCGGTGAATCTTCAAATCCATGTTCTGTAGTACTCTGTGTAGCATGGACTGGCTTGGGAAAGTTTTCACTGTTCAGCTATAACACTCAGGATCTTACAATCGGATCATCAGCACAGCCCGCTCACCCAAGCCCGCATTCTCTTCCCCAGAGCACTCCGTGCCATACGGCTCTGCCCGTTGCCGACGAGAGTACTCTCTCTAGTCCCGGGGAGCAAGACCTCAGGGTCTACCATCTCAGCAGCAGGTAGCACAGAACTGGGACTTTCTGTAATCAAGCCTCTGCTTCTACTGCCTCTATCACCTCAAGCCCTGGTTAGCTCTCGAAAAAGTGCAGGCCCTGGTTGGCTCTCGAGAACAGTGACCTTGGCCTCCACCACCTTAATGTGAAAGCGGAAACCCTGAGTCTTTAGAAAGTTTTAAACATTCTTAAACATTCAAAACTAGTGTTAACTTATAGAATAAGAGCAATGTTGTAACTTACATTATATAAAGAAATAATCATTCCAATGAAGAAGTTTTAAAAGGAAAAAATATCTGAAAGTTTTTGGGCGATCAACAACTCTTCTGGAAGATTGAGTGCGAAAACCTTTTCTCTAAATTAAATAGATATAGCTGTTTCTGTTACGTACATATTTTTTATATATTGTTTTATATAATTATTTTTTGGATAATTTCAAGTCACATGATTTCTCGCCTTTCTCTTAAAAACGTCAAACTTCCGTTTCAACATCCATTTGCCGTATTCCCAAATTTGTACGCATACCCCTCGTAATATTGGTACTAATCGGTAAATTTTATATAATTTCTGTAAACAATGCCCATAAACGATTTAAATGGTTTTGTTTGAGTTCATTTACAATTGCTACGCTTATGGTTTTAGCCACAAAACTCTGCCAATGAACTCGCAATACTGACCAAGAATGACTTCTCGCGGTGTGAGGACTTCGGGACAAACAAGAACAAAAAAGTAATAGTGTGCAATTCCCACACACGCTGCTCGATTCCGTACGATTTTAAAACCCAGGACGACTTACGGGTGAAGATACTCAACTTTTTGGATTCGTTAAGGCCGCTTCGCGATTACCGAAACGAATTTATTTTAGCTTCAGGGGATTCGGGACCGTTAAAAATTTATAATTGGTGGTTTTTCATGGTTATGGAGTAGTATGTAGATATATTTTTTATATTATGAATCTTAGTTGAACAAGGTTAGAATGAAAATTTGATGGCAGTGGAAGGTTACGAACACGAGTGAGGAAAACGATGGCCAATATAATGGAATTGTCCTTTGATAATAATTGGGCTATATAAATAGAAAATGTATACTTTGCTATGAGTCCGATATTTAAATCAGTAGACGTGTTACCTTGAAGATTTTGACAAGCTGATCTAATTTCTTTTATCAAGGCTATGCTTCCTACCAAGGACAACTTCGATGATTCCAATTGAGTAGTTATGAAGCAAACTAAAATTGGGTTTAATGAATGAAAGTTGCTGCTGAAGATCGTTGTTTTTAAAAATTTGTTTAGCATCTTGCAGAAATTGGGAACTCCCATCAGTAAAAGCGTCAGTTATATGTTTTAAATCTACGAAATAGTCTGAATAGAAAAAAGTGGCTTCCAGCCATGTTCCACATCGTGTTAGAATGGGTTCTGGTCGCAGAATGTGGAAGCATTTCTTTATAAATTTGTATAAATTGTATGAACGCCTCATTTTCAACCGCATCCAGGAAACATTAGATGCAAAACGAATCCCACAACAAGCAGGCTTCAGATCAGGTAAATCATGCACAGGCCGAGTGCTGAACCTAACAGAATACATAGAGGAGGAATTTAAGCAGAAAGAGATAGTGGGAATAGCCTTGATAGATGTCACAGCGGCCTATGATACGATAATCCACAGAACCTTGCTAACTAAGATCTATAACACTGTGCTTGACTATAACCTGGTAAATATCATTGGATCACTGTTGTGTAATACACGCGTCTACATTGTGCTAAATGGAAAGAAGAGCAGATGGAGAACCCAAAAAATGGCTTATCTTAAGGAAGCGTTCTGGCGCCGTCTTTATTTAACATCCTACACCATCGACCAACCAACGCACCCTCAGACTGAGTTTTGTTTACGCTGACGACCTTGGTATAGCTGTAAAGGGGAAAACACTCACACAAGTAGAGTCGACAATGGAAGAGGCTTTAAACATGATGTCAACTTACTACAAACAAAACTCATTAAAGCCAAACCCTACTAAAACTTAAGTATGTGCATTCCATCTCAACAACCAATTGGCGCATGTAAAACTGAATGTTTCTTCGGATGGACAACGCTTGAAACATACTGATAGGCCCAAATATCTTGGAGTGATACTAGATCGGTCACTAACGTATAAATTCCACTGTCAGAGCTTTAGACAAAAGGTTTCTACGAGAAACAACCTTCTCCGGAAATTGTAGAGTAGAGAGCAAGTGAGGTGCAAATCCCAAGTCTTGGAGTCAACAGCTGAGGCCTTATGTTTCTCAATAGGGGAATATGCTTGTCCCGTCTGGGGTAGATCTAGACACGCCCAACAAGTCACCACGGCTTTAAATGAAACATGTAGAATAATTATCGATTGTATGAAGCCTACCCAGAATTCTGGGAGAAACATAACCGACTCATAGGCGACTCTTGAAAAGTCGGGCTAAGATGTAAAAGAGACTTTCCAACAGTATAGCAAGTATTGCTTATTTTCTTAATCTTACTTGACGTAACTGTTCATAGAAATTTGCTATTATTCATTTCCAAATTGAGTATAAATCTATTTATATGAGTAAATAAAGTAAAAAAAACGAGTCCTATACTTTTCATAAAACTATTGATATTCTATACGAATCCTAGAAATTTTCCTCGTCGCCGAGTATTGTCGGGACTTGACCCAAGAACAAATTCTCTTGGGGAGAAGTAAATAAATCTCGATAACTTTGAACATCAATCTTAGTTAGCGATGAAGAAAGAAAACATATAATATTTTGTGACATTATTGTAGTGTAACATTAATGGATCCTTCAAAGTATTTTTGATTGATCAGTCATTTCACAATTTGCAGAAAAACATTTCTGGTTTTGACAGTGTGGTCAACTGTACGGATGCGGGGAGATACACTGGGAAAAATTGCAATTGATCGGGTAAAGTAGAAAAGGGCTATAAAATAAAATATTATATTTAAAAATAAAAGTGTAAAAGTTTTATGTAAAACTAGCTGACCCGCCGAACTTCGTATTTCGCTTTGAAAACAGATTTAAACTTACACATTATACCACAATATGCCACAATTTTACTTTAAAATAAGTGTAATTTAACATTTTAATTTTCACTTTGGAAATCGTTTTATAGAAATAAAATTTATTAATGTTTCGTATTTTAAGTACGATTTCTGAATTAAAAATCTAAACATCAAATTAAGCTTATTTTAAAGTCACACTGTGTATATTCCCAATAAAAATAATAAACTGCATTATGACGCCACAATAAAAAAGCTTCATACAAAATTATTTGGCACTTTGTCTCCAGCAGTCTCATAAGCTGACTTTTTGGCAATTTGTAATTGCCGATTATATTAAAATTTTTGTTGCACAATTGCACATATGTCTTTTTAGTAGTTTGTCATACTTTTTAAGTGGAAATTGCTTTAATATTAAATTATTATTAATTTTCAGTAAGAAAGACTTAAAAATTCAGGATCATTATCAATATCATAGAAAAAGTCCATATTTGTACTAGCTAACGCACGTTTAAGTTTCAGTAAACCAGAAGAAGTAATAAACCTTTGAAATGTTTGAGTAGTGTCAACAACTTTATGCTCAGAGTCAATAAAATAAAAATTGAGCTCGATGGTCTGAAAAACAAGGTTTAAATACGCCCACTCTATAGATATTTTCAGAAAAATTATTGGGTGTATTTAATGCGAATGCTATTACATAATGGGCGTATTTAATGCGAATATGGGCAAAAAACTAGAAGAAAACGAAAACTGTATTAAAGAATTTAGACATGGAGTAAGAAATAAAAGAGGAGATCTATTGGTTGACTATCTAGAAAACAATAAGTTATTTGCCATGAACTCTTTCTTCAAGAAAAAGCCACATAGGAAATGGACGTGGATGTCGTCTAAAACCAGACTAAAGAAATAACCAGAATAAGAAAACTCTCATATACTATCAAAAACCAAAAAATACCTTTAAAATTAAAAACGAAGGTATTTGCATGCGTCCTACTTGTTCTGACATATACCCAAACGTGAACGTGTACCAAGAGCAACTTAGATAGAATAAAGAAAACTCAAAGAGCTATTGAAAGACAAATGTTGGGAATATCGTTGAGAGATAAAAAGAGGAACGAGTGGATAAGATGCAAAACCGAAACAGCAGACGCTATCGAACTGGCATTGAAATTAAAATGGAAATGGGCTGGGCATAACGAAATATATCAGGATGGAATATGGAATAAATAAATTGGCCGCTGGAGACCATATACTGCAAAAAGGTCAAGAGGTCGATCGCAAATGAGATGGAAAGATGACATTGAGCAAAGCGCAGGTCCAATGTGGAAAAGACAAACAGAAGACAGAGACAAATGGGAGAGGCCTATATTATACGGAGTTAAAACTTAAAGATTAACAATTTTTACTGAAAGTCTTTCCCTTTCTTTCCTGTGAAAACAAAATTGAGCAATCTTTCCGATTTTTTATGTGGACAATGTTAAATTGTCACCCCGTATAATATAAACCATTTCTTTAAAAAAGTTAATATTATTACATACTTATACACGGAAAAAACATAAAACACTTATTGTAATGCAAGAAATAGATTCAAATACTCTTTTTGTTTGACCAACTGATGATAAACCTCAAACGTTTCATTGTAAAAGTGATCACGTATTAGACAGCCATTTAAACCGACAACTCGTAAGCTCCTATAACCTAAAGGAATTTCTTACGCTGCGCAAAACATACACATTTAATGAAAAAGGGTAACGATAATTCATTGTTTTGCGGAGCTTTTACCTTTTAATGGCGTTAAAAGTTTATTAGAGCGAATTATGAAATATTTTACAAAGTACGCGTCCATAGAGGACTGGCTTTTGCATACAAACTCTTGGAAAATTAAGGCGTGTGTTAGTGAATAAAAATTATGTTCATTTTTCAACAGTTATGTTGTATCTACATATGAATTTCTCGTAATATATACAAATAAGTTCAAAAGTTTGAAATATTGGAATATTTTATCTTTTTATTGATTTTTATATATAAACTCTTCTGAATAGTTAAACATCGTTTTGTTTCAATTCCCAACAATACTAAATAAATCTCAAAACCAGATAAACGATATGCAAAAAAATTATTTATTCTCTTGGAGTGAAAAACTTGCAATGTTCAACTTACATTTAAAAATAAATTAGTATAGAAAAAAATAACTTTGAATAAAACTAATAATTAGTATTTGCTCCATTGGCCTTTAAGCATGCCTGTAGGTGATTTGCCATGCTGCCGATTAACTGGTCAAGCTGGGCTTACGGAATTCTCTCCCATTCTTCACGAGCAATATCTTTAAGTTATCGAAGTGTAATAGGGGAATTGTTTCGCTTCTTAATGTGTGTTTTGAGAATGTCCCAAGCATGTTCAATAACGTTCATGTAGGAGGAATTCGAGGGCCACTGTAATGTAAATATTCCTTCTTCTTCCTTAAAATTGTGTACTGCTGCTATTCGATGAGGAGGTGCGTTGTCATGAATAAACACAAATTCATCACCTACTGGCCGTAGGAATAGACGTACGACAGAATTTAAAACTTCCTCAATCTACACAGCACCAGTGACTCTTCGCTCCAGAACCAGCAGTGTCGTTCGTGTACCACTCATAATACCACCCCAAACCATAATACTGCCACCTTCAAATGGGACACGCGGTTGGGCTGTTTCTGGTCGGGTTTGTCGTCGTGGGGCCATCCAAACCAGTATTCTTCGCGAATCAGATACCAAGCCAATTTTTGACTCATCAGAGAACATCACGTTATTGCAGTTAGGACCATGATGCACCATTTCTCTAGCCCATTGCAACCTTACTATTTTGTGTTGGTAGGTTAGTTTAGGAACACGTAGCAGTTTTCTACGATACAAATTTAGCGCATTTAGTCTGCTTGTTATTGTTTGCCGTAAAATGTTCAGTCCTTGAAGCCTAGAAATTTCTCTGGATATACCACTTGTAGATTCCAGAAGATTTCTACGAGCTATCAATGTTATTTGCCCGTCTAGTGATGCTGTTTTACAACGAAATGTACTCTGTCTGAATGAGATATCACGTTTTTAGGCATTTTTAAACGGCTCAATTGAAATGTGTAAATACGCTAATCAGTTGAATCTTACCAAAATCATACAAAAAAGATTCAATTTTTGTATCATTTTCATTTAAAAACGCTCTAGAATAAATATCAACAACACAACCATAGGTGTAGATATATTATTTGTACGTATTCCAAACTTTTGGACATGTGTGTAGCTCGGAAATAGGCTTAAAAACAACTACCACTAAATATACTTTGGATACCAAAGCAGCCATTTTATTAAAGAATAAATATTGTTTGGTCTTTTATTTGCCAATTTTTTTATAATATAAGCCAAAGTATTGTAATTTAGGTGTCTAATTTAAAGGTACATTTTTAAACGACTAACTTACCGAACGCATAATAGTCCTCACGCAATACATCAGACATCCCGAAGCTTTCATAATAATTAATAATTTTGAAGCATGTGAAGCCAATTTGGTCGCGGAAATTGATTTCCCACTAAATCCTCTTAGTTAAAAATCATTTCATGTTATCTCGAAGAAAAATTTTTAATTTTTAATAAATGGGAACTGGTAAGTGCACCACGAAGACCTTGTTACATAACATTAAAACGACGATGTCGGTGGTAGCTGTACAGCTACATTTCTCCACGTTGAGAACATTAAATTTTTTTACGTCACAGGTAAATTGCGAGAACTTTGCCATCTTTGAAATCAAAGGAAATAAGGGCTGGACTGGCTCAAGAATTACTTTAAATTGATCTTTAACTGTAATTAATATATTTATAAAAGTAGCTTAAAATGCTTATTGTAGCGAACGTATTGTAGACTGCTGAAGTGATGAAAAGAAGGAAAATAGGAACATATACCAGGTCAGGATGAAAAGTTCTAAGATTTCATTCGCCATAAATGAAAAAAAACCCGAATAGACTGTAAAAAGATAGGGTAGCTCTAAGTGCACTTGACAATTCAGACATATAAATTATGTGTTAACATATAAATGAAAATGAAAACGATGATGGTATTGAATAGAAAGTGTCCTCAATAGACCTGTGGCAAATCCAATTCCTAGCTTGTATTGGATGAGTAGGTTGCTCTTTTAATTTTACTTTAAAGACGTAGACTTCTTAACAACTTCTATTAGGTGACGTAATAGTGGCAGATGCCGTTACAGTGCCACTGTGACTAGATAATTTTAAATGGGACCTTATGGCAAGTGATTCCTCATTTGAAAGGTATTAAAAATACCCAATTCAGTCATAATAATTTTGTTTAAGCTTATTCTGATGAATAAATTAAATAAATACTAAATTGTAGCTTCTCATTTAATTAATAAATATTTAATAACCAGTTGTTACTGATGCTCCATCTACTTCCTGACAGTAATGCATCCTATTTTTAAACTCTTGCCGTACTCGTTCAAATGTGTCCCTACATTCTTCAACAATTCATTGTTTCAAAATGTCAATATTGTCGCGTACTCTAGCGCAAACTTTAGATTTCAAGTATCCCTACAGAAAAAAATCTAATGGTGTGAAATCCGGTGATCGAGCTAGTAATTTGATCCTACCTCGTCGTCCAATCCATCTACCATGCTATTCCTCATCTAGGTAAACGTCTTACTTCATCATAATGGTGTGCTGGAGCACCATCTTGTTGAAACGTTATTTCAAAGTTGACGAATTCATCTGGATTATCCTCCAGAATTTCAAGTATTAGCGGTTCAATTGCATTTTGTAACATCTCCAGATACACTTAGCGGTTAAGTTAGTATTGAGAAAAACAGGCCAACTATGTGGTTTTCCAAAATACCTGCCCAAATATTTATTTTTTTTGGAAATTGAATATGTGTTTCACGAAAGACGTGAGGATTCGTGTCTCTCACATTGTGTGTGTTAAAATTTCCATTGAGAGAAAAAGTACTTTCGTCACTAAAACAAATTGTTTTTATGTAATCGGGCTGTTGGTTTATTTTATTGGACATATTTTCACAGAATTCTAGTTTTCGGTCGGGGTCATCATCTGAAAGTTGGTGCACAATTTTTAATTTGTATGGATAAAATTTGTTTTCAGCCAACACTTAATTTTTTTGTCATCATGAATCGTTGGCCCACTAGATCATTTGACATCTTGAACACAACCTGTTTGTTTAAACTTCCGTAGAAGCTTCTTCAAATAAGGACTTGATGTAGGGCGATCGGGCTACCTCTTATTAAAAAGACGTTCCGCTGCATGGAATTTATTTCCACTTTCACCAATTATTAACACTGCTGCTATATTGTGTAGCCTATATATAGTACGTAGCATTCTGCCTTTAAACGTCTCGTTAAACAATAATTAAACTAAATATTAACTAAGAACAACTAACTAAAAACAACTTGACTAAACTTGAATTGACTAAACTAAACAGAAACAGAAACTAAATATTCAGGTATAAACGCATTAGCAAACTAAAAATAACTAGAGAATTGACTAAACTAAGCAGAAACAGAAACTAAATATTGAGCTATAAACGCTTTAGCAAACTAAAAACAACTAGAGAATTGATGATAAACGTCAACTTTTTTGACAAATAACCAAAGGCGAAGGTTTTAATATTTATTAATTAAAAGCGAAACTAAAACTTTAGTATTTATTTAATATATTAATCAAAATGAGCTTAAACTTAATTAAAATTGGTATGGTTAAATAGTTATTTTCGTATCACTTGCCATAAGGTCCTATTTAAAATTATCTGTCACGGTGGCGCTGTAACGTCATCTGTCACTATTACGTCACTTGTAATGTAGATAAGAAGCTTACGTCTGTTTATTACTTCCCTCCAAATTTCACTATTATAACAATAACCGTTCAAAATATACGAGGGGGGGAACGGACTTTTGACTAGCACTGTACATATACAATAGAGCAAATCCAATAGTTTATGTATTATAAATTTTTTCATTTTTTTTTCTTTTTTTTTTCAGGTAAGATTCATTTAATCCGTTTCTACAACTAGTAAGTAAACCATTGAAAATATTATAAAAATATATAAATTTTTTAGTCTCTTAATATCATAATTATTGTAATACAACAACCATTCTGTTCGAATCTGTCCGAAACAATAATAGGTTTGGAAAACAACAGTGGATTTGGATAAAAATGGGATCTACAGAAAACCATCTAGTGATTACTAATTATAGGTCCAAATAAACTACTAAAATAAAACTTCATATGGAGTAATATTTTTTAGATTATTTTTTATAATAGAAGAAATGTCAAAATTAATAAAAAAATAGTTCTGATGGTGCTGATTGTGCCTTTGGAAATTTTTAAAAATTGCACTGATTCTAATCCTTCACGTAAGATATTTTTCTCACAATCCATAAAGATGATAGGTATAGTTCCTATTTTCAAAAAGGACGACAGTCAATTTTCCGCAAACTATCGTCCTATATGTGGTTTTATAAGATCTTGTAATATGCTATGCTTGAGATGGGAGATCACTTCTCTCATATCTTGAGGTTCAGTTCTGGGTTTGGTTTTATTTATTATTTTTATTAATTATTTTCAGTTTATATTAATGAATTAGGGTGTCTGTCCTTTCCGAATGTTAGCGAGTCTGGCTATAATGACTTTGTTGGTTACTATACGAAATAGCTGCGTTGAGGCTTTCTATATCATGCTTTCAGATGTTAGCAAACCAGGATATTCTTCTTCGTCCTGAGGCCCTTTTTTCTTGAATTTTATCTTGCAAAATGCATTGAAGTTGACCAAACCCGCGGTTGTGTTCATCCCCCGTAGTACTTGTTCATTGGTGACTTTCTCTGTCCATGGTATCTTCAGGATCCTTCTGTATAACCATAGCTCAAAAGCCTAAAGTTTTGATAGAGTTTGTGCCTTCAATGTCCACGTTTCTACTCCGTACACAAGCACTGAGTACACGTAAAATTTAAGGAGCCTTATTTTTGTTTCTAGTGTGAGGTCATGGCTCTTGAACACAGAGCTCATAGTCAAGAATGCACTTTTTGTCTTTCCGATGTGACATTTAATCTCTTGCGGATTGTCACACGACTCATTGATTATACTTCCCGAGTAGTTGTACTGTGAGACACGTTCAATTCTTATTTAGTTCACATACAGATTTGCTCCAGTTATGTTTTCGTTGCTGATGATTATTAGCTTGGTTTTGCTGGTATATATATCCTTTAAGTTTTGCAGCCCTTCTATGACATTGGAAAACACTATTTTATCATCTTAATTTGAAGGGGATTGTTAAAGTACAAATTCATCTCACTGTGATCAAAAATATACGTACCAAACATATCCCACTCTGACAAACTCATAATACGTGGTGATATTAACGCCAAAATTGGAACTAATATGTGTACTAAGGAACCATCAATAGCAGAATTTGGGGCAGATCAAATCAATGAAAGAGGAGATACCCTGGTTGATTTTCTTCTTCAAAACAAGCTATTTGAGATAAACAACTTGGACAATAAACAACAAATACGATATACATAGCAAATTCCAGGCAACAAAAAAACATTAACATATGCAACATATTTAAGCGGTTAAAACTCAAAAAAAAGTTTAATATAGAGATTTTTCCAATGAAAAAATTATGCAAACTATTTGGGAAAGACAAAGAATCACTGTTAAAAAAAATAACGAAAAAATCATAGCAACAAAACCAAAATCTTAGTGGAAACAAATAAAATAGAGGAAGTCATGTGAATAAATAATAAACCCAAATGAACAACTGCAGAAAATAAGCAACGATCCGAGACAACATAGTATGATCAAATTGCAACAAACTATAAACGCTTTTGTGCCTAATATTTTCGTTTAACTACTAGAAACCTCGAAGGATGCTGGTGTAAGCTCCAATTATAATACTAAAAGATGGAAAGTCGACGACAAATAGTAAAGATATAGTGTAATAGTATATTACATAACGAGAGTTGTAAGAAGCTTATTACATGCGAGTAAAAAAGTTGCGCGCGAGCCGCGTAGCGGCGAGCGCAGTAATTTTACAAGCATGTAATAAGCTTACAACTCAAGTTCTGTACTATACTTTTTCTACCATTATTTTCGTTTATAAAAATAAAAATTAAATTACCACTATATTTACACTGACAGATTATAAATTTTTAATCTGTCAAAATAACGTTTGTTAATTCGTTTCCATGGTAACTCGATCAACCGACTTACAAGGCTTATGTGATATTATGCATTTTTATAGAACTGAAGCGTAATTTTTTTTATTATGTGCTAGTCATTACGTGTCAGTATCCGTTATGATGTATTTACTTAGCATCCAAATAGTAGGTAATATACAATTTACTAGTAAGAGAGTAGAAAAACGTTTGTTACATATTTAAAAAGTATCTACCTACTCCTATTTGAATATCCAGATGATAAGTAATGGAAAATTCGTATTGTGCTAATAACTCCTGAAGATGTACTGCCCTGCTAAGGAAAAGGGCAGTATCTGCAAAATTTTCACTTTCGAGTTATATATGCAGATGTATGTTTTAAATAATGCTGAACCCATTGAAATAAATAGAAAAGCAGTATCTACAATGGTTATTGAGATATAGCATATATCATAAGCAGTAAGTACAAGGTAGAACTACCTATTTCTAAGCAAAAGAGCAGCAAATACAGTGTACCAATCAAGAAAGCAGTATCTGACTGCAGTTACTGCTTTTATCCTTAGCTTGATGTAGATACTGCCGATTTGCTTGGCATAGCCTCCCAGCTGTTTCAGGTTACTGCTGTCCTAGTGAGTTTGAGTTTATTCTTCTTATCGACAGTTGAGGTTATGTTTACAAACTGTTTTTTAAGTAATAGTTTATTGTCAATTTTGTATTATTAAAATGAGTAAAAGTTTTGTTTCTTCAAGAAGTAAAAGTATTTTTCAGTTAGGACTAGCACAAAGTATATCACATGAATCATGTACAAATAGTGAAACATTAATTGTAATGGAAAAAGTAAACGAAACGTCAGTGTCAACAGTATCAAATGAAGTAGACCCAGGAGCTAACAAAAAGGTACGATCAAATAATGTTTTTTTATGTGATAATGAATTGCAAATTTATAACGATGATGGACAGAGTATGGAGGTAGAAGTTATTTCTACATGGGCAGACAACAATGTGAATGAAAAAGAAATGACAACTACCACTACAACTCTACTTGATATGACAGAAATTTCTTTGGACCTGGAGCAGCTACAACAACTAACGAGTACTGCAAACCTTGATGAAATCATACCAAATGAGAATAATATTATTTTGGAGTTCAAGGATGATTTAGATATTAGCCATGATGATAAATTGTTAGATGTTAATAGAATAGTTGGTACCAGTCCAAGCGAACCAACTTCTTTGCACAATAATAGCATAAATCCATCTTTATTGCCAAAAGACGGTAACAGCAATTGTGTTGAACCATTAGAAAGTACTACAACTATTGAAGGTATGCAACGTAAGAGAAAGAAGAGAGAATTTACAGCTGTTGAACGTAGAAAGCTAAAATTAGAGAAAGACCAGAAATCTCATACCATTCAGCCTCCTTGTAATGAATGTAAATTTAAGTGTATAATGAAAATTAACGAAGAACGACGAAAGATTATTAATCAGTCTTTTTGGAATATTGAAGATTTAGAAGAACGGAGGAGCTTTATTTTTAATCAATGCGAAAGACGTAATGTTAAAAGGCGAACTACTAACAGTGGAAAGATTAGTAGAAACAAAACAGTAACATACTTTTTAACACATTCAAATGGTCAAAAGGAAAAAGTTTGCAAAACATTTTTTCTAACCACCTTAGGTTTTAACAAAAAAAATGATAAATTTCTGACCACAATATTTTCTACAGATAAGGATGCAATAACACCCAAAAAGAGCATGAGAGGCAGACAACCGTCAGTGAATAAGGGTCCTCACCAAGCTATAATCGATCACATTGAGACTTTTCATCCTGAAGTACCACACTACAGAAGAGAACATGCTCCCAAAACTAGATATTTACCAAATGATTTGAATGTTAAAGTTATGCACGGAGACTTTATTATCAAAAACCCACAATTTAAGTCAGGTGTTTCATATGAACTGTACAGACGTATCTTGAAGGAACAGAGAATTTCATTTGCAAGACTAGGCAATGAGGAGTGTGAGGTTTGTGAAAACTTTAATTTACACAACCATAATAAGGATAATTTGTTTGAAGACTGTGATGTTTGTAATAATTGGAAAATTCATGACAAACTAGTTAAAGAGAGCAGGACATTATACAAAGAATTTGCAGAGAAAGTTAACGAAACTAACAAAAACAATGAAGTTATATTTAGTGCAGATTTAGAAAAGATAATTATGCTACCTCGACTTGAAATGTTTAAGCAAATCATCTTTGCACCACGCCTAACAACATACAATCAGACATTTGCCCCTGTAGGGAAAAAGTCCAAGCTTAAACCACTAGCAGTTCTGTGGCACTGTGCTATATCTGGCAGAAATCAAGAAGATATTGCAAGTACTTTTAATGTATTTTTTAACCATTACCGTGATACTAAAAAGTTTGTGTTATGGTTAGACAATTGTAGTGCACAGAATAAAAATTGGTGTTTATTAACATTGTTTATTAAAATAGTAAACTCAACTGCAGTTGAAGCTACTGAAATTCAAGTTTACTACTTCGAGCCTGGGCACACCTTTATGAGTGCCGATAGTTTTCATCACCAGGTGGAACTGTCACTAAAAGCACGGAAAAAAACGTACGATTTTGATGATTTTGTTAATGCTGTAGGGGCTGCCAATAAAGGGCATGTTGATGTATTTAAAATGAGCGTTGATAACTTTTTTGTGTGGAAAAATTGGAAGTCTGAAGCGAAAATGAAAGCCAAGCCAGACAGACCTTATCTCAAAGATATTGTTCACATGAAGTTTGAAAGGGGTAAACACACCTTACAGTATAAAAGTACGTATGACAAATCAGAAGACTTCAAGGAGCTTGATTTCTTGCAACCGAGGATTTTGAAGACTGGGATACCAGAACCTACCAAACTAGTCTCACCCAAAAAATTCCCAAGGGAAAGGAAAGATCAATTACTTCAAGTGCTACAAAATATTATTCCAGAAAATAGAAAAGTATTCTGGGAGAGACTACCTACATGTTAAAGACAATTTTTTGAGAATTTTATATTTTTGTAATTTTTTTAGACCTGTAGCCTTAACTAGCTAATAAAATCTTGTTAAAAAAAGTGTAGTTACTGCTTTTGTTAATTTTACATTGCTAAGGAAAAGAGCAGTAACTTGTACATACTGCCTTTTTGCTTGGCTTTTTTTAGTTCAAAAAATAAGTAAGTGATATTTCTTATTAAAAACTAATTTATTATATTGATTTTATTCTTTTAAAGCAAAGCTAGTATCACATATGACAATACAACAAAACAATATAAGGAAAATAATCCATTTTTAAGTATAATAATCCAATTTGAAACTTTACTTTCATTTATCTTAAAACAGATGTTTTGCAGATACTGCCCTTTTCCTTAGCAGGGCAGTGTAGTGATCGATATCAAAGAAAATATCAACCCTAGAAGATACCCCAAATAACCCTAAATAGACTTAAATTTGTTATAAATAGATAGTACATTTTGATTTTTTTGATAACATTCGTCTCAACCAATGATATGAAGTCCGTAATTATATTGTTCTCCTGTTGTATGATGACATTGATGACGTAAACGTGAACGACGTTGAAAATGACCTAAATTAAACTCATTGTTTGTATGTTTTACAGAAACTAATTCATATCGAAAAAATCTCTATAAATTGTAAACTTTAATTTATATATTAGTTCCCTATGTTAAATAAAATGCAAGTTTCCTGGTATTTAATCCAATATTTGAAAATAAAATTAGATGCTTCCATTTATCGGAAATAATAAAGGAACTAATTCCGCCTCTGGAAATATTTACTTGGCATTTCCAGTTTTCAATCAATGTTATATTTTATAAAAAAAGAAAACAATTTCTTCGTTGCACACAGAGATGCAACATACTCCGATGCATATCGTGATATATTTCTTTTGCGTTTTGATTACAAAAATGTGCCTGATTACAATCCGCATAAGACAGCCCCATAAAAACGCTGCATTTTTGCACAGGGCAATTTTTCAAGAGGTAAAAATAATTTCACATCAGTGGCGTGCACAAAAACGCTAGAAGAAAAAAAGAAAGTATACATAGAACAGTATGTATAAAAATCTAGTTATAGGAGGCTTTGAAATTGACAATTAATTTTGCACCCCTAGCAATATTTTGCACTCCTTATGTGGAGAAAACAATTGATATTAAAGATTCTATTTCGCAAGAAGTTCACCTTCGACCTTGCAGTAATTTGTTCTCTCTTTAATTTGTATCGATGGTCTCTTAATCTTTCGTCTTCATTCAAAGTGAATATGGTATTTAGGTTCCTAAAATTATGTTTTAAAATACGGCAGGACATAATTAGCTCATCTCGAAGACGTCGCTGCTCGAATGTCGTAAGATGAGCCATGGATAGTCTATCTTCGTAGTTAGGTATTTCACCTAATAGAAACATTACTGGATACAATGAGCGGAAGATCATTAGTGTAGACACAAAAAAGTAGCGGTCCAAGTACTGATCCTTGTGGGACTCCACTCTTGACTTGCTTATCTAGTGAGTGGTCTTCCCAACACAAACCCTGAAGTATCTGTCGGATAGAAAATCTTGAATCCAAATGTTTAACTTTCCGCGGATACCATAGTGATCGAATTTAGCTAGTAATCGACGTTTTGGGACACGGTCAAAAGCTTTGGAGAAACCTAAGTAGACTACATCAACAGGATTCCGATTGTTTAAAGATAATGACTAATCATTTACACAATGAAGTAAGTTTGTGGTCGTTGAACGACCTTTGATAAAGCCATGCTGTTAGTGAGGAATGATCTTTTCTTGAAGAAGAAACTCAGACATAGCTTCCGATATAATCGATTCCATGACCTTACTGAAAATAGAAACCAGGCTGATTGGGCGATAATTATTACAATCAAGCTTATTTCTTTTCTTTCTTGAATATAGGAGTAACCGAATTTCCAGGACGAGGGAAGAGAACCTGGATTAAAAGAAGACTTCATTATGAGAGATATAGGGATGGCTACAGATTTTGCACATTGTTTGAGGAAAAAGGAGGTGAGTCCGTCTAATCCACGTAATGAATTATTTTGTAGTTTCCTTAAATGGTCTTTAATTTCATCCGGCGTGAAAGGTATATTGTCAAGAGTTATTGGTAATAAGTAGGTGGATAATTCTTATACCAGGTACGTTTATTGTTTTATTACTGATGGAAAAAGTATTGGTAATTTCATTTGCTAAATAGATGCATACTCCTCCCCCTCGACGAGTACCTCTATCTCTACGATATATAGTAAAATTTCTATAGATCTGTTTCGGGACAAAAGTTCACATTTAACATCTTCCGATAGCTTCCAGCAAACTTGGATCCGCAATATATCTAAATCGCCATCGAAGGAAAGTCTTCTGTTTTGATTCAAAAATATGCACAAAATTTAAATGACAGAGAAAAGGTAAAATGACAAAAATTGTTATTTTAAAATGTAAAAAAATAGAAATGGAATTATATTCATATGTCATATTCATATAGAGAGATTAGTAGGATTAATTTTAGAAAGAAATTGTAAGTTAATCGGTTTATTAAAATTTGAGAAATCAGATTTAGGGATACGGTTTCTGGAGGAATTGCCTGTACTCTTCTAAAACAAACACGACTCTCAACGTTTGTATACTTTGATACTATAATAATGGTTAAACGTATGCAACAGCCGGAAAAAATGGATAGACTAGGTCATAGACATAGTGAAAGCGAAGGCAAATAATTAAGAGATACAATGTGTCGAAAGAAGACTGGAAGAGATCAATAAAATAGAAATATCATATAAATGAAGAGTATCAAGTGTTTCAAGAAACAAGAACTACATAACTTTTCAAGTTTTTTTCTTCTAATTGTTTTGTTGTTATTAGTTTCATCGCGGATTTAATAAATGATTGCCCCTGTACTTTCTTGTATCGTATTTATCTTCTATTATTCAATTTTAAGTGAACTAAATGCCAAGGATCTGTTTGTACATGATTTATTAATAATGTTAGTGATTCGATATACGTCAAGAGCCATCAGTCCATATAAATATTGTTGGTATACGTATCTAAGATTTTATGCAATTGATTTATTTCGATACTTCCGCATTGCTGGCAGACATACGAGTAGTCTATAAACGATTCTGGTAAATTAAATAGAGAATTTTAGCAAATATGTTGTTTATTCCTTACAGGAATATAGTCTTATATACAAGGATTATTCGAAAATAAAGGAACATAAGAATGTAGAATCCTTACTCGCACCTTTTATTAGCTTATGTGTGACAGAAACATCTGAAAATAGTCAGTGGTTGACAGTACATCAAAGTAAATGTCTTGTGTGATTTTATAAACTATAAAAAAAGTTAATTTTTTAAATTAATTAATTAAAGACTTACAACATACAATAATATAACTTAAGTTTCCTCTGTTCCTGGCAACTCTTTTATCCTTGAGCTCTGTTTCTATGGCAAGATAACTAAATTTGGCTTTCCTCTGGTTCACCCCATCTGTCCTTTTCAGTCAAAATTTTCATTATAATATTACCATCCAGTAGAGCAGTATCTTGCGAATTTTCTGTATATAAATCTGTTAAGAATTTATCGCTGTATAAGTTGTAATGAGTCTGAACAATATTTTAACAGCTTTGGTAACAGATTTCTTGCCGGAGTGACTATACTTTCAAACACACCTTCTGGGGATCTAGTAGTATAAACCCTAAGGGAAGACAGCTCCTCGGAGCTATGCAAAATAACAACCTTAACCATCTGTCCATTGGAAAGTATACGTATTGGCCTACTGACCAAAACAAAATGCCTGATCCGATTTCAGTGTTACCAAAGCATCCCAAAAACACTTTTGTCTGTCATGTTTTAACTTATCTTCCGGCCACACCCCTATTTTGATAACGGTAAACTCTAAAGCAGTTATAAGAGACAATCAAACGTTTCTAAATAATAACTATACTAACTGGGATCACTTTAGAACCATCTTAGATGAAAAATTACACATAAATATCCCACTAAAAACTAGTTCCCGAGTCGACGCAGCCGTAGAACACACTACCTGTATTGAAAACCTAACGGCAACCGAGTCAATAAAACACTCATTATGGAAGGCTACAAAAAAATAGACCCCACCTCTTTATCATCAATCTGTACACTGAGGAAGACAAAGATATTTATAACCTTCTAGAAAGTTAATTGCAGCTTGAAATCTCACTTGCAAATTTTAAATCAACAAAGTCAAAGAAAATACCATACACTAAGATGAACCCAAATAGCTAGGAATAGAAAAGAACTGAACAAACCTATTCGAAAAAAGTTCAACATTGAGAAACTACAAAATAACGAGACGAAAGTAGAATTCGCACGACAGCTGAAATCCAAAATCGACGAAAGACAGGACAAAAATTGGGAAACGATTAGCAAAGCCCTTGTGGAAACAAGTGAAAACGTGCTGGGCCTAAAGAAAGACGTAAAGAAAGAGTGGATTACGAGAGAAACGTGGAACAAAATAAAACGTCGCAAACACATTAATCTAGAATTACTAAATTCCAAGACAGCAGCAGAGAAGAACCGACTTAGAGAAAGTTATAGGGAAGCGAATAAAGCTGTCAAGAAGGCAGAAAGACAAAAGAAAGTGGGCAGAAAATCTTGCCGAAGAAGCGCGAGTCGCCGATGAACATCAAAACATGAGACAATTATATAATATCACTAAACAACTAGCCAATAAAAGATATACTACCCACCAACCAATTGTAAAAAGTGCTACAGGTGAAGATATTACAACGCCACAGGAACAAGTCAAAAGATGGCATGAATATTTTAGCGAATCTCTAAGTGCAGTCCCAACACCACCAGAAGACGCAGAAAACCTAATACCCAATATCCAACTGAGAATTAACACCAACGAACCAACAACGCAAGAAATAGAAATGGCCATAGAAAAACTGAAAGCACACAAAGCAGTCGGCCCTGACAATATTCCACCAGAGTTGTTAAAAGCTTGCCCAGGTACAGTGGCAGAGCTAATCCAACCACTCTTGAAAAGGGCTTGGAGAGAGGAAAAGTTCCCCAAAGAATGGAAAACGGGATTAATAATAAAGATACCAAAAAAGGGTGACAGAAGATATTGCGAAAACTGGAGAGGAATCACACTTCTGAATACTATAAATAAATTAACAGCAATAATTATAAACAACCGACTAACAAACAGTGTAGAACCAATGTTGAGGAAGGAACAAGCCGGTTTCAGACCAAACAGATCATGCGTGGACCAAATTAACACACTAAGAATAATTGTAGAACAGTCACAGGAATTCAACTCTCCTCTCTTTGTGTGCTTTGTGGACTTCAAGAGAGCTTTTGACACGCTCACACATACGGCCATATGGAAAGCACTGCAGGAAATAGGAATACCAGAAAAAATAGTAAATCTCATCAAAGAACTCTACAGTGACACAGAAAGCAAAATCCTACACAACGGCATAACATCTGACCCAATAGCTATGCTAAACGGAGTAAAGCAGGGCTGTGTTTTATCCCCCATACTATTAACATTGTACTGGACTCCGTACTAACAAAGGTAAACTCTAATAGAGGAATTTACTGGGGATTAACAAACAGACTGGAAGACCTAGATTACGCTGATGATATATGCCTCCTAGCACATACAAAACAGGACATGCAACTCCAAGTAAACAAAGTACAAGAAGAATCAAAGAAGGTTGGTCTAGAAATAAACATCAACAAAACCAAAGAAATGCGATTTGGTACCAGAAACAACCAACCTATTATGATCAACGACCAGAAAATTGAGAGAGTAGCGGAATTTGTATATCTGGGCAGCATAATTGACTGTAATGGGGGTACAGAGCGTGATGTACATGAAAGAATAAATAAGGCTCGCAACGCCTACAACATGCTTAACAACATATGGAAATCCAGGATTTACCCAACTAAAACGAAATTAAAAATCTTCAACACAAATGTAAAAGCTGTATTACTGTATGGCTGCGAAACGTGGAAGATATCAGCACCCATAGTACACCAATTACAAGTTTTCATCAATAGAGCGTTACGAAAAATCCTTCGTATATTTTGGCCTAACCGAATATTCAATGAAAATTTATGGAACCAAAGCAACCAAGAAAATGTCATAAAGCAAATAAGGCGAAGAAAATGGAGATGGCTGGGCCACACACTCCGTAGACCGCCAAATGACATTGCCAGGACAGCGCTGGATTGGAATCCCCAAGGCCGACGGAAAGTAGGCAGACCTAAGGGAACTTGGAGAAGGACAGTACGGACGAAGGGAGAAAAATGGGAAAATCCTGGCTTGAAATCAAAGCACTAGCCAGAAATAGAGTTCGCTGGAGACACTTTGTGGAAGCCCTATGTTCCTCTTAGGAATCTTGGGACTATATATATATATATATTATATATATATATATATATATATATATATATATATATATATATATATATATATATATATAAGATGAACCCAAAGGAGTCTCCTGGTGACAATCTCATTACAACTACAATACTTAAAGAATTGCCTTCTAAAGGGCTAACGTCTCTACACAATTTATAATTTGGTTCTAAAGACCGGTCACTTCTCGACACAATGGAAACTAGTGTTATCCCCAAGCCTAAGAAACCTCTGAATAGTACCACCTCCTACAAAGCAAGTAGTTTTTTGTCAATTACAGGAAAACTACTTGAAAATCTCTAGCTCCTAAAATTAGTACCCTATTCTATTAGCATATATGCTACCATCGAACAAATACATCGAGTAACAAAAAAAATAAGTCAAGACCTTGAAGACAAACTGTATTCTTCTGTGACATTTTTAGACATTTCTAATATATTGACATCGAAAAAATTACAAAACTTCTACGTGTTAACCAATTTCTGATTCTCCAATTCTATCTACAAAACAGACAGTTCTTCATGACTCTGTATGAAGAATGCTCTAGCTTTCGTCCAGTCCAGACTTGGGTTATTCAGGATAGTGTTGGACCGTCCTGTATCTTTTATACACTGCCATCTTATCAACGACAGTTAACTCCACCATAGCCACATTTGCCAATGATACCGCCATTTTACATCACGCTCCAATCTATCGCTTCATATCGACTCCCAGAGAATGCTAAATGATTTCCAGCAGTAGCTAAAGAAATGGTGCATCAAAGTAAATGAGAGTAAGTCTGTACATGATCACAAACCGCAGACATTTGCCCACCAGTAATCTTTAACAATCAGCAACTTCCCCAAAAAGAATATTATGTCAAACACCTATGTATGCACCTGGACCACAGGCTTACATGGAAAAAACATATCTTCACAAAAAGGAAGCAACTGGGACTCACACTCAGCAGAATGTACTGGTTCATGGGCCGTAAATCAACGTTGTTACTGGAAAATAAGCTCTACTCTAAATCATAAAGCCTTTCTGGAGTTATGGAATATAACTCCAAGTGCAACATTGAAATAAAAAGATTTCAGTCCAAAGTGTTACGCATGATATGAAAATATGATAATGTATCTCCATACATCTGAATATTTACTCTTCTCACTTCTCCGAGACCAAAACAGCTGTTAGGCCCTGTTATTGTTAGTCTAGTTAAGTGATTATTTAAATAGAGATGCTAGTACCTTACTTTTCTTTTTCTCATTCACCGATGATCTCATTGTAATAATTTTTTTCGTCACCGTCTTCTTTAGAAAAACTCTTAATAATCAATTTTGAACTTTTTTCAAAAAATGCAAATGTTTATATCAATTTTATAAACCAAAACTATTCCAAAATCACATAAAAACACAGTTTATCAAAAACTGCAACTACAAAAACTCCTCTGTTAATTGGGACAGGTAACAGTTTTATAGTGAATAATTGGGTCCATTGAACAGTGGGTCACGGCTGATCTAATTTTATCAAGCAATCGAAGCGTTTCAGTTCCAAGAAATGTAGATGCTGTTCTGGCGCCTCATCGTTGTTACAGAAATATAATATCTCAAGTGTTCGAAATCAAAATATTTTAAAAAGTATTTAATTAATTATTTTTGAGGAAGCCTTCAGGTAAAGTAAACTACTCGGCGAAGAGTGAAAGAATAAACAGCGGCTTAAAATAGAAACATCAATTTATTTTCGTACTTTTGTAATTGATTGTCCGGGATTGAAAGTGGAACGATTAGTAAAGCGTTAGAGATCTTGGCGAAATTTGCTAAATTAAAAGTATTGGCTGATAAAAATTTTAAATTTTGAATTATAATATGAAACTTGCATCTTTTCGTCAAGAATTTTTAGCTACTAAATGTTATCAATGAATGACGCAATGAATTACAAACACCCTGGGTACATTTTGTATCAAATACCTTTTAAAAACACGATAACGTCCAAACATGGCTGGTGGTCTTTTTGCTGCTGCCATTAATAATAAAGAGATCACTTTTTCAATAAAATAGTCTTTCAAACATTGAATACTGATTCGTCTTCTGTGTCTGTTGAAGAAATTCTCACAAAGAGAGGTTACGATTTCATTTTGCTTTTTAAAGAAGTACCAGTAGAAAATATAAAGAGTTTTATCGTTGACTCTACGATTTAATATTTCAGGAGTTAGGGGGAAAACAATCATAGTCCACTTTTGGTCGAAACTGAGATGACGAAGTTTTCTAGTGGTAAATACATATTACTTTTCGATGGTATGAAGTAAAAGGGAAAACATTTACAGTTCTTTTATTACAAATGTTAAATGAAACCGTGTACTGGGGAAGAATCATCATAGTTCGCGCGCTGCGAGGGCATAACCGTCAAGGTCCGAAGGCGCTCCCTCCCTATTTCAACAGATCGGGTTGGGTGCAGCATTTCTGTGATTATCTTAGTTTCCCGACTTCGTTGGCGTGTTCTAGTTTTCCAGTTGATTATATTTAAAAAATAGTAATGTAGAGAGTACGTACTTATTAAAATAGAGAGTAGTGTTAACGATTCTAGTAATATAGATGTACGGACTGCTGCTAAAAAAAGAAGAAATATAGGCCGTGTTCGTGACGTTATGAAACTTCTGAGAGCCACCACTGATGAAGTAAGGCTAGATTGCAAGTGTCACCGTTTTCGTTGTTTTGGGAACGTCATTGAAGCCGAAAGGCGACGCATTTTTACTCAATTAAATGAACTTGCTAACTGAGCGAAGATGAAGATGTGTTTGTCCTTACACCTTGTCCTGATGCCTTTGTTTCACTCACCAGTCATAGGACACTGTTTTTTTCCTTGGGGAACAAGTTTTGTCCTTAGGGAAATAAGTTCACTTTGTATACTTCTTTGAAGGACCACCCAGAAAACTGAGACAAATGAAAGTTTCGCAAAGAACGTTTTAACATGAGTTTAATTAATGACAAAGCTTATACAGAAACTCCGGATGATTGGAGGGAAGATCTACTCAACAGCAGAGTGAAACCGAAACCGTTTTAAGTAGTGGACTGTAGGAAAAATATCAAATTCCTGAATTAGACTAAGTCTTTCTCCAACAAGTATTCCAAGAAATTCCCAATGCCTACGAGACCTATTCGAGTGTTGGAAATCAGGAAAAATAGTCCTTAATTTATCTTTTATAAGAATACTTATTCTGGGTTATCTGCAAGCTCGCTATTTGAGTGCAAAGTTAAACGAAACCCGAAAAGAAATTTAAGGAAAACTCATAATAACTCCGGAAGTTACTAGCCACAATCATTCCAAAGCTTTGTACAACGGCCCACTCCGGTCAAAGCTGCTAAGTTACAAGATCTTCTCCACTTGACCAAATATTTGGAAAACGTAAACTCTAGAAAGTTCTACACTGATTTACAAGGTACTCCTGAACAGGAGGAAAGTTCGGAGGAAGAAACATGTTTTGACGCATAAGCCTGAAAGTACTCGGGAAGAACGTTCTTGGTCCATGCCGACACACTAAATTTTTTGTATGATATTTCGCAAATAAAATATGTTTTTTGTCTTCTCTTAATTTTTTCTCTGTTAACATGTGAACGTATCACTGAAAAAATTTACCGATTTATTCGGTTGAGTTAAAACAATTTGTTTTAATTAAAACATTAAATTTCGATTTCCATGAAAACTGTTGTTGTTTGCCCATAGTATACCAGAACTGAGCAACGGAGCATTCGAGTAACATAGTGCATCAGCGTTCTAAGTATACTTCTTAGTAATTTAGTTTACAATGTCTGCGTTACGCCAGTCCCTTGCCTTTTGCCATCAGTTGAACATCAGTTCGACGTTCGATAACATGCGACGCACCTGTCTAGAAGCCCGTTCGAAGCGACAATTAACCAGCGCTGATAGATTTCAAGAAGCAATGGCGTCCGAAATAAATAAGAAAAATTAAATTATAGAGGGTTAGTCTAATATATTTGTAGCGTTCAGTAGATAAATGTTATAAATTAATTGTGGTTTTAGTGTTAGTGTTAAAAAACTGTAAATAAATTGCAATAAGTGTTAGAAGACTGTCAATTAAAGTAAAATAACATCAAATATGGTACGTGTCACAAGTCTTATAGTCCAATTTCTTTTCTCTAGGGAGGGGTATATTTAGACAACTAAAAATCTATGATCTACATGGTATAAGTATGGGAAAAAATAAATAGAAAAGTGACTAAACTTCGTAGCTTAATAATGTATTTAAGCTGCCTAAGACAGGTCTCTTCGGTCCTCAAGAAACTATTGATTGTCTTATTCTAATCGTGCCAGTAGATAGGCTATGTACTTCCTGGACCAACCCCTAAATTGCAACCCCTAAAATCGCAACCCCCGGTCGTAAGTTCCAAACGGCTTAACGTAGGATGACGTACGAGGGCTCGTTGGAAAGGGGATGAAAAATGGGGTTGAATGCAGTATGTGCCGTGCGCATCGGAGCATGCCAAAAGGTCATTATGAGGTATCTTCGTTTCTATTGGTCCGATCGTGACGTACGAGGGCTCGTTGGAAAGGGGATGAAAAATGGGGTTGAACGCAGTATGTGCCGTGCGCATAGGTCAATGCCAAAAGGTCATTATGGGGTATCTTCGTTTCTATTGGTCCGATCGTGACGTACGAGGTCTCGTTGGAACGGGGAGAAGGCAGGGAGACAAAAAACAAAGATGGAGGCGTTGCCAAATGGGCGCTAAAACGTATATTCGTTGCTATTGGTCTGATTTTGACGTATGAGGTGTCAAAGCGTTGGATGTCACGTGTCATTCGACGCAGGACGTGACATTTGTCACAGAACGTGACATTTGACGCAGGACGTGAAATGTCACGTGAAATGATGTGACATTCGACGTAGGACGTGACATTTGACGCAGGACATGTCATTTGACGCAGGATGTGACATTTGACATAGATCGTACAATGTCACGTGAATTGACGTGACATTCGACGCAGAACGTGAATTGACGTGATATTCAACGCAGGACGTGACACGAGGGCTTGATGGAACGGGGATGAGACGGGGAATACTTTGACACAAAAAACAAAGATGGCAGCATTGCCAAATGGGCGCTAGAATGCATCTTTGTTGCTATTGGCATGATTTTGACGTATGAGGTGTCAAAGCACAGATACCATGTCAACGATCGGTATGAACATTCTTCTTCTTCTTTTCTTTTCCGGACAGTGGCTAAGAGAACGTTGACGAAGGACGTGACATTCGACGCAGGACGTGACAGTTATGTGACATTCAACACAGAACGTGAAATGTCGTGAAATTTGACGCAGGAGGTGACAGGTATGTGACATTCAACACAGAACGTGAAATGTCTCGTGACATTTGACGCAGGACGTGACATTCGACGTAAGACGTGTCATATATGTGGCATTCGACACAAAACGTGAAATGTCACGTGAATTGACGTGACATTCGACGCAGGACGTGACATTCGACGCAGGACGTGACATTTATGTGACATTCAACACAGGATGTGACATTCGACGTAAGACGTGTCATTTATGTGGCATTCGACACAAAACGTGATATGTCACGTGAATTGACGTGACATTCGACGCAGGACGTGACATTCGACGCAGGACGTGACATTTATGTGACATTCGACACAAAACGTGAAATGTCACGTGAATTGACGTGACATTCGACGTGGGACGTGAAATGTCGTGACGTGTGACGTTGTGACGTGACGTTTGACATTTTAAAAGACAAAGACACAATAACAGAGGACAACAGAGGGTAGCAGAGGGTAACAGAGGGTAGCAGAGGGTAACAGAGCGTAGCAGAGGTACACAGAGGGTAACAGAGCGTCATAACAGAGACATTCAGATGCCTTCAGTGACACATATGCAGCGGCACGAGGGAAATACCAGCGTAAAATCGTTTTATTCCACTTCGAACGAATGGCATAGTTATTGACGCTAACAGAACATCGAGGCTTATTCGTAATCATATTCATAACAATTCGGGTGATATACAAAATTAGCGAATACAAATGGTAAGTTGAATACTATATTTTATCTACGGCATTTCGGGCAATATTTTATTTGTAGGTTGGTATTGTGCTTCGGTAAATATATATTTCCACCAACAATCCGTACCAGTTAAACTGACACTACAGCATCTCATACAAAATAGGTTAAATATAGAATTAAAAACAATTAACATAAAAAAACCTATATAAGTATCAACGTTAAATTCGACGATAATGCTTAGTCACGGTACAGCTGAAAGTAAAAAACCATTGAAAAGCCACTCATAAATGTCAAATATGCTTTACAGAGGTACAATGCTAAACATATAATAAAACAATGTTAAATACTACCAAAATAAATACCTGCAAAAAAACACCCTACAAAGAAAGAAGAAGCAGAAAGAACGAAAAGCATATCTTAAAACAGAAGAGGTACTAATGTGTGCAACAAGTAAAAAAAAAAGTAATAAACACGTACTGACAGATAGCAAATAACCTTCAAATAAAATCGAGATGCAATGAAGTAATAAAACACTTATCTACGGATAGGAACTAATAATCAAAGCAGTCAACATGCAATGAAAAATGCATTAAAAAACATCAAACTTATAAGAGGCATCATGCAAAAAGTAATAAGCACCAACAGACTAATAGGAAATAATAATCAAAGCATTTGATATGCAATGAATATACATTAAAAAAAATCATCAAAATTATAAGGGGAAACATGCAAAACAGTAATAATCACCTACCCGTCGGAAAGGTAATAAAATACAGTTAATACAATAAATCATAATGAAATATGTTAAAAACGAGACATGAGACAGAAAATTGGCGACAATTAACAAAGAACATAAAAAAACGTTTACAAATAGCTGAGTACATATCCGATATACGTAATCTTTGAAAAACGAGACAAAAAGATGGAACTTCTGTGAAATATGTTAAAATACAATAAAACTATGTAAACTATAGTTAGAAAATTAATACCTACAAAGAAATAAGCAAAAAATATATATACCGAACAAACATATCTTAAAACAGAAGAGGTGCTAATGTGTAAAACAAGAAGGAATACAACCTCAAGGCAAATACACTGTCTCACAAAAAAAGCAAAGAACAAAGCCGCCTTGTAAATGTCGTGAAAAATACATTAAAAAACATCAAAAACATACACATAAAATGTAAAAAATGGAGAAAGCAATCTAGCATTTAACATGTAATCATATCAATAAAAAACAACACAAAGGACAAGAGGTGTTATACATAAACAAAAATTACTAGTTACTCCCCGACGGTAAAATAAATTACCAAAATACTGCTAAAGGTAAAGGTAAAAACAGTGCCAAAATAGTAGAGTATAGCTAGACGTAATCTTTGGAAAAAATGAGACAACCGAACGAAAATCTGTAAAATATGCTCAAATATAATAAACTTATGTAAACTGCCGTCGCAAATAAAGAACTACAAAGAAATACACAAATATACTTAGGTAATATGCTAAAAAATATAATAAATACTACATGCAAATTATTGACAAAAATAAATACCCGCAAAAGTAAAGCAAAAAAAAGTTAAATAAATACCGAATTACATGAAAACTATGTAAATTACAGTCACAAATAAATACGTGCAAAAAAAAAATAAGAAAAATAAAAACACATACCCTAAAATCCAGAATACAGCATGCGTGGATGTAAATACAAGCAACCGTATATCACATATTACCTTCTTTAGAACTGAAGACACTCTAGAAACAGGCAGTATGTAATACTCATTACTTGTCTGATTAAACACTATTTGCGAAAACACTTACACTAACACAGCGACCACAATGTTCTCAGAAAATAACACAGAAAACAGTAGACACACGCCGTTTTTACTGTTAAATATCACAGAATACTAGCGGTATGTAACAATATAGTTTCTGAAACGATACGACGTATAATTTTTATGACTGAACACTTACCTACATACTGATTTAAAAATGTATACCAAGTCTTTCCAGCCCGTGCATCTATAACAAAAATCCTTCAAAAAGCCGATAACTTGACCAAAGCACATAAACATGTTTACTACCTTTGAATAATAGTCTATAAGGAACTATGAAAAATAACTGAAGGCACGCTTCTTATCAGGATATGTGGTTTTCAATCTAACTACGAGACTGCAAGAAAACGATAACTAATAATGTACTACACAAAAAACAATTTTTATCATCTGTACTTTTAAAATGAAATTAGGAAATAGCAATTACCTAAATATGCATATTATTATACAGTAATGATGTCCGCTCGATTGCACCCCCCTAAAATAGTACCAGATAGCCAATAAGACCTGTCGTTCGATAGATCCAATAATATGTTATTGGTATTGACCAAAAATACAAACTTGTAAATTAACAACAAAGAATATTAAAAATGTAGCGAGTACATACCCAGACAGGCGTAATCTTTGAAAAAACAAACGACAACCAAAACAAAAATTTGTGAAATATGTTCAAATACAACAAAACTATGTAAACTACAGTCACAAATAAAGAACTGTAAAGAACTAGACAAATACTTATACAGGGGTAATAGGCTAAAGATATAATAAAACTATGTTAAATAATGTCAAAATAAATACCTGCAAAGAAAAAATACGCAAAATATAATGTAAAAAATACTAAAATATATAATAAACTATGTAAACTACAGTAAAAATAAACACTCTACAAAAAAGAAGAAGCAAAAAAAAACAATAATGAAAAACATGGCTAAAATAAAAGAGGTACTAATGTGTACAACAAGTTAAAAAATAATAAACACGTACTGACAGGGGGCAAATGTTAAAATTATATCGACATGCAATGAAGTACTAAAACATCTATCGACAGATAGGAACTAATGATCAAAGCAGTCGACATTCAATGAAAAATACATTAAAACATTAAACTTATAAGAGGCAAGACGCAAAAAGTAATAAGCATCAACCGACTAATAGGAAATAATGATCAAAGCAGGTGACATGCAATGAAAATATATTAAAACAGATCAAAATTATAAGAAAAAACATGCAAACACCAATAAACACCTACTTGTTGGAAAGGTAATAAAATATGGTTAATACAATAAAAACATACCGAATTATGCTAAAAACGAGACATGAGTCGGAAAATTAGCTACAAATGACAAAGAACATCAAAAAACATTTACAAATAGCTGGGTAGATCTAGACGTAATCTTTCGAAAAACGAGTAAAAAAGGTTTGAAATAATGATCACAAGCAGTTCACATCAAAGAAAATACGGTAAACATACTTTACAACATACTCAATTACACAAACAGGACATGAACCTGTAAATTAACAAAAAAAAAAATATATTAAAAACGTAGCGAGTACATACATAGTCAGACGTAATCTTTGAAAAACGAGAGACAACCGAACAAAAATTTGTGAGATATGCTCAAATACAACAAAACTATGTAAACTACAATCAGAAATAAAGAACTGTAAAGAACTAGACAACTACTTATATTGGGGTAATATGCTAAATATATAATAAAACTATGTTAAATACTGTCAAAATAAATACACGCAAAGAAAAAAAAATAAGCAAAATATAACGTAAAAATGCTGAAATGTAATAAACTATGTAAAATACGGTAAAAAACACCCTACAAAGAAAGAAGAAGCAAAAAACAATGATGAAAATATTAGCTTAAATATAAGAGGTTCTAATGTGTAGAACAAGTAAATAAGTAATAACCACGTACTGACTGGTATCAAATAATGTTCAAATAAAATCGACATGCAATGAAGTACTAATATACTTATCGAGGGATAGGTACTAATGATCAAAGCAATCGACATTCAATGAAAAATACATTAAAAAACATCAAACTTATACCTAAAAAGTAATAAGCACCAACCGACTAATAGGAAATAATGATCAAAGCAGGTGACATGCAATCAAAATATATTAAAACATATCAAAATTATAAAAGGAAACATGCAAAACAGTAATAAACACCTAACCGTGGAAAAGGTAATACAATACAGTTAATACAATTAAAAGATATTGAATTGTGCTAAAAACGAGACTTGGGACAGAAAATTATTACCAATAGCTGAGTACATATCTGATAGACGTAATCTTTGAAAAAACGAGGCAAAAAAAAGGCGGTACTTCTGTGAAATATGTTAAATTAAAATAAAACCATGTAAACTACATTTAAAAAATAAATACCTGCAAAGAAATCAGAAAAAAAAAATAATAATAACGAAGAAACATATCTTAAAACAGAAGAGATGCTAATGTGTAAAACAAAAAGAAATACAACCTCACAACAAATATATAGTCTCACGAAAAAAAGTAAAGGGCAAAGCACCCTAAACACATAATCAATAAAAAAAAAACAGTAGAAATCATTATTCCTAGAAGCCGCAAAAAGAAATAATACATAAAGTTGTCGAAATACCGTGAAAAATACATTAAAAACATCACAAAACATACACACAAAATGTAAAAAGCAATCTGGCATTTAACATGTAATCGTAGTAATAAAAAACATCAAAAATACAAGAAGTGTTATGCATAATCAAAAATTACTAGTCACAATCTGACGACAAAAGAAATTAGTGCATATGTCGTCGAAATACAGTGAAAATACAAAAATATCTATCAAAATACCGCTAAAGGTACAGGTAATAACAGTGCCAAAATAGTAGACTAGAGCTAGACATAATCTTTGGAAAAAATGAGACAAACCGAACGAAAAATCTGTGAAATATGTTCAAATACAATAAACTTATGTAAACTGCTGTCACAAATAAAGAACCGCAAAGAAATACATAAATACTACATGTAAATTATTGTCAAAAATTAATACCTGCAAAGAAAGAAAGCAAAATATAACGTGAAAAATGCTAAAATATAATAAAACTAGGTAAATTACAGTCACAAATAAATACGTCCAAAAGAAATACACAAATATACAGGGTAATATGCTAAAAAATAATAATAAATACTTCATGTAAATTATTGTCAAAAATCAATACCTGCAAAAAAAGAAGCAAAATATAACGTGAAAAACTGCTAAAATATAATAAAACTATGTAAATTACATTCACAAATAAATATCTGCAAAAGAAATAAGCAAATATATGACGAAGAACACGCACACTACTGCTGCAGAAGCCTGATACTGTCTATGTACAAAACACGGCGACCTAAGTGTCCTCAGAAATTAACACAGAAACAGTAGACACACTAACAATGGAGATATGTTGGAAATGCTACAGACTCTGTCACTTTAGTCTCACACGCCGTTTGTACTGTTAAATATCAGAGAATACTAGCGGTGTGTAACAATATAGTTTCTGAACGATACAACATCTAATTTTGATGACTGAACACTTACATACTAATTTGAAAACTGTACAACCCATACATCGATAACAAAAAATCCTTCAAAAACAAACACTTAAACATATTTACTACTTTGGCAAATTTTCTAGACTGGGAATATGACCAAATAATGGACTACACAATATTCTTTCAGGAAATGCTCTTTTCGATCTAACACGAGACTACGAAAACGATAACTAGTAATGTACTATACAAAAAGCAATTAACTTTATCATCTGTAGTTTTAAAATAAAATTAGGAAATAACAAAAACCTAAATATGCATATAATTATTCAGCAATGATGTCTGCTAGATTGGACTACTAAAATAGTACCAAATAGCGAATAAGGCCTCTCGTTCGATAGATTCAATAATATGTTATTGTTATTAACCAAAAAATCAACAAAATCGACAGCTTTAACAAAAACACAAAAAATCAGTGTAATAAAACCACTGACATACGAAAAGACCGATATTATCGATCAACAAATTCAATAGCGATTGATAGGGTCTGTGACATGCAACCGCAAGGACAATACCTGAAGGTCACTAAGCCTGCAACATCCAAACGGTTCAACGTTCAAAAACGTGCAAAGTATTGATGGAAAGAGGAGGTGGTAACAAATATGTTAAGATAAAAATAAAACGCAAAGACATTGCCAAAACCATACCCAAACGGGTCAACGAATACAAAATGCAAGATATCGAAGGAAATGGAGGTGGTAACACATATGTTAAAATAAAAATAAAACGCAAAGACATTGAAAAAACGCTACTAAGCTTGTAACGTCCAAACGGCTCAACGTACAACAATCAGCTACTAAATGTCATCGGCAAATAGAATACCAAATTTTTTTAGTATCGAATACCGAATAAAGAAATTTTACGTTAGGAGCACATACTAGAAGAGGAAAGTCACTCACATTTAAGATTAACTGATACCATTCTTTTGGTGACTCTGCATAATTCTTTGCCATATCCTCTGGCGAAAGAGCATTAATGTCGTTGACACTCAAAAGACAGGATAGTCTTTTGTCTCTGTCTCATTAGACTCATTAGACTAAAAGAGTCCTTACGAAGTCGTTAAATATATCTTCCAGTACAGCATCGCCTCCGTAATTAATTATTTCGGGTATGAACAATTAACGCGGTCAAAGGTCAAAGTATGTCTTAAGATGGTAAATATATTAGGTTAGAAGGTCTCTGCGTACCGCTGTCTACGTGTCACAGATGGCTCTGTGCGCCTCTGCATGTCTCAGCGTACTTTTTGTCTACGTGTCATAGATGGCTCTGTGTGCTTCTGAATGTCTCTGCGTCAAATGTCGCGTGATTCACGTCATACGTCAAATATCACATAATATGTCACATTTTATGTCAAACGTCACGTTATATATCTAATGTCACGTATTATGTCACGTCATACGTCAAATATCACATAATATGTCATATTAATTTGTTGGGTTAGGTATTACTTAACAGACGCGTAGTTGTGGTTAATTTATTAGGTTAGGTAGTGCCGCGAGCGACCGACCTAACCTAATAAATTAACCACAACTACGCGTCTGTTAAGTAATACCTAACCCAACAAATTAATATGACATATTATGTGATATTTGACGTATGACGTGACATAATACGTGACATTAGATATATAACGTGACGTTTGACATAAAATGTGACATATTATGTGATATTTGACGTATGACGTGAATCACGCGACATTTGACGCAGAGACATTCAGAAGCACACAGAGCCATCTATGACACGTAGACAAAAAGTACGCTGAGACATGCAGAGGCGCACAGAGCCATCTGTGACACGTAGACAGCGGTACGCAGAGACCTTCTAACCTAATATATTTACCATCTTAAGACATACTTTGACCTTTGACCGCGTTAATTGTTCATACCCGAAATAATTAATTACGGAGGCGATGCTGTACTGGAAGATATATTTAACGACTTCGTAAGGACTCTTTTAGTCTAATGAGTCTAATGAGACAGAGACAAAAGACTATCCTGTCTTTTGAGTGTCAACGACATTAATGCTCTTTCGCCAGAGGATATGGCAAAGAATTATGCAGAGTCACCAAAAGAATGGTATCAGTTAATCTTAAATGTGAGTGACTTTCCTCTTTTAGTATGTGCTCCTAACGTAAAATTTCTTTATTCGGTATTCGATACTAAAAAAATTTGGTATTCTATTTGCCGATGACATTTAGTAGCTGATTGTTGTACGTTGAGCCGTTTGGACGTTACAAGCTTAGTAGCGTTTTTTTCAATGTCTTTGCGTTTTATTTTTATTTTAACATATGTGTTACCACCTCCATTTCCTTCGATATCTTGCATTTTGTATTCGTTGACCCGTTTGGGTATGGTTTTGGCAATGTCTTTGCGTTTTATTTTTATCTTAACATATTTGTTACCACCTCCTCTTTCCATCAATACTTTGCACGTTTTTGAACGTTGAACCGTTTGGATGTTGCAGGCTTAGTGACCTTCAGGTATTGTCCTTGCGGTTGCATGTCACAGACCCTATCAATCGCTATTGAATTTGTTGATCGATAATATCGGTCTTTTCGTATGTCAGTGGTTTTATTACACTGATTTTTTGTGTTTTTGTTAAAGCTGTCGATTTTGTTGATTTTTTGGTTAATAACAATAACATATTATTGAATCTATCGAACGAGAGGCCTTATTCGCTATTTGGTACTATTTTAGTAGTCCAATCTAGCAGACATCATTGCTGAATAATTATATGCATATTTAGGTTTTTGTTATTTCCTAATTTTATTTTAAAACTACAGATGATAAAGTTAATTGCTTTTTGTATAGTACATTACTAGTTATCGTTTTCGTAGTCTCGTGTTAGATCGAAAAGAGCATTTCCTGAAAGAATATTGTGTAGTCCATTATTTGGTCATATTCCCAGTCTAGAAAATTTGCCAAAGTAGTAAATATGTTTAAGTGTTTGTTTTTGAAGGATTTTTTGTTATCGATGTATGGGTTGTACAGTTTTCAAATTAGTATGTAAGTGTTCAGTCATCAAAATTAGATGTTGTATCGTTCAGAAACTATATTGTTACACACCGCTAGTATTCTCTGATATTTAACAGTACAAACGGCGTGTGAGACTAAAGTGACAGAGTCTGTAGCATTTCCAACATATCTCCATTGTTAGTGTGTCTACTGTTTCTGTGTTAATTTCTGAGGACACTTAGGTCGCCGTGTTTTGTACATAGACAGTATCAGGCTTCTGCAGCAGTAGTGTGCGTGTTCTTCGTCATATATTTGCTTATTTCTTTTGCAGATATTTATTTGTGAATGTAATTTACATAGTTTTATTATATTTTAGCAGTTTTTCACGTTATATTTTGCTTCTTTTTTTGCAGGTATTGATTTTTGACAATAATTTACATGAAGTATTTATTATTATTTTTTAGCATATTACCCTGTATATTTGTGTATTTCTTTTGGACGTATTTATTTGTGACTGTAATTTACCTAGTTTTATTATATTTTAGCATTTTTCACGTTATATTTTGCTTTCTTTCTTTGCAGGTATTAATTTTTGACAATAATTTACATGTAGTATTTATGTATTTCTTTGCGGTTCTTTATTTGTGACAGCAGTTTACATAAGTTTATTGTATTTGAACATATTTCACAGATTTTTCGTTCGGTTTGTCTCATTTTTTCCAAAGATTATGTCTAGCTCTAGTCTACTATTTTGGCACTGTTATTACCTGTACCTTTAGCGGTATTTTGATAGATATTTTTGTATTTTCACTGTATTTCGACGACATATGCACTAATTTCTTTTGTCGTCAGATTGTGACTAGTAATTTTTGATTATGCATAACACTTCTTGTATTTTTGATGTTTTTTATTACTACGATTACATGTTAAATGCCAGATTGCTTTTTACATTTTGTGTGTATGTTTTGTGATGTTTTTAATGTATTTTTCACGGTATTTCGACAACTTTATGTATTATTTCTTTTTGCGGCTTCTAGGAATAATGATTTCTACTGTTTTTTTTTTATTGATTATGTGTTTAGGGTGCTTTGCCCTTTACTTTTTTTCGTGAGACTATATATTTGTTGTGAGGTTGTATTTCTTTTTGTTTTACACATTAGCATCTCTTCTGTTTTAAGATATGTTTCTTCGTTATTATTATTTTTTTTTTCTGATTTCTTTGCAGGTATTTATTTTTTAAATGTAGTTTACATGGTTTTATTTTAATTTAACATATTTCACAGAAGTACCGCCTTTTTTTTGCCTCGTTTTTTCAAAGATTACGTCTATCAGATATGTACTCAGCTATTGGTAATAATTTTCTGTCCCAAGTCTCGTTTTTAGCACAATTCAATATCTTTTAATTGTATTAACTGTATTGTATTACCTTTTCCACGGTTAGGTGTTTATTACTGTTTTGCATGTTTCCTTTTATAATTTTGATATGTTTTAATATATTTTGATTGCATGTCACCTGCTTTGATCATTATTTCCTATTAGTCGGTTGGTGCTTATTACTTTTTAGGTATAAGTTTGATGTTTTTTAATGTATTTTTCATTGAATGTCGATTGCTTTGATCATTAGTACCTATCCCTCGATAAGTATATTAGTACTTCATTGCATGTCGATTTTATTTGAACATTATTTGATACCAGTCAGTACGTGGTTATTACTTATTTACTTGTTCTACACATTAGAACCTCTTATATTTAAGCTAATATTTTCATCATTGTTTTTTGCTTCTTCTTTCTTTGTAGGGTGTTTTTTACCGTATTTTACATAGTTTATTACATTTCAGCATTTTTACGTTATATTTTGCTTATTTTTTTTTCTTTGCGTGTATTTATTTTGACAGTATTTAACATAGTTTTATTATATATTTAGCATATTACCCCAATATAAGTAGTTGTCTAGTTCTTTACAGTTCTTTATTTCTGATTGTAGTTTACATAGTTTTGTTGTATTTGAGCATATCTCACAAATTTTTGTTCGGTTGTCTCTCGTTTTTCAAAGATTACGTCTGACTATGTATGTACTCGCTACGTTTTTAATATATTTTTTTTTTTGTTAATTTACAGGTTCATGTCCTGTTTGTGTAATTGAGTATGTTGTAAAGTATGTTTACCGTATTTTCTTTGATGTGAACTGCTTGTGATCATTATTTCAAACCTTTTTTACTCGTTTTTCGAAAGATTACGTCTAGATCTACCCAGCTATTTGTAAATGTTTTTTGATGTTCTTTGTCATTTGTAGCTAATTTTCCGACTCATGTCTCGTTTTTAGCATAATTCGGTATGTTTTTATTGTATTAACCATATTTTATTACCTTTCCAACAAGTAGGTGTTTATTGGTGTTTGCATGTTTTTTCTTATAATTTTGATCTGTTTTAATATATTTTCATTGCATGTCACCTGCTTTGATCATTATTTCCTATTAGTCGGTTGATGCTTATTACTTTTTGCGTCTTGCCTCTTATAAGTTTAATGTTTTAATGTATTTTTCATTGAATGTCGACTGCTTTGATCATTAGTTCCTATCTGTCGATAGATGTTTTAGTACTTCATTGCATGTCGATATAATTTTAACATTTGCCCCCTGTCAGTACGTGTTTATTATTTTTTAACTTGTTGTACACATTAGTACCTCTTTTATTTTAGCCATGTTTTTCATTATTGTTTTTTTTTGCTTCTTCTTTTTTGTAGAGTGTTTATTTTTACTGTAGTTTACATAGTTTATTATATATTTTAGTATTTTTTACATTATATTTTGCGTATTTTTTCTTTGCAGGTATTTATTTTGACATTATTTAACATAGTTTTATTATATCTTTAGCCTATTACCCCTGTATAAGTATTTGTCTAGTTCTTTACAGTTCTTTATTTGTGACTGTAGTTTACATAGTTTTGTTGTATTTGAACATATTTCACAAATTTTTGTTTTGGTTGTCGTTTGTTTTTTCAAAGATTACGCCTGTCTGGGTATGTACTCGCTACATTTTTAATATTCTTTGTTGTTAATTTACAAGTTTGTATTTTTGGTCAATACCAATAACATATTATTGGATCTATCGAACGACAGGTCTTATTGGCTATCTGGTACTATTTTAGGGGGGTGCAATCGAGCGGACA
Organism: Diabrotica balteata; assembly: GCA_918026665.1. NCBI lineage: Eukaryota > Metazoa > Arthropoda > Insecta > Coleoptera > Chrysomelidae > Diabrotica > Diabrotica balteata. The sequence continues at coordinate 4,352,246 of OU898282.1, read as the reverse complement.
TCATTACTGTATAATAATATGCATATTTAGGTAATTGCTATTTCCTAATTTCATTTTAAAAGTACAGATGATAAAAATTGTTTTTTGTGTAGTACATTATTAGTTATCGTTTTCTTGCAGTCTCGTAGTTAGATTGAAAACCACATATCCTGATAAGAAGCGTGCCTTCAGTTATTTTTCATAGTTCCTTATAGACTATTATTCAAAGGTAGTAAACATGTTTATGTGCTTTGGTCAAGTTATCGGCTTTTTGAAGGATTTTTGTTATAGATGCACGGGCTGGAAAGACTTGGTATACATTTTTAAATCAGTATGTAGGTAAGTGTTCAGTCATAAAAATTATACGTCGTATCGTTTCAGAAACTATATTGTTACATACCGCTAGTATTCTGTGATATTTAACAGTAAAAACGGCGTGTGTCTACTGTTTTCTGTGTTATTTTCTGAGAACATTGTGGTCGCTGTGTTAGTGTAAGTGTTTTCGCAAATAGTGTTTAATCAGACAAGTAATGAGTATTACATACTGCCTGTTTCTAGAGTGTCTTCAGTTCTAAAGAAGGTAATATGTGATATACGGTTGCTTGTATTTACATCCACGCATGCTGTATTCTGGATTTTAGGGTATGTGTTTTTATTTTTCTTATTTTTTTTTTGCACGTATTTATTTGTGACTGTAATTTACATAGTTTTCATGTAATTCGGTATTTATTTAACTTTTTTTTGCTTTACTTTTGCGGGTATTTATTTTTGTCAATAATTTGCATGTAGTATTTATTATATTTTTTAGCATATTACCTAAGTATATTTGTGTATTTCTTTGTAGTTCTTTATTTGCGACGGCAGTTTACATAAGTTTATTATATTTGAGCATATTTTACAGATTTTCGTTCGGTTGTCTCATTTTTTCCAAAGATTACGTCTAGCTATACTCTACTATTTTGGCACTGTTTTTACCTTTACCTTTAGCAGTATTTTGGTAATTTATTTTACCGTCGGGGAGTAACTAGTAATTTTTGTTTATGTATAACACCTCTTGTCCTTTGTGTTGTTTTTTATTGATATGATTACATGTTAAATGCTAGATTGCTTTCTCCATTTTTTACATTTTATGTGTATGTTTTTGATGTTTTTTAATGTATTTTTCACGACATTTACAAGGCGGCTTTGTTCTTTGCTTTTTTTGTGAGACAGTGTATTTGCCTTGAGGTTGTATTCCTTCTTGTTTTACACATTAGCACCTCTTCTGTTTTAAGATATGTTTGTTCGGTATATATATTTTTTGCTTATTTCTTTGTAGGTATTAATTTTCTAACTATAGTTTACATAGTTTTATTGTATTTTAACATATTTCACAGAAGTTCCATCTTTTTGTCTCGTTTTTCAAAGATTACGTATATCGGATATGTACTCAGCTATTTGTAAACGTTTTTTTATGTTCTTTGTTAATTGTCGCCAATTTTCTGTCTCATGTCTCGTTTTTAACATATTTCATTATGATTTATTGTATTAACTGTATTTTATTACCTTTCCGACGGGTAGGTGATTATTACTGTTTTGCATGTTTCCCCTTATAATTTTGATGATTTTTTTTAATGTATATTCATTGCATATCAAATGCTTTGATTATTATTTCCTATTAGTCTGTTGGTGCTTATTACTTTTTGCATGATGCCTCTTATAAGTTTGATGTTTTTTAATGCATTTTTCATTGCATGTTGACTGCTTTGATTATTAGTTCCTATCCGTAGATAAGTGTTTTATTACTTCATTGCATCTCGATTTTATTTGAAGGTTATTTGCTATCTGTCAGTACGTGTTTATTACTTTTTTTTTTACTTGTTGCACACATTAGTACCTCTTCTGTTTTAAGATATGCTTTTCGTTCTTTCTGCTTCTTCTTTCTTTGTAGGGTGTTTTTTTGCAGGTATTTATTTTGGTAGTATTTAACATTGTTTTATTATATGTTTAGCATTGTACCTCTGTAAAGCATATTTGACATTTATGAGTGGCTTTTCAATGGTTTTTTACTTTCAGCTGTACCGTGACTAAGCATTATCGTCGAATTTAACGTTGATACTTATATAGGTTTTTTTATGTTAATTGTTTTTAATTCTATATTTAACCTATTTTGTATGAGATGCTGTAGTGTCAGTTTAACTGGTACGGATTGTTGGTGGAAATATATATTTACCGAAGCACAATACCAACCTACAAATAAAATATTGCCCGAAATGCCGTAGATAAAATATAGTATTCAACTTACCATTTGTATTCGCTAATTTTGTATATCACCCGAATTGTTATGAATATGATTACGAATAAGCCTCGATGTTCTGTTAGCGTCAATAACTATGCCATTCGTTCGAAGTGGAATAAAACGATTTTACGCTGGTATTTCCCTCGTGCCGCTGCATATGTGTCACTGAAGGCATCTGAATGTCTCTGTTATGACGCTCTGTTACCCTCTGTGTACCTCTGCTACGCTCTGTTACCCTCTGCTACCCTCTGTTACCCTCTGCTACCCTCTGTTGTCCTCTGTTATTGTGTCTTTGTCTTTTAAAATGTCAAACGTCACGTCACAACGTCACACGTCACGACATTTCACGTCCCACGTCGAATGTCACGTCAATTCACGTGACATTTCACGTTTTGTGTCGAATGTCACATAAATGTCACGTCCTGCGTCGAATGTCACGTCCTGCGTCGAATGTCACGTCAATTCACGTGACATATCACGTTTTGTGTCGAATGCCACATAAATGACACGTCTTACGTCGAATGTCACATCCTGTGTTGAATGTCACATAAATGTCACGTCCTGCGTCGAATGTCACGTCCTGCGTCGAATGTCACGTCAATTCACGTGACATTTCACGTTTTGTGTCGAATGCCACATATATGACACGTCTTACGTCGAATGTCACGTCCTGCGTCAAATGTCACGAGACATTTCACGTTCTGTGTTGAATGTCACATACCTGTCACCTCCTGCGTCAAATTTCACGACATTTCACGTTCTGTGTTGAATGTCACATAACTGTCACGTCCTGCGTCGAATGTCACGTCCTTCGTCAACGTTCTCTTAGCCACTGTCCGGAAAAGAAAAGAAGAAGAAGAATGTTCATACCGATCGTTGACATGGTATCTGTGCTTTGACACCTCATACGTCAAAATCATGCCAATAGCAACAAAGATGCATTCTAGCGCCCATTTGGCAATGCTGCCATCTTTGTTTTTTGTGTCAAAGTATTCCCCGTCTCATCCCCGTTCCATCAAGCCCTCGTGTCACGTCCTGCGTTGAATATCACGTCAATTCACGTTCTGCGTCGAATGTCACGTCAATTCACGTGACATTGTACGATCTATGTCAAATGTCACATCCTGCGTCAAATGACATGTCCTGCGTCAAATGTCACGTCCTACGTCGAATGTCACATCATTTCACGTGACATTTCACGTCCTGCGTCAAATGTCACGTTCTGTGACAAATGTCACGTCCTGCGTCGAATGACACGTGACATCCAACGCTTTGACACCTCATACGTCAAAATCAGACCAATAGCAACGAATATACGTTTTAGCGCCCATTTGGCAACGCCTCCATCTTTGTTTTTTGTCTCCCTGCCTTCTCCCCGTTCCAACGAGACCTCGTACGTCACGATCGGACCAATAGAAACGAAGATACCCCATAATGACCTTTTGGCATTGACCTATGCGCACGGCACATACTGCGTTCAACCCCATTTTTCATCCCCTTTCCAACGAGCCCTCGTACGTCACGATCGGACCAATAGAAACGAAGATACCCCATAATGACCTTTTGGCATGCTCCGATGCGCACGGCACATACTGCATTCAACCCCATTTTTCATCCCCTTTCCAACGAGCCCTCGTACGTCATCCTACGTTAAGCCGTTTGGAACTTACGACCGGGGGTTGCGATTTTAGGGGTTGCAATTTAGGGGTTGGTCCAGGAAGTACATAGCCTATCTACTCGTGCCTTTGCGACTTAGAATGGACTAACTTAGACTAAAAATATTTTATTACCTAGATGTTGAAATAGCAATAAAATATTTCCAATCTTATACTGCATATTGATTATAAAGTAAGGTGCAACAATAGTTCGAGAGTTCATATACCAAGATTTTAGTACTCAACTATAACGATCAAACTCACATTTCGTTTTACATAAATCGGTCATAAAATCGAATAATTTTAATTGCAGAAACACAAACTTTTTACATGTATATTATATTTGTCCTCAAGCTGTTTGGGGCTGTATTATAAATACCACACTATGTATAAACCTGGTTTATTTATAGGCCACAAATGCCATATGATTCGTTCTTGCAAATAGTCCGTTTTGAATAATGCATCTCACTTAATTAAATATATCGTGTTTGTTCAATTTCATGCTTTCCGCATTTCATTCATCGATTGATTGGTCACAAAATGACTTTTAACCAACACAATAATTGGGAGCTCCACAATTCATGTTATTAAAATATTTTTATACGGTCGTAATACCTTCCGTTTAATCCCAAAATGCTAATAATCTAATTAACTCGCGTAGAATGGCGCTGATATTTTGGTCATTCGGCGACAGAACTAGTTAGGTAAATATTTTGGTGAATGTCAGTGTCAGTCTCAACGTAATTTGTTGAAAGTCACACTCGTTCAATCATATAAAGACATTTTTGGATCTATTCAAATACTTAACTATATTTTTCACTGCCCAAAATAATTTTTTTTGTTCATATAATTTTGTTTTCAACATTCTCCTGCCTCACAAATCCACTCTTAGCTATGTGTACCGCTCATCTCTATTTTAGTCTGGCAAACCTGTCGATGACGTCAGTCACCTTGGTTCTTCTCCTGATCTCTTCGTTTTTTATTTTGTCTCGCAGAGTTATTTCTAACATTGATGGCTTGATTCTTCCCTGTGTGACTCTCAGTACTTGTTAAAGTAAGTTTTTCTGCTTTGTACCGTATATCAACACTGGGAGGACGCATTGATCAAATACTCTTCTCTTCAGGCACGTGGGCAGCTAACAAAAGTAAGCTACCTACAGTTTTTTTGTAAACATATAAAAAATCTATGTTATTGTAATGAAAAAAGGAAAGCGTATATCAAATGTCTAGGTAGTAAACAACAAAGAAGTCGAAGAATTCCATGGTTTTGTACAGAAATAAGGAAAAATGTAAAGAAAAGATAAAAGCTTAAATGAAAAACATGTCGACCAAAACACAAGAGGCATACCATAATTACAAACCAATTAGAATACGCACTTATAAGAAAAATAATAAATCATTACTAGGAACCCTTTTCGAAAGAAATGGAACATGATTTTTACAGTCTGCAAAAGAAAATAGCGTTTCATAAGAGGTCAAAGAACGGAGGGAAATGAACTAATAGAACCAAAAGACATAGAAAAAGATACGTGGATTGGCTTCCTAAAAAGGCTTTATGCAGAGGAAGAACAAAAGACGCTAAAACCGGAAACACCAGAAAACTGTAGTCACGGAAGTGTATGAAATTTAAACCAGAAATATTGACCAGAAACATGTAAATATGAATCTCATAGATAAACACTTTCGGTAAATATATATTTTATATTCACATTTATAAATATGCTGTTACATACCCTAGCTGTACTTCTATTCATTAAAAAAATCTTTCGCATAGTGTCCAGAGACAGAACTCGTACTGCTCGATCTATGATTATCGCTAGAATGGGATCCTTTAACATGTTCACTGGATTCGTCGTGGTCCCAATGCACTCTCTTATCAGTTAAACTCTGCCTTCGTTCTGACAATTTCACATCCTTTTCCTTTTCGTGGCAGTCAAATATGTCCAACAGAAAATCAATGCTGATATCATAAGGGCCATTTTTTCCAGGAATTTCGACAACCACCGGCATGTACTTACTCCTTTGATGAACGAGAATTGTGTGGCGAATTTTTTCAGCTGCCTCTTTTTGGATGAGCAAAATACTGATGTCACGTCTTTCTAGAAAGTTTAAAAATATATTTTCCAGTTCTATAAATTCTATTTGGTCGGTATAAATGTAATAGTTCGGCTCGTCATATTTGTTTAGTTGTCCTATGCCTCCTAACAGAAATCCAACGCAGGTATCTTCCTCCGCAATGATACCGATAAGTTCTAAATCTTCTGGTATTTCGTCGTTTGAAGCAAATCCTGATATAGTGGTTATTTCACTTGGAATTTCGTTGAGGTCTTCTTCTTTAATGTCATAAAGATCGTAACTCATGGTAAATCTACAGAAAATTTTTGTCAGTTTTTGACACTGTCAGATTGTTAGTAACCAAACATTATTATTATGACTTTGAAGAAGCTAGTTTTTTGTGACATATAATGAGAAAGAAAGCTATTATTCGCGTTCTTGAACATCTATAGGTGGCAGCACTTTATTTTGAAATATGGCGGTACTAAATCATGTAGTACAGAAAAGATGGCATCACTGTTACATTTATTAGATAAAAAGCCGAACTAACTTTGTGATAAAATATTGTTTTCAACGAGAAATGACATAAGTCGGGCTTTTAGAAGTCTCTCAATAATTTTAGATAGGACCAGTAGTAAGGCAATATAGTTGCAGACATTCGATTTTTCACCACCTTTAGGAATAATAATGGCTTTCTTTAGGCACTTCTTTAGACAATATACCTTTTTCAAAGGACTCGTTAATTAGTGAGACAAGGACTTTCAACACATGTTTAGGAAGATTTGTTTTTGATACTACTGCTTGATTGGATCAGTTTAGCTTTATCAACTGGTCTTATAAAGAATGAATTCGAGACCTTTTTTGAATTGGGGAGATAAGAAATAGATCCCTTGGAAAAATAGTTGATGTTACATTTTTACTCACGTTAACGAAGCATTCATTTAGATTTTCAGGGTTTTAAAGAGAAAATGTATGAGTTGTGTCAGTTTTATTTTGAAGATCATTTATTATGGATCAAGTTTCTCTTACAACATTTTTCAAGATATCTTAAATATACTTCGTGTTAAACTTGCTTTGTTATAAAGTTCGGCGGGCTCTAAAATTACATATATCTTAAAAGAAGATATATCGACTACTTTAAAAAAGAGGTTACAAAGAGATCGCAGAAATACATTGGAATCCGGGATCGCAGAAATACATTAGAAAGGATGAGACCATTTTACTTCAGCTGACCACACAGTATACACAGAAGCCAAATACACTTGCAGAAATAAAGTGGCATTTTTCATGAAACAGTATTATTAAAATATCATTCGATTCCAAACCCTCCAAACTATATATTGGTGAAATATACATACCAACTCCAAGCCACTCAAATGACGAGCTGAAAGTGACATATGAACAACTAGAAAGTGTTATCTGCAACATATTACATCAGGATATCTTAATCTAAGCAAAAATGACGAAAGATTTTTCTTTTAATTTTGCATAGACAATGAAAAAGACCAACATAAACATAATCTTCAAACACCGTCCTTTATTTTGGAAGAGCATTTCTGCGATAGTGTTACTGGAAAAACTTTCCAGTTTTTAACATTCATAGTTCTTATATCTTATTCTACGTCCTTCAGCCGTCTTCAGTTAGTTATCCTTTTCAGCATATCTGAATGTGGGCGTCATTGTATATGTCCTATCCATTCTAAGCGAAAAAATTTTATGTATCTGACTATATATCCAACCTCTGATTGGGAGACGGCATTTAAAGAAGAAGAAGAAGTGATATTAGATATTTCTGACTTGTTCTACTATCATCATGTATTTTGTTTCCTGTTGGTTTATCTCTAGCCTTATTCTCTCTGCTTTTGTATATAATTTTTCAATTGCTTTTAAAAGTGTCAGATAAGACATAGTTTTTGTAATACATATTGATTACACTTTGAATTCGTGGTTTAAGAATAATTATATAAAACGTTTCGATCATGTATTTCGGTGACTATCAAACCCTATTAATTTAAACTCTGCCTATCATCTTCAATAATATGAATTGAAATGATATCTTATCACCCTCTAAAAATGGCGGCCGTAACGCAGAGGCTATGTTGCTGGCTTAACAAGCTAAAGGGGTAAAGAAGGAAAAGAATATTCTTTGTAGCTAATGAAATAGAAACTGACATATATCTGCTTCCGGAAAAGTTTGTTAGTAGGTGATAAAAAATCTTATTTAATGGATTGCATAATTGATCATAGAACCAATAAAATAAATTACACTCCCATTGAAAATTGAAATAGTGAAAAATTACAAATATCTTGGTGTTACGATAAATGAAACAAAAGATCAAAACGTTGAAATCAGGATGTGGTATCAGTAGAAATCTCAAAGGGAATTAAAAATAAGACTGGGATAACCGGAACAGGCATGCAAAAATTTTTTTTAGATTACTATAACATGTTGAAGTACAAACACATGACGAAGGTGAAAGTAACTTCACATGAGGAAAGATTTTAAAAAGTCATAGGTTTTTGTATCTACCACAGTAATGGCGAAATATATGGACATGTAAAAGGTAGACACATCCGGAGGAATGCATATATGAAATGTTAACCTGTGTGAACTTCACATCTAACCTATTAAAGGTTTTCGGGCAAAAAACCAACATCAGTATAGTTTTGTTATACAGTTTAACACGTTTTGTTGACTTTTAAATTATTTAACGAGGTACTTAAATTTAAAACTTGTTTGCCATCGCAACAAGTTACTATAAATCTTTATTTTTAGTGGTAAACCTTGAAATGCACCGATAACTGCATTTACATAACAAGTAGAATAAAACGGGCAATTTGATGGCATTGTTCATTGAACATTTCACTATCGACGACGAGATTAAATGGGAATCAAAACAAATTCCTTCATTCAATAGAGTTGTAACGGCCGAGATGACATGTTTGTTGACAATATTAGCAGGCGTCGGTCGTCAAGTACCACGTTGCTGGGAGTTACGTCATTGCGTGTTTGTTGAATTGTCGAAGTATGTAAATGATTAGATAAAGCGGTACCGGAAGTGTACTGGGAGCAGAAATTTATTGATTTTTATTTGAGGTGTGACGGATTACAATAAATGATCTTCATTTTATCGACAAGTTTGTCCTGAAATTAGTTTCATCTAACAAATTGGATCTTACTTTACTTTACTTTAAGTATTAGTATGGTTTCTATTCTTCGTTTAACACTTTTTACGTTTAGGAGATACATACAATAAAGAATAATGATAATATAATAGAAATACCAACAGAAGAGGAAGTAACAGAACTGATAAAGTCAAAAATAATGAAAGCAGTGGGTGAATCTCTGAAAAATATATGTTATTCAATTAAAAACAATATGAGAAAACGAAAAAAATACTCTACATAGGAAAGAGTATGGTCAAAATAGAAAAGTCAAACTTGCCAGAACTATGAGGACATATAACTATCATTAAGATGCTATAATAGAATATCAGCGGAGTTATATAAAAATATAACTCCTGTGAATAGTTATATAGAAAAGATTAGGTGAATTGTAATTTTCCTTAGTGACCACTATATATAAACATACTGTATAAAAATATGAAATTTATTATCATCGGATACTTTTGCAAGGAAATGTACAACCTCAATATTTACATTCTATTTATCATCTCATACCACCATTAGCGAATCATTGTGGTCGATATATATTTAGATCTATCGAAGGACAATATTTTCTTTTTAACAAACAAAAATCTTACGGATTTCAATATTACTTTTAAAATTCCGTCTAAACGCAAACAGTTTATTGTCAATATTGGATGATCCTTATCTGTTTGTTTAATGCGTGAACATAATTTTGGGACCTCTTAGTCTGTTATTTTTATTAAAGTGAAGAAAAAGCTTTTAAATGGAGAAGACGCATTTCATTTTTTGTATTTCCTCGTGAGGATGTACCTACTCTACACGACACTCATCTACCACAAACATGTCGAATATCACTAACACTTTCTCTAGACAAATATTATATATTTCATAAATTTCCGCGGTCAGGTAAATGAAAATTACTAAGTTCTCGGGAAGAACCGCGTTGAGAATTTGAAACTCGACGTTTAGGCACCCCTTTTAGACATTATCAAGAGGGATACGGTTCCGTTCGAGTTCGGGGTCTCAATGTGCCTACTCTCGTCACTCGTGACGTACCAGTATCGTGTTCTATAGAAACACAAGAACCATCAAACGGCACTGAGGTCCCAATTTGCCTACTCCTCATTGTCGAGTGACCACTAAGAGTTCACATTCGCATTTGAATCGGTATCAATGGAGTGAGATAACTGTTACTTCGGTGTCATCATCTATTCATTCCCTCCGGCTGATACAAATTTTAACTTGCAAGCTCCAACTAATGCCTTCAAAATACTTCCCACTTCAGTGGTTAGCAAACAAAAGTGCCACCTACTTTGATGGCGATTCAAATGGAAAAGATTTGACTAATTTGTGCTTCAAAGACATAATATTTGGCTTTTAATTCTTCAGAACAATAGCAAGCTTTTCAATAGTTTACATCAGTATACTCCCTCTATAACGAACACGGAAATTACGAGGTTTCGCTTATAACGATGTACATTAGATGTCCCGTGAAATTTCTATTGAACTATAACCCTCTATAGCGAGGCAAATTTGGTTATAACAAGAAAAAAATTTTGATTTATTACATAATTTAATTTTTAAAGAGGCTCTAAAAGATATTCATGAAGGCATCTCAATAAATGGACTCAAGCTCAATAACCTGCAGTATGCAGATGATACAATAGTGTTTTACAATACCATAGAAGGGATGCAAAACTTAATGAACAAAACACAACTGAAACAAGTAGAACATATATGGACTAGATATAAACACCGGCAAAACCAAGCTAATGATCATCAGCAAGGTAAACATAACTGGAGCAAATCTGTATGTGAACCAAATGAGAATTGAACGTGTCTCACAGTACAACTACTTGGGAACTGTAATCAATGAGTCGTGGGACAATACTCAAGAGATTAAATTTCGCATCGTAAAGGTAAAAAGTGCATTCTTGACTATGAGGTCTGTGTTCAAGAGCCATGACCTCACCCTAGAAACAAAAATCTTAAATGTTACGTGTACTCGTGCTTCTGTTAAAACTAAACTAAAACTGTAACTAAGAGTTAGGTTGGCGAGGTGCTATGTTTTTTCGACTTTGTTTTATGGAACGGAATCTTGGACCTTGAAATGCAACATCAATGAAAAAACTGGAATCATTCGAGTTGTGGGTGTACAGAAGAATATTGAAAATATCGTGGACAGAACAAGTCACAAATAAAGAAGTTCTTGGAAGAATGAATAAAGAAATGGAAATTTTAAACACAGTAAAAACAAGAAAATTAGAATATCTCGGACATATTACACGTGGAGAGAAATACACCCTGCTCCAATTGATTATGCAGGGACAGATACAAGGAAAGAGAAGCATAGGGAGGCGTAGAATGTCATGGCTGCCCAACTTGACAGAGTAATACGGATGTACATCAAATGAACTTTTCAGAGCAGCTGTCTCAAAAGTCCGAATAGCTATGATGATTGCCGACCTCCGCCGCGGAGATGGCACTTGAAGAAGAAGAAGTGCTTCTGTACGGAGTAGAAACGTGGACATTGAAGGCAGAAACTCTATCAAAACTTCAGGCTTTTGAGCTATGGTTATACAGAAGGATCCTGAATATACCATGGACAGACAAAGTCACCAATGAAGAAGCACTGCGGAGGATGAACACAACTGCGGATTTGGTCAACATCGTTAAGGACCGTAAGCTGCAGTACTTGGGACATATAATGAGAAATCAAGGCAGACAGGAGCTACTCCAATGCATTTTGCAAGGTAAAATTGAAGGAAAAAATCCCCAGACCGAAGAATATCCTGGCTGGCTAAAATGAGAGCATAGTATAGAAAGATCTCAACACAACTATTTCGTATAGCAACCAACAAAGTCATCATAGCCAGAATGATCGCCAATGTTCGGAACGGACAGGCACCCTAAGAATTTATTTTCACTAATGTAAATATTTCTTTAACCAAACTGTTTTCTTGTATATTCTATTGCTTTTTTAAACAGCTCTTATTTATTTCGTAATCTTTAAACATAGTTTTTCTCCGCTATGAGCGGAGTAAAAATTCGCCTATCAAATCTATTTGAAAGCATATACAGCGGCATAAAACAATAAAATTACTAGTTTATAAATTTTAAGGCATCATTTCAACTAAAAGCTTGTTTTTTAAAAAGGTTTTTATTTTATTACAATTAAATTACAAACTTCATTTCGAGATATCAAGTTATACGACTACAAATAAATGTTTAGCTAGATTAAAAAAAATTGCTGCATTTACCAAAATTTTTGTTTAATTTATAAAATTCAAAATAGTTCAATGAATATTTTTTGGTATCGGAAATGGTTTTCAAAACAAAAGGTATTTCAAAAATGCTTTTTCACGTTGATATACTCGTAAATTCAAGGGTGTTTTAAAATGAAAAAAATGTGTCTACTTGTTTGAGACTACATTGAAATAGCCAAAGATTCATCAATTGCAACAAGAAAAGGTTGTAAAAAGGTTATAAAGCTATTTATCTATCCTTCTGATATTCTACAACCACACTTCGTTTTTCTTCATATTATATCAATCCTCCTTGGTATTCACCAGATTGTCTTAGCTAAAAATAGACGATGAAGAGATTAAAATAGCAAAATACCAAAAAAAAAATTAAAAAACAACTACAACTATTTTAAAGATGAAATATGTACATGCATATATTATTCGATAGAGATATCTCGTTGAATGCCCCGCAACAGGAAGTGGAACAAAAAATACAAGACAAACATATTCTGAATTAACAACTTAACTCTTTGACGACTGGGAACGGTATCTCATTGGGAAGTCCGATGTTTCCTGAAATTAACAGATATCTGCATTTCTCGCTTGTTCCTTTATCTTTGGCGCAGAAAGCTTTTGCCGTTTTACATGATCGCTGAATTGTTGCCATGTAATTGTGTATGCTATGAAAATTCATATATTAGGAGCAAGGTACCGACTATTTTTTAGTAAAAGAAGATATAAAATTTGAGGAAATAAAAAAAGAATACAAAACAAAACTTGGATAAATTATGTCAACAGATTGTGTACGTGTGTGTGATTGGCGATTATTGGCTTCGGAGTCAAGTCCATTCGCCTTTATATGGGATTATTTTTTATGCGACAGATTTAAATAAGTACTCCTTGCTTACGTTTTCGTTTGTTAGGTATCCAATCATATTCCTGCTCCTATTTTACAAACATATACAGGTTGATTGATGAGTGTGATAAAGCTTAGTAGATCTGCTATAATAATAGATAGCAATAAAAATTAATAACAAAAATTGTAGGCAACTTTAAGGCTCGTAATGCAAAACAGTTAGAATGTTACAGGATGTTCGATAACATAGTGGCAGACAAACTTTTGTTTTTTTAATGGAACACCCCGTATTGTATTTTATATTCTATAAATATAAATAAATATAATTTTTTCTTCATTAGGTAAGTCTATGCTCCTAGAATGGCTATGACTTGTTTTCTTGTCTGTCTTCGTGATACTTAGTCACAGTAAGATCTTCTTGAGAATCTCTGACTGTCTTCATTACAGTTTTTAGCTTACTTTTACTTATCCCGAGTGCGTCACAAAGGCGTTGATTTATACATAATAATGACTTTAAAGGTCCACCATTGTCTCTTTCCATGGTAAAGTATTTATGCGCATTTGCAATGAATTCATCAATATCCAACTTAAGTCTAGGCACGATAGTCGTTTAAAACTACACGTTTGAATTACAATATACTGAGTTTAGATCAATATGACAGAAACTGTTGTGCTTGAGAGGTAAAATATAATATAGCCGCTTACGAAGATCCTAAAGACATTAATTAAATTAGCCTAATGATTATTAGGAATGCCGATCGTAATTTAATCATGTTTAATAAAATGTTTAGAAATGGTTGGAAACCATACATAAACAAATTAAAATGTTTTCCACAATTATTTTATTTTTAGTACAAGCATTTTCATTTGAAAATAAAAAGTTAAATATATTTACCAAAACCCTAACTTTAACCCGTAATAGCAGACGTCTCAAAAAAGGTACACTCTAACAGACATATGGTCAATCTCAGCACCACTATTTAAATTGACAAAATGTTTTAGTTTACTCCGAAGTATTTTAAAAAATAAAAGTGATATTTTAATACTTTGTATATCTACTTTCAATATAAACTATCTTTAGCAGGGTAGTATTTGTTTCAGAAAAAAATTTCACGTAGGTGAATGAAATTTACGTTAAATAACATTATGCAAGAATATTATTTATTAAAAAATGTAACAAAATATCCAAAACTATGAACAACGGGTTAATGACACATATATTTATTTTATAAGTAAAATTTAGCAAAGCGTTAAACATTATGAAGAACACCAGTGCAGTTTACCGTGCCGTTTACTACAACGAAAGTTTTTCTGTGAATTCCATTAATCGTTTAGATGTGTATGTTGGTTAAATGTACTGTAGCTTCTTTCATTTTCTTTCTTTCATGCTATTGTGCCTTTTTTATAGCTTTCTTTACATTCTTATTCGTCTGATCTTACCGATTTGGTCTTGCTATATTTCTAGTGTGCATTGTTTGTTTCGATTCACTATCAAAGCAGTTTTTTATTTTTTTTATTTAGTACTTTACCAATTTATGTTTCTACTGCTTCGATTAATTTTTGAAAGATCGTAATAAACGGAATTTTAATTTCCTTTATGGTAAAATTAGCAGAAAAAATACCGAAAAACGTGCATTAGAAAAATATTTAAAGATCCCAAAGCGGGAGTATTGTTTCAGCCATTATATTTCTGACCCAAATGGTTTATGATACCTGATACGTTTATGCGAAACTTCACGGTACACCTAGTCGAGTTGCACCAACTTGCCGACAGACATTACACTAAAACTTAATCCTTTGAAGGAGTTGCGTCTCGTAACTTATGATGATTCCTCTGTGCACTTTCACCCCAATTACCAAGTTTACAGAGTTGCGGATTTAAAACACTTGATGCCTATGCAAAAGTCACAGCGCTACCGAGATGGTTGTTGTATATGCAAATAGATACATCGTCAGATTCACACAAAATCACGTGGAGATTTTTGAGATTTGATTATAATCGTAAATATTAAATAAAACATATTGAAATAAAGTCATCTACTCAGTGGCGGCTTTTCTTTATGTGCTGCTGAGCTGCAGAACTACCAAACAACCATAGCAAATCTTAATTATTAAAGAATAATTAATATAGTTTTATTTCAAATCTGCCATATTATCATATTAAACATAAACTGTTAATAATAATTCACCAACAACGATGATTAATATTATTTTTTTTACGTATTTACTCCTCTAGTGAAACCGTATAATTTTTTTACGTATTTGGTGCTCCAGTGAAGCAATCTTTTTACGTATTTGCTGCTCCAGTGAAGCCGCGTCGATAACAACCGAAACACTGGCAGCGGTAAAATGCATTTATTAGGCAAACGGCGATCTTAGCCGATGTGCTTCGGCAATCGGCTGATTAACGGCCTCGGAAATGTGTTTGCGAGCTGCAATTCACGACAGTTATTCGTGACCGTTGCATCTGTGCCGTGTTTAGAAATTCTTAGGTTACAAATTTTGTTTAATTTGTTTTGTTCGAGCGTGTTTAAAAACAATGGAGTTTCAATTTAAATTAGGTGTAAAATAAATTTCAAAAACTTCACTATCAACAACAGTTGATTATAAAAGAAACGTGGCCGTCCTATGCCTGATCTTAATATTGAAGTGTCCGGTAAAAAGCCGTGGAAAAACATATACGCGTAAATTTAATAAAGACATGTATCTACGAAATCAGTGGATTTGTGGATGTTCCGAAAAAAAATGCTTTTTTTCTGTTTTCCGTGTGCATTATTCGGCGCAGATAAAGAGGAAAAATTGTGGCGCGAGACAGGAGTGCGGGGATCTAGTGCATTTAAGTGAAAAAATAAAGAAGCATGAAAACACGCAAACTCATATGAACAATGAAATGCGATTTGCATTATTTGGGAAACTTAATATACAGGCCCAACTTGACTCTGCTTATTGGATAAATATACAAAAACACAATGAAGAGGTGACGAAAAACAGGTATGTTTTGTCAAAAATAATTGACTGTATAAAATTCTGTGGGGCTTTTGAGCTCGCCTTACGAGGACACGATGAATCTGAAACATCAGATAACCCTGGAATTTTTCGTGGTTTAGTGAATTTTTCTGCTGAACTTGATAAAACACTTAGTGAAACACCTTACAAATGCGACAATTTTCAAAGGTACCTCAAAAACAATACAAAATGATATTTTGGATTGCATGCTAGAAGTATACGCTGAGGAGATTTTAAACGAAATCAATGAAGCCCCATTTTTAGCAGTGATAGCTGATGAGACAACGGATGTTTCTATGAAATTTCAAATGGTCATTGTTTTTCGTTATGTAAAAAACGGTGCTCCAGTTGAAAGGTTTTGGACTTTTTTGCTTCCAGAAAAACATGATGCTGAAACCTTAGCTAACACAATTTTGAATGTTTTAGACCCAATATTAAAGAATAACAAAAATAAGCTCATTGCACAAAGTTATGACGGAGCAGCTGTTATGAGTGGGATACATGGCGGGAGTGCAAAACAATAATTAAGAGAAAATATGAAACTGCTCATTTTGTGCACTGTTACGCCCATCAATTGAATCTAATAATGTCAAGAGCATGTTCTATTAATTCCCAAGTACGCGTATTTTTTGGAGATTTACATGATATACCTGGATTTTTTAGTCATTCACCTCAAAGAATAGCTGTCTTCAAATCAAATAGTTGGAAAAAATATTCCTCGTTCAATCCCTACACGCTGGAATTTCAATATTCGTACAGTAAATGTCGTTTACGAATATAGAGACTTTATTATTGAGTGTATGGAGCAAACTAGAAGAAGAGTCAAATGCTATTACTTCCAAGGAAGCAAGAGGACTTAGACGTATTCTGGAAGATCAAAATTTTACTTTCTGGCTGACTGTTTTTCATTATATTATGCCACATGTTGACGTTTTGTACAATAATCTTCAAAAAAAGAACATGGGACCCAACCGAAGCACAGAAAAGCTATACATGTTTTTGAGCAAAGTATTAACAATGTCCGAAATAAAATAGACCCTATCATACATCAAGCTTCAAATTTAAATGCGGCGCCTAGTGTCCAAAAAAGGAAACGCCCAAAATAACAGCCAACAGGATCACCGTATTGCCTGTCTAGAAGTTTGTGATGTTATTATAAACAATGCAAAAGAACGGTTTGCATATACAAATCATCTAGTTGCCGCAACACTTTTATCTTCAGAACATTTCGAAAAATATAATAATAAGTTTCCTGAAAATGAATTGGATTTAACTTGTACAGCTTATAACTTCTTTGATAAAAACCGTTTGCGAACAGAACTGTCAGTTTTGTATTCCAATATCGAGTGTAGAACATTAAAAGGTGCAGTGCCTTTACTAAAATTTATAATTTCTAATAATTTAGAGGGACACATTAACAGAAACCAAAAAGTTGATACAAATTCTGGTGACTACGCCAATGACCACAGCAGAAGGCTGAACGTAGTTTTTCAACTTTTAAAACGGATCAAAACATTTTTAAGAAATTCAATGTGCGAAGACAGATTAACAGCCCTTTCCACACTCTCGATAGAAAAAAAAGTTCATCGCTTCAATACCGAACTTTAACGATAAAGTAATCGAAAAGTTTGCGACAAAAAAGGACCGGCGTATTAATTTCCAATTTAGAAAAATGCAATAAATGTAAGTTAATCAGATTTTTATAGCATGTCGTTATTAGTTACTATTAATTAGTATTAAAGCTAATTTTATTGTTTTTGTTTTCGTTATGTTATTCTATTTCTATTATTTTATATTGACCGTGGTTCATGCAGCACACCCTATAGCAGATGTCACGAGCCGCCACTGCATCTACTTTATTTTACAGTCACTGCATCGGGATAGTATTATACGATGAGTTTTTTCTTGGTCTTTTCGCATGATTTACAATAAATAACAAAATAATTTTAGTGTAATAATTGGATATGATGAATTGGGGAGGATAAGTTGAGCAGATAAACAAGAGGGTTTTCTTAGTGGAAGATCGCGTACAGATGCAATATTCCTTATAAAGCAAATTACCGAGAAATCACTAGAGTATAATAGACCACCATTTCTGTGTCTGATTGACTTAAAGAAAGCGTTTGGCAGAGTAAGACTCGAATATTGTAATACATCTTTTGTATAATGGAGAAGTTTCCCTAAATATTATAAAAACTATCCAAAACATCTACCAAAACAACAAAATGGAAGTCAGAATAGATGGATTACTTACAGAACCTATAGAAATAGGCAGCGGAATAAGACAAGGGTATTCATTGAGCCACATGCTCTTGATGTCTCAATGATAATCTCAATTTGATCATGGATGAAATCATCAAAAAAGTTAACAAAGGAAGAGGATACAGAATGTGAAACAAGGAAATAAAAATACTCTGTTACGCAGGACGACGCGCAATATTGATAGCCAAGATTAAGATAGTGTGCATAGACTGGTCCACAGATTTAACAAAAGAGTAAAGAATTTAATATGATAATCTCATCCTAGAAAAGAAAACCAATAATATGAGAGTTCTGAGAAGAATTACAGAAAATACTCTGAGAGATCGAAAGACAAGTGAAGACATTAGAAGAAAGTTTAACATACGTGTATAAATGAATGGACACAAAATAGAAAAAAAGAATCAAATAACCAAATAAGCAAAATAGAGGAGACCCGTGTCGTCAAAATAGCAAGAGATAAGTCACCAATCGACAGAAGAAGTATTGGACGACCGCGCAAAAGATGGAGTGACAACTTTCCATAAAGGTATTAATCCGCCAATGAACAAGCAGAATTGCTCATAAAGAGTAAGAAGAAGAAGTTTTATAAAAGACCAATACACTAACTCTCTATGCACTACTCTCCAATAAAGTTCCAGTTTTTAACACTTGCCATTGTCAAGTCAGGTAGTAACGCTTTACTAGTACTAGAAGTAAACAGTTTACTTCGAATTTGTAGAAAATACACTGATATTCAAATAAATACCCTACTTTATACTTTTTTTGGTGTATTTGAGTACTTAAACTATACATACATTTAGAGAAAGTTATTTTAGAACGTAACTTGCTAAAGAAAAAAGAGGAAATCTTCGAAAAATATTGTTTTTCCCGAGGCCAGGGTCCATTGGTGGAAATTCAAATATATTTAATAAATGTGTGCTTTTCACTTCGTTTTCGTATTGAAAACAGCTTAGGGGTGACGGAAACTTTAAATATATTCGAAAAGTACAAAGCACTTTTTGATACATTATTGAGAAAATCTTGTTTTTATTCGGAATGCGTTATAAAGTTGTGTATCGTTTATTTTCTTTAAGGATCACCGACGAAAGTCCCTCTTTTAGATTGTTTATGTTAAAAATATGCGGGATATATGTCCTTCTTTGATTTATCGATATCTAATATGAGTTTGAGACATCTATACAATATTATTTTAGCAAATATCTAATTGGGATTGAAACACAATGACTATTTTACTTTTGAGCTAGATTAGATGCTCTTTAAAAAATATGCACGTTCCCGTAAGAGAGACTATTTAATTTTATTGTTCGTTGCAAAAAAAACAATAGTTCTTTGC
Source organism: Diabrotica balteata (assembly GCA_918026665.1). Taxonomy (NCBI): domain Eukaryota; kingdom Metazoa; phylum Arthropoda; class Insecta; order Coleoptera; family Chrysomelidae; genus Diabrotica; species Diabrotica balteata. The sequence continues at coordinate 4,332,427 of OU898282.1, read as the reverse complement.
CTAATTAGGTTAGATTATTATCTAACATAAGAATATTATGCAGAAAGACGTTTGAGATTTAATTTCAATGCAGGGCCGCATATACGTCCTTCCATCCGCTTATACGTATTTCGAGTTTATTGGATCTCTTCAGAGCGACATGCAGAATTCTTCTTCTTCTTCAAGTGCCATTTCCGCGGCGAAGGTCGGCAATCATCATAGCTATTCGGATTTTGAGACGGCTGCTCTGAAAAGTTCATTTGATGTACATCCGTACTACTCCCTCAAGTTGCGCAGCCATGACATTCTACGCCTCCCTGCAGGCAGAATTAGTGTCGCCAAAAGCTGAAGAACAAAAAAGCAGCAGGTAAAGACGGGATACCAAATGAACTATTGATCGTAGTTCGACCAGTACATGTAGTACGACGGTAGATCGTAGAACTACCAAATGAAGTATCGTGTACAGATGCAATATTCGTTATAAAACAAATTACTAAGAAATCATTGGAGTATAATAGACCAACATTTTTGTGTCTAATTGACCCAAAGAAAGCGTTTGTCAGAGTATGACTCTAAGATGTCATCCATCTTCTGTTTAATAGAAAAGTTCCCCTAAATATTATAAAAACTATCGAAAACATCTACGGAATTAACAAAATGGAAGTCAGAATAGATGGAAAACAAAAGGAAGAGGATACAGAATGGGAAACAAAGAAATAAAAATACTCTGTAACGCAGACGACGCAATGTTTATAGCCCATGATAAAGACAGTGCAAAGACTGGTCCACAGATTTAACATAAGAGCAAAAGAATTTAATATGACAATCTTATCTCAGAAAACTAAAACAGTAGTAGTCAGCAAAGAACCAACTAGATATAAAAGAGAGATTGATGGTAACAGTATTGAACGAGTAATGGAAATAAAATACCTGGGAATTACACTATCCGGCTATGGAGACCGAGACAAAGAAGTGACAGAGAAGTGCAAAAAGCAAATAGACTGACAGGATGCCTTAATAACACTATATGGCGAAACAAACACATTAACACTGAGATGAAGTCAATAATTTATAAAACCAGTGTAAGACCAATAATAACATATGCCTCAGCAACAAGACCAGACAAAGCCACAAGGCGAAGGTTACTGAAAACGGCAGAGATGAGAGCACTAAGAAGAATTACAGGAAATACGCTGAGATCGAAAGAGACGTGAAGACTTTAGAAGAAAATGTAACGTACGGTGTATAAATGAATGGACACAAAATAGAAAAAAGAATGGAATAACCACAAAGCAGAATGGGGAGACCCATGTCGTCAAAATAGCAAGAGATAAGTCACCAATCGGCAGAAGTATCGGACGACCGCGCAAAAGAGGGAGTGACAACCTTCCATAGAGGTAATTAATCTACCAATGAACAAGCAGAATTGCTTGTAAAGAAGCACAAAACGAAGAAGAAGAAATTTTCTGATTTCTACTATGATTGAAAAATATGATGATTTAATAAGTGAATTTTTGACATACGAAATATTAAACCATTTCAGATAAAACACTTAATATAAACTTATAAAGAAATGTAAATAGAGAAGCTGACCCTGCCTAAGGATAAAGGCAAAGAGAATGATGATGGTGATAGATGAATTTCCCATAGAACTATGAACCATTTAATTATAAGAATAAATAAAAGTTGAACAGCTGACGCCGACAGATTAAAAAGATGAAGAAAACAAGGAGTCGACCAAGGAAAATATGGGTAAATATAGGTCAGAAAATCATCGAAAGAATGGGAAGAAATGACTAGGGATAACAAGTGAAGGACCACAAACTTACTACTATAACTATATTGGACGTAACGATTACAATGACGCAACAGTTTTGGGAACATGGGAAAGAGCATTGAATAATGCTGCTTCTGCAATTTGGGAAAAATTTTGGTGTTCTAATATTTGACGTTTTTCTTATTGCCGTCTGCTTTCTCAGAATTATTATATGAATCGTTCAGTTAAATTTATGTTCATTTTCTTATGCGTCTTTACATAGTCCTTTTTTACACCTCAAAGTATGGTATTGGTATTTTTCTCGTATCGTGTCTTGATATTGTTCTGAAGCTGTTTTCTTGTGGTATTTTAAAGTAATTACTATTTCAATGGGAATAAGCCACAACTAAAGGCTAAGGTAAGTCTATTGACGTTTCAATTTTCACTTCGAAAATCGTTCTCAGAATACTGTTACTTGGTGAAAAATTTTTGTAATAATTTAATTTTACTCTCAATAAACACCAAATACCGGTATTTTTCTTTACTAATTTCTTCTTTTAATATGGGTAACCAGATCCTACTACATTCTGCCGAGGAATTTGCGACACAATTGGTCTCATTTAGCATAATTAGAGCCGCTTCTTTGTTTTTTCTCTTTTTATCATCCGATTCTTTTAGGACTATACCTGAATCATTCCATATGTTTATTATTCCACGTATCTTTAGATATTCGAGATCTATCAAATTCTCTATTTTTAATATAAGATTGATGATTCTAACATTTAATGGCCGTGATATTTCGCCTAAATAAAACTAATCGCATTCACAGGGTATTTTATAAATACAATTATTTGTCTCTTCTTTATTGTTTATATCATTCAGGAATGTGTCCAACAACTCTGATCCATGAGGCCATATTGAGAATACATCATTTACATATCTCTATCAAACTGTGGCAAAAATGAAGAAGGAACCAGAGATTGTGTTTACGATCAAACGCATAAAATTGCAATATCTGGGACACGTTATGAGAAATCAGCACCGTTACTCCCTACTACAGTCTATATTGCAAGGTAAAGTCAAAGGTAAGCGAGGACCCGGTAGAAGGAGAATATCATGGCTGCGGAATTTAAGAACATGGTTTAAGAAAACCTCAACGGAGCGGTTTCGAGCCGCAGCGAGCAAGGTTATGATTGCCAATATGATTTCCAACATCCGAAACGGATAGGAACTAGAAGGAGAAGAAGAAGATCAAACTGTGGGTTTTAAATTTTGTTCAGAAATAATATTTGTTTCAAAATCTTCCATAAACATATCGGCTAATAATGGACATATTGCTAGACCAAAATTTTGTTTATAGAATTCATTATTTAGTTGAAAATATGTATTATCAGTAGAATCAGTACATGTTATTAACTCCATTATAGCTGATATGTAGTATCTATTGTTCTAGTTGCCAATGTATCATCAATCTCTAATTTTGTCTTGACTATATTTTTAATAAATGTGTATTTTTTATAAATGTGTCATTTTTATTTGCAAACGGTTGTATAATAATTAATAAAAATTTGGATCGTTTACTACAAGGTACTACAAGTGGTACTATAAATAGGTCTAAGTGGTATATTTATTTTATGAACTTTCGGTACTCCATAAAAATGAGAGGTCTTACTGTAATGAGGTGTAATTAATTTTCTTTGATAATTTGTTAAACAATCTTTAAACTTGAATAAAGTTCTATATATTCTGTTTTCCAAAAGCTTGGTTGGATCCTTTTTTAATTTTGTATAAGGTCCGTTTATTATTAGATCTTTAATTTTGTTTTCACATTGAATTTTATCCATTATCACAGTTGAATTCCCTTGTCTGTTGGTAGGATGATTATGGAGTCGTCATTTTTTAAAGTTCTTATATCATTTAGTTCTTATTTGCTTGTTTAATTTTAATAGTTTTTTCCAATTCAAGTTTATATAATACTCTGTATTCTTCCTTTTCGTGGGTTGGTAAATATTGAGATATTTTCTCCACTGAGCTTATTATGTCTAATTTTGGAATAGATGGATAAATAACAGCAAAGTTTAGACCCTTTGATAGTATTAAACTCTCCGTTGATTTAAATGTGTATTTGATAGATTGACAACTGTCGCTAATATTTCATTATTTCTATTGAGGTTATCTAAAGTATGTAAGCTGTTTTGTTCTAAAAGAATATTAAATTTATTTAAATATTACTTTATTTCTTATATGAATTTTCATAAACTATATGTAAACTAAAAATAATTTGATCAAAATCAGAATTTCATATCACATTGACAAGAAAATCTTCAATACTTACAATATCTTCATATTCAACAAAAAATAAATTAGATCTATGAAATTGCAACCTTTCGCTGATTGTGTCTTGTAAGTGCTATAAAATTCTATTCTATGTTGTTGTGTTCTATTTGATCAATTATGTAAAATTCCTTATTGATAAACGACAAAAGATAATCATTTCTTACCAAAACAGATTTTTCTCCCAATGAGTTTTCGTTAGAACAAGCAATTTTGGATTCATCATAAATAGTTAATGATTTAGTGATTCGCTTTTTAATATTTATGTTGTGATTTAATTTCTAATTTAGATTTATGTTTGGTGTGTGTTAGTTTTCTATATTGATGAGCCTCATAGCTAGAATCATATAAATGATATAAAATTTAAAAAACCGTAATTTTAACAGTGTTATGATATTATAAAATATGTATTTACTGTTATCGTTATTCATGATCCGTAATACGAACATCATCAAAGTCATTAAGTATGTTTTCCTTATAAAAACGTTACTCTCACCGAATAATTGATGAGTTAAAATACTAAGATTTTCCAGAAAACTATTGTGTCGCATATAATATAGTCGGAAATTATTTAGCAGGAAACGATTTCGATAATGTTTTGTACAAATAGGAATAAAAATATTTTTGTTCTGTATTGTATGTCGATTTCAGTTAAATGCTGAATATTTTACAATGCACTTTGTTGCAAATGGAGTTTATTAAATATACATCGGCGACGGATAAGGACGATACGAATAATACACCGCTTCTATCATTAAGTATACATTGGATTATATAAAAGGTAATTTACACTCTTAAAAAACATAATATATATATATATATATATATATATATATATATATATATATATATATATATGTAATGTAGTTCACTAAGATAGTGGAGGGTTCTTGGCCAACAGTTGGAGAATAAAAGAAAGGATGTCAGCTACTTCATCATTTTATTGAAAACATTTCGTGTATTTAATTTATATACGTCATCAGTTCATTTACAAAATTATTTAAATAAGCAAACATCCATAGGCACAAAATAATTGCACATGGTTTACCCTAGTGGTTGGGTGAAGGGTGGAGGCTCGTTAAACTGCAGCCCCCGCAAACACATTTCAAAAATATTGCCATTGATAACTTCTACATGTCCCAACCCTGTCTAACTTTCCATAATCTTAAGAAAGTAGTTAACCTTGAACACCCACTTCCGATGAGCGGGCAGTTAGCATCAGTCACAACACGTGTCGTGTTAAATTAACAGTGGCAAATAAATTGAATGTTAAATTCAGAATGAGTAGTGCCAAAAAACGCAAAATTTTCGCAGAAAATCGTACGTTTCCAGATAAATGGGAAAAATCAATATTTCTTCATCGAATTAAAAGGCAAACCTCAGTGCATTATTAATTTGTTGTCAAGTACTCGCGGTATCAAAAGAATACAATATTAGTAGGCATTATGAAAACCAGCACAAAACAAAATACGACAAATATCAAGGTGAAGCTCGCAATACTCTTGTAAAAGAACTTAAAGCTTAAGTTGAATAAACAAAAATCTCTATTTACAAAACCGACAGCTATGCAATCATAAAGCTTTGTGTGTTTTTCAATGTGTTTCAGTTTCCCATCAAACTGTATTTAGAAGAGTTAATGAGCTGAATACTCATGTATTTAAAAAATGGTCGACACAATTCGTGATTGTTTGTACTACTTCTTAGCCCTGGATAAATCTGTTGATACTACTTACAAAAATCAGCTATTACTTTTTGTTAGATGCATCAGTGAAGATTTTTGTGTAACTGAGAAACTTCTAAAACTGCACCACATGGAAAACGGGACCAAAGGTATAAATATATTTAAAGCAGTTAGTGACGCTGTGAAAATGTATCTACTACTAGTTAACAGTTTAATAGCGAGCGTCAAAAAGTATTCCTGAAATCACCTGTAAGAATACAATGTTACAGAGATAACAATGTTAACTTTTTAACGGAACTATCATCCGTTAAAAGGTTAATTATTATTTTTTTAAATCAACAAAATAATCAGCTTAGAAATTAGCTGCTTTCAACCATGTTCCCTAACGTGTTAAAATGGGTTGCGATGGCAGTGGAACAGCAGGAAACATATCTCTGGAAAGCACAAAACATATCTGTAAGTTTGAATATAAAAATATATAGTTAACAAAAAATTTTCAAAATATATGCACTTTATGCTCACTTTTATAAAAATATGCAAAATTTGAAATTTTTGCATTTTTTATGCATTATATGCAAAATATGCAATTTGCGTATTTGCCAAGTCTACTTATTACTTTAACATGTATGAAGTAAATTTAAAATTTAATTTCCTAGTAATGATTTTATTAATGTATATTTTTGTTGTTCTAGGTATGTGTTTGTGCAGTTCGTAAATAGTAAGTACATAGTTTTAACGTATTTAGTATCGATTTCTTTACCGGTCTTGTAAAAATGTAGCCAGAATCTCTTCTTCTTCTCATCTATATCGTTTGTTTTGTTTCTTTTATTTGGGGTTAAAGCGAAGCAATTTAGGAAGAATTTGATATAAACAAAATTGGGCAGCTACAAAAATAAACACTATGATCAGTTGATAGTTTCTTCTTTCTGCCAGCTTCTGCTTATGTGCTATAAAAAGCATCTGAACTGTGTACAGCTCTACTTTTATCCAGTATTTTCATTTTTTTTTTGTCTCTTGATAAATATCTTTATTTCTATTGATGTTTCTCTTTTTTTTACGATCTCATATATGTAGGTGCATTCATGAGGCTGCAAGTGAAGCTTTGGGTTATAAAGACAAACATAAAACAAAAAATCAAGAATGGTGGTCGGAGAATATGCAAACGTTAGTCAACAAGAAGAAAACTGCTTATCAGAAATGGATGTCAACGAGAAATAAGGAAAATTACAAGATATATCAAAAATTAAATCGATATGTAAAAAGAGAAGTAGTGAAAAGTAAAAATGAGATGTGGGATCGAAGGTGTGCAGAGGTGGATAGGTATATGGGTGGAACAAGAGTTGGGCAAGCTTGGAAGGTGATAAAGTCTCAACGGAGAGAAGGAAAGGAAAAATCTAACTTACAGTTAATAGATCTGAAACAGTGGAAACACCAGTATGAGGTCTTAGTGACAAAGGATAGATGTAAATTCCAAGAGATCGAAATGGAAGAAATATCCGAATACACACAAATAATTGAAATAACAACCGGAGAGTTAAACGATGCCCTCAAAAGATCGAAAAATGCTTAAAAGGACAAAATATCCCTGACGATTGGAATATTGGATACATCAGGTCAATATTCAAGAAAGGGGATAAACGCAAATGCTCTAATTATAGGGGAATAACTGTTACCAGCTCAGTGGGGAGGTTGTACGGTCGAATAATAAAAGAAAGAATAGAATCGGAATACAAAGACATAGAAGAACAAAATGAATTTCGTGTATTCGTTCTGCAGCAGGTAATCGAAAAACGGAAGGCAAGGAATCTATCTACCCACCTACTGTTTGTAGATTTAGAGAAGGCATACGATACGGTACCTTTGAAAAAACTGTTTCAAACATTGACCAAAGTAGGTCTCAGTAGATAGTATGTGTATGCTATTGCAAATATATACAAAAATGCAAGAAGTGTCGTTAAAGAAGGAAACTATATCTGAATCATTTCCAATAACAAAGGGGCTTAAACAAGGATGTTGTCTATCTCCGATCTTATTTAAAATATAGATCTCTATCATCGATAGAGCAGTGGAGGAAACAAGTATCCGGAATGGGAATAGACATAGGCGATGGTAAATGTCTAACAACTTTATTTTTCGCAGATGATCAAACAGTCATAGCGAATGATGAGGAAGACATGGACTACATATTTAGAAAACTAAAGAAAGAATATGAAAAATGGGGCCTCAATATGAATATGTCAAAGACAGAGTATCTTAAAATAGGAGATGACGAAGAAGATCCAGAGTTAGAAATTAGAAATACAAAAACATGCAATGAATACCTATAAATATCTCGGATCTATAATATCTAAGGAAGGCACTACCAAAAGAGACATCGAAAACAGGAGGCAGCAGGGAAAAAAAGCGGTTAACATTCTGAACTCGACTATGTTTTAAAGATATTAGACAAGAAACAAAATTGACAATCTATCGAACCTTGGTAGAGCCTATTATGACTTATGGAGCAGAAGTTTGGCAGGTCACGAAAAAAGATAGAATAAGAATAGAAGTAATAGAAATGGATTTTCTAAGGAAAGCGTGTGGTGTATCCAAAAAAGATCATATCAGGAATGAAGATATTAAAAGGAGGACAAATACTGTATATTCCAGTGTAGACAGAATTGAAACGAGACAACTAGTGTGGTATGGTCACGTGAAGCGAATGAATGAAGATAGATGGCCAAAGAAAGCTTTAAATTACATACCAGAACAAAGAAGAAGAAGGGGAAGACCATCAGTTGCCTGGGAAGAAAATGTACGACACCTAATGAGAGATAGAGCCATCAAAGAAGACGAATGGATGGACAGATAACGATGGCGGTCGAAATGCGAGAAGCCGCAGAGGCTGTAGGAACCTCGCTTATATATATATATATATATATATATATATATATATATATATATATATATATATATATATAGGTATAACTGTGTTATGATCTAGTAACAATCACTAATAATGTATTATTAACAGATATTACGTTATTTTCGAAGAAATATTATTATATATCAATTTTTTTGGTGTTTGGAAGCACATTTGCATAGACAAATGAAAAACAAAACAGTTGTATTTTCAAACGATTATGTTTTATCCCCGCAAATAAGAACCTCTTGTCCATTTAGGAAGCCAACGGTTTTATTTTTATAGCTGAGAACATTAAGCAAATACTCTGGCTGAATAATTCCTTGGTACATTTAGCAGCCGGCAAACAACGGCGTTGTGGCTCTTCGCAGAGGAGGGTGGACTTTTTTTAACGAAAAGCGACAATTCTGTAGACGTCATAATTTGGATCTTAAGCGAGAAGAGGATTATGAGTTATTTTTTATCGTGACTTTCGGCTCGAATGAAATGCGATACAACTGGTTTCGAAGAAAGAATTTACGGGGTTGATTTGAAAATATTTTTTCAATAGAACGTCAAAATCTATTTTTATTAAAATTTATTTTTATGTTGCAATTGACAGGAGCAGAATCTCTGATTGTTAACAAGTTCTTCAAAAAAAAACACAGGAACTTATTACACTTGAAAGTGGATACAATTATTTAGGGATATACTATTTCCTGACAAGAAACGAATTACAATTTACTGTTTGTATTTTGAGAACGATTTCTGAAGTGGAAATTGAAACGTCAATAAACGTATTTTTACCTTTAATTGTGGCTTATTCCCAGTTAAATAGTAATTAAGAAACGAAGAGGTTTGAATATATCTATGAATACCTGATATGAAAACCTAATCTGGAGTAACTTGGCGTTGATATATTTATTAGGGTGTTTTGAATTTCATAGGATGAATATCTGAGCTTTTATTTTCATTTTTTTACAATTTTTTTGAACGATCGTTAGACCTCGAGTAGTAATCGCAGTCGCATGCATGGTTTTTAATAAAATAAAACGAAATAAAATGAAATAAAATTGAATAAAATTAAATAAAATTAAATAAAATTAAATAAAACTAAATAAAATTGAAAAGACTAAACAAAATTAAATAAAGTTTAAAAAAATAAAATAAAATAAATAAAATCGAATCGAATAAAATAAATGACTAAATTAAAAATCAGCGCTTCGTGAGTAGAGGATGATAAAGATATGCTTCTTCCCCTGGGTCACTCCCAGAGGTTCACATCTCATTTTTGATATTCTTTCCATTACATGTTTCTTTAAAAAAACATCCAGGTTTGAGCGCCCGTAATTAAGGATAAGAAGGTTCTATTGATTGAATAACTTTGTCTTTAATATTATAGAAATACATATTTTGTTCTGTAGTATATAGGACATTTAAAAAAAGGAGATCGGGAAAAGGAGAGAAAAAATCGACATTAATAAACTAAAAGATCTCGACATTGCAAATATATTCTTCTAAATGTGTCTATCTTCTAGAGATGTTGGTGACCACATTGACCCATCTTATTCTATTCACAGCAACTTGAAAAAGATCAGTTGACGTTAGACCAGTCCACATCATAAGATCAGCCAGCCAGAATATCCGTCTGCAAATGTACACAGACAGCAAATAGAAGATCAAATAAGAACAGAAAACTTAGAAAAAGAAGAATATATTAACCAACTATGGGCAAATATGCAAGATATTGTATTATTATAAATTGATTGAAATATTGGGCAAAACCAAAAGAAAAAGTGTCAAATGCCATCCTAAAACTCAAAGACAATAAAGTCCCAGGAATCAATGAAGTCTGTTAAGTAATGTATAAAAAAAGGTGGTGATCAAATTTTTGCACCAATCCATAAACTAATAGTATTTATAAGGCAGAATGAATTGGTACCAGAAGAGTGGCTAAAGGGAATAATATGTCCGTTGCATAAAAAGGGTGATCAATTGGAGTGTAAGAACTATAGAGGCATTACTCTGTTAGCATCTGCGTATAAAATCTTCGGCAATGTATTGTTTGAACGACTTAATTTTACAGATGATCTTGTTGATCAATAGCAATGCGAATGTACTGCTGGAAAGTCAACTACACATCAAAATCAAGCACATAGACAGATTCTAGAAAACTCAGTAGAACATAACATAGATACACACCATTCTTCATCGACTTCAAAACAGCCTATGATAGTGTGAAAAGAACTGCATTTTATGATGAAATGATAGACTTTGGGATCCTACCTAAGGTAGGTAAATTGACTAAACTAACAAAGCAAAACTTAAGCTCATGCCTTAGAATTAAAGGAGAAAACTCTTTAGGTTCTTTGACATTAATATTTGTCTAAGACAGGGGGCCGCGCTGGCGTGTCTCCTCTTTAATACTGGCAATCAGACAATTAAATATTAGAATGAATGGAACTATTTTTAATAGATCAACGCAAAATCTCACATTCGCTGACGATATAGTTATAGTGAGCAGAAGTATGAGGACATGGTGCAGTGTTTTACAAGGCTTGCGGATGCGAAAGCTAACTTAGGACTTGTAGTAAACTAGGAAAAAAACAAATATATGTTGGTTTCTAAAAACTCCCGAAATATCCAGCAGAGAATTCAAATTAACAACCATACCTTTGAGCAAGTCAAAGAATTTACATATCTTGGATCGCTAGTAAATGCAACAAACACGACAAGCGATGAAATAAAAATACGAATAGCAATGGCAAACAGAACTGTTTACGGTCTTCAAAAACATTTAAAAAATAAAAATATAAAGCGTGCAGGAAAGCTTAATATATACAAGACCTCAATAAGATACAGATATTGTGAAATTCGTTAAAATGCAAAGACGTAGATGGGCTGGATACATTGCTAGGATGTCAGATCACAAATACACGAAGAGATTAACATTTTTAAAACCAGAGGGCACAAGAAGTAGAGGATGACCATGAAGGAGATGGATTGATGATGTGGAAGAAGACATACAGATTCCAAGGATCAGAAGATGGAGGGAAGTTGCCAGAAATCGACAGGAGTGGCGACTTCTTTGTGAGCAGGCCAAGAGTCACAAGGATTTTCGAGCCACTTATGATGATGAGTATACAGGACACTTTTCTATTGTCCACATTGTGTAATTATATAAAGTTATTGGTCTATAATTTTTTATGTCTTTTCTGTCTTCTTTTTTAAATAGTAATAGGATTATGACATAAGCATGGTATAAACTTCCGTTGTTGTTTTCCCCCATTCTTTAGCTTTTCTTCAGTTATCCCGTTTCGTGCTGGAATCTTGTTGTTCTTCATTTCTTTAAGCGCCTCTTTATTTTATTTTTAATGATTTCTGGTTGTAGGTCAGAGTTCATGTTCTTTATTTTTACTTTTAGACATACTTCTTTTGTTTTTTCATTTGTGTTATAGCATTTCGTGTTGCTGTTTCATTTATATTCATGATCTTTGTTCCATCCAAGCTCTGGTTTTAAGGACTTTATATATCTTTTTCAATGATTTTTTTTTCTATTTTTTCGTCTTGTATTCTTATTTTACATCGCTGATAATTTTTTTTAGGAGTTTGTATTCTATCGAGTTCCTTTTCAATTCTAGTAGTTCTCTAGTATTTCCAGGAATATATAGTTTTTTTTTCTACAATTTCTTTTTCCATCTTTACTGGTGTATCACTTAATAATGTATTTATTTGATCGAGATGTTTAGTTTAGTAAATGTGCAACAAATTTGTAGCATTCGTTCATTCTTTTGTGATCTTAATAGATAACAGCTATTAAGATCCCAAAATAATTAATGAAACAAACAATTAAACTGAAATAAAAATTGAAAAAACATAAGAGGACTTAGTATAGCCCCGTTCCCATTAAAAATGTTCCTATTTTAAAAGACCTTTCGGCTACAGTTATTATAGACGACTTAAGAATTGTAATAGGTAATAAATTGGCAAAACTTCTTTAACATAATTTTAATCAGGAAATTATAAAAAACAGCTGTAACTGTTAAATTCGTTTTGCACGTTAAAAACACTGAAAAAGTTCGGAAAGCAAACGACAGAAAATTACTTTCCTCTGACATTCGTTTTGGTTAATTATTGTATTTCATTTGAAAAAAGGGTGAAATTTTACTTGAGGTAAAATGTGTTCCGATAGAGTTGGAATAACCTAAATGAACCTTTGGTATTTTAGTATGATTTATTCGTAGGCGACTTGTTCATTGTTCGTTAAATGCGTAATATTGACATAAAAAACCTTATTGGTTATTTATTTTATTCATGTATTTATAGATGCCGAATAATTGGAGGTTTTTTGGTACAAATTAAGACATAACTAAAAATGCTTGAAGTTGAAAATAAAAAATTTATTAACCGTGTTTTTTATTAGTTACTAGTTGACCCGACAGACGTTGTCCTGTTTTAGTTAAATTGTATTTGCCTTGATCACAAATTGATTTCCTTTCCTTCTGGTTTGTTTTTCTGCGCCATTCCTCGTTAGCCTCCTTTATACTACCTAAAACTTCTCTTAAGATTTTCCTCTCCCCAATCGTTAACCTTTTTTCTTCTTTTAGCTATATTTTTCCAGTTGGTCTCACTATAACGGTATGAATCTTGGCTGCAACGGATACGTTTTTTGCCTGCAACAGTGCGTTTAATAATCCTGCTGCATTGGTACCTTCCAACAACTCTTTATTTCGTTCTCTCTTTCTCTTATCCTTCTCTATTCGTAACTGTTACTCCAAGGCACTTAAATTTTGTTACCTTCTCAAATTCATAATCTCTCCCTTATTCGTCCTTAAAGTAATCCATTTATTTTCTTCTGCATTTTCAAATTTCATTTCCATGTACTTGGTTTTTCTTGAATCATAGTTAGACCATAGTTTTATTCAAATTTTGTGAACATTTTTTGAAGTTCTATTCTTGTCAGAAATATCAAGTCGTCTGAGAAACCTATGCACTGTTGTCTTTTGTTTAGAATCGTGGAGCTTGTCTGGATCTTGACTTCTCTAATTATCTTTTCTAGTACTAGGTTGAATAAGTTTGTTGGCAGGGGATTTCCCTGCTTTAATACTCTATTAACGTTAAACTGATTTGAAAACTTCCTTTATCATGACTTTATTACAGAGGTTCTCAAAGTGGGTGACGTGGTACCCTTGGGTGCCTCAAGTATTTGCCAAGGGTGAAGTGGCGAACAACCGGCCGCTGCGCCACTGTCCAATCGAAACATGTTGACTATTTTTACTTGTGTATTGTCGATGGCGACCGAGAAACAAACAGCCGAATTTGACCGAAGCGACTGCTACCTACCTTCATTTCACAGTTAAATTATTACAGCCGATAAGTGAGTTTTGTAAAAATTAGAGTTAGATTTTAAAGTGGAGGTTTTAGGTAAAGCTGCAGAAGAAAAGTGACGACGTAACTAGCAGAGATGGAGAAGATGCAAATGTTCACGAGATCCATTTTGTCCTCCCTCAATTCGTGGAAAGGAAGTTCCTTATCTAAAAAAAATTTCGGGGAAAAATAAGAAGGTATGATCCTAGCTATCTCACGTTATATTGCTTTATTCAAGTTGGCAATGAACAGGCACCAGAAGGCCAATGGGTTAATTGTCGCAAAATTGTTGCTAATGAGTGCTTGGTTAGTTACTGTTAAACTGGGATAAGCCACAATTAAGATAAAAATAGCTTCAGAACAATAATGAGTGCTTGGTTTCATTTAAATTAAAAAGACATTTGGAAAGTAATTAATCGGTTAAGCCGATAGGGATGAAGAAACCTTCAAACGTCGTGCTTCATCTCTTCAGGCAGGGTCATTCATGATGCAAAAATAAAAACGAACTGAAGCATCATTTATTGTTGGTTTGCACATTGGAAAACCCCATACCATTGCCGAGGAACTGATTAAAGCTACGTGAAGGACGTCACACAATGCATGTTAGGTCCAGATATGACCAAGAAGATTGATAATGTGCAGATGTCAAAGAGCACTATAAGCAAGATAATTCACACTATTTCAGACTTTGTAAAGAGAGAGCCTATAAATAGATTAAAAACTTAAGAAATAATTATATAGAGTGGAGTGAATGTGTGGATATCTGTAGTGACGGAGCTGCTGCAATGGTTGGTAAAATTAGAGGGGTGGTGTCTAGAATAAAAGTAGTGACAGAAAATGGCTCCAGTAGTCATTGTATCTTACGTCGCCATCCTTGTCAACTAAAAAGATGCCGCATTGGATGGTTCTCTGAAAATAATTAACCATGTGAAGAGCCGTCCGCTTCAAGCACGCCTTTTAAAGCTCACCGCTGAAGATATGGGTATGGATCACTTCAATCTTTTGCTCCACATCCACGAATTAAAAGATGTCAATTGGTTGCTAAAATTGGGATACCTTTTAGGCATCTTCGAAATAATAGATAAAACCACCACTTCGCTTCAAGGCAAAGGAGGAGCACAATTAGATAAAATGAAAGCCTTGCGTAATAAAGTTACATTTTTCAAAGCATGTGTTGAAAAGAGGAAACCCACAAATTTCTTTCGATTACAGGAATATGTTATAACAAATGAAATCAATCCTCAAACGAACTTCTTTGAAATTGTTATTATTCATTTGCAAGGTTTGGAAGCAAGTATTGTAAACTATTTTCCTGACATTGACTCAGATCACGTATATAGCTGGATGATGGACCCGTTTGCGTGCAACCCAAAAATAAACCTGTCGGAATAACAAATGAAGTTTTTCAAAATCTACTTGAGAGCAGCGAAGATAGCAGTTTAAAACTCAAATGTAGTACTCAAATGTAGTCAAACATTGACTATGTAGTAAGAAAAGCTGATAATCAAGTTAAAGAAAAAACGGGTGACTGGAAACTGATAAAATTAAGTATTTTTGATTTGGGTTCAATACATATATACTAATCTGATTCTACAAAACGGTAACAAAGTTTTCCGCAAATCGCCAGGAAATTTTGACATTCCTGTTAAAATTTCTTGAAGAAAAAGTCAGGACTTCCTTACTGTAAGGAAATGTCATTTCCTTACTGTAAGGAAATGATATTTCCATACAGTTGTTAGTGTTCTACATAAGTTTGACAATTCAACCTCAATACGTTTCCATAGTAACCCAAGTAATTTTATTAGGAATTTCAAAGCACCATTTATTTGGGAATAAAATTATCGCGTTTTTTTTTAAATCAATCAATATCTGTCGAATTTTAAACGATTTGCGGAAAAATAGTATGTTTACCTCGTAGGAAAAGCCACATTCCTGGACTCTGTGTTGCTCTGTTGACTAGCAATCTTCACAGTCGTCCAGGAATGTTAAGCTTTTCCTACCCTGTAAATAATGTACTATTCCTCAGAATACGCGCCTCTGCTCTAATAAGCAACCTCTCTTTTACTTACTCATTTTATGCGAATCCCCTTATTCTCTTTTATTTAAAAGGGGAAAATGACATTTCCTGGCTACTAGATAGCCTGAAGTCCTTTAAACGCTTTTAAATTGTACATTTTGGCACCAATTGTATTTGAAAGTAATTCAGACATCGCTATTATATCTAAAATAGCCGACTACATATTTCAGGCATCGACTTCCGGCCATCATTTGTCATTTACGACTTGGACCATAGTGTCTACATGATATCGGGGGTTTGGTGACCAATCCGTTTGATAGGCCAGGTGTTTCGCTCTAAAAATAATTTTAATGTTACTATAAAGGATAATTTTAGATTTACATATTGCAGAAGTTATAGAAAATATTTGGAATTATTTTATGCGCAACAATTAAATAACACACAATAAAAGAATAAAATAGTTGGTAGATTAATTAATTCTTGATGGAAGTCTAGAAATATAAGTGTATTACAAGTATACATATTACACAACGGTTCAAGGCGATAGGTACAAGTCAATAATTTTTTTTTCATTTTAACAAATGCTTTTATAACTTAATGGTAACTTAATGTTCATTTTCATTTCCATATTATTTTTATATATATTTCCAGTAATTTAAAAAATCGGAAACAAAGGCCAATTTTTTTAAGGAAAAGACTTTCAGTGATGTTTTTATAGGAAATTTTCCGCTTAGTAGAAAGATGCAAAAACTATCAAAAGCGTTTTTACAACAGTCTATAATGCAGGATAAAAAAGACGCATAGCTTTCTGAAGCCACTGTTGGTTAAGAACTGTTGATACCCCTTTCTGAACTCAACCCTAAGTTCTTCGTTAGGTTTAACTGCGACCAATTCTTCTTATATTATGACACTCATTTGTGCAGTGTTACAATAGGGGTTCCTAATCTACTGTGGTATTTCTATAGCCGAAAAACTTCAAATCTGGTAATCAAATCTGTATGAAGGGCAGTTAAATAATAAATGTAGGCTAAAACATTAACATCCTGGACGTTTAACGCTTAATTAGATTAATTCTGCGAAGAAAAGCTTCAATCATGGACTTTCAATCTTTGGCATCATGGTTCATTATATCAATCAATACGTCTTTGCACTATGCTGTTACTCACAGGAT
Organism: Diabrotica balteata; assembly: GCA_918026665.1. Classification (NCBI taxonomy): domain Eukaryota; kingdom Metazoa; phylum Arthropoda; class Insecta; order Coleoptera; family Chrysomelidae; genus Diabrotica; species Diabrotica balteata. Next base: position 4,315,241 of record OU898282.1, on the reverse strand, counting down.
TTATTTTGAGTAAATCGTGTGCAACAACCTCTCTCTTGATACAAAAGTAAGAATGGCGCAATGCTACGTCTTACCTGTCCCTTTTTATGGTGTTGGACCTATCGTGGACCTTGAACGAAGATATGAGCAAAAAACTGGAAGCATTTGAGATGTATCTATATCGGAGATTACTTAAGATCTCATGGACTGAACGAGTCACAAATGAGGAGGTCCTCAGAAGAATGAATCGGAACTGAGAGATACTAACCACCATTAAATCTCGAAAGTTACAATTCTTCGGACATATTATGCGAAATGAATCCAGATATGCTCTCCTTCAAGCCATCCTGCAAGGAAAAATATTTGGAAAGCGAGGTCTAGGAAAAAAAAGAACATCTTGGTTAAAGAATCTCAGAATCTGGTTCAATACAACATCTGTGGAGCTTTTCCGCGCAGCTGCAGATACGATAAAGATTGCCATGATGATCGCCAAAATTCGTAACGGATAGGCACATAGAGATGCTATAGAATGCCAGCAAATCATCGTTGTCTCGTTTTGAAATTAAAACAAATATTTTGGCTTTACTTTATCAGGATGGTACCTTCTTAGATGATCTTTAAGCTTCAATATCCTGGGTATATCTTTCCTTTCTTTTAATTTCATTTGGTGCTTTTTTATTATTAATATAAGTCAGTATCTTCTAATAAGCCCTATAGGGATTTTTTAAATATAGGTAAATTTCACTACATATTATCACCTTTTTTGAGAGGTAAGCTAAATGGAGAGCCATTGGGATGTTTCCGATAAACTGATATTTTCATCTCAAGTGTTCAAAACATGGACTTTTGTCTATCGTCCCTTAGAGAAGAAGTGTATTGCCATAGACCGTGGAAAACAAGAAAAAGATAAACGTTCTTATGATAAAAAAGACAAAAAAATATAAATATGTGTTAGCTAGATGTAACACCGACTATAGAAGGATACGATGGAGGAGACAAGTTACAGAAAATGTAGAGAATGCATCATCAGAAGTCGTTTAATTTTATTATTGTGAGATTAAAAAATAAAGTCATTGTATATTGCTATTAGTGAACCTATGATTAGAAAAGATATAAAATGCAATGGCAAAACAAGAAAAGCGATATTAGAAAAACGGAAAAGGCATCAGGTGAATGGTGTGAATATTCTGATAAAGAATTTGAATTACATTTTCAATATTAACGCGAACGGCAAAAAGAAAGAGAGGCCCTAAGTTATTCGCCACTCCAAATGCACCGTTCCTGGCCTAATTTTGGCGGAATATTCATGTTAAGGGTTTGAATTGTGTATGCAGATAGAAGAAGTAAAGTCGAAAAGTGGCGGGATTAGAGTCGGTTAATCTGAATGCGTGGTAATGACTGTCGTTGTCGTTATATTCTTTCGCTTTGTTAAGCTCCAGTTGTCGCCTAATGTGCCCTCACTGATTTGCACTTTGTGTGCTAGAAATCGGTCACGGTCGATAACAAATACCACGTGTCAGAGGTGGTTTTGGGTAGTTACTATATACGTAGATATGGGTGAATTAATAGAAGAAGAATAAAGGTGATTCTATTAATAGTTCCCTGCATTTTATGTTTAATTGTCACTTGTAGGGTAAGAAATGAACTATACTTGAGGATCAACCTTGGGGACGTATTGACAGTGAGACAACAGATGAATGGAAAAGCAGTATCTCAGTAGGGGAGAAATGGGATAGTTGATCCCGGTGGGATACTTGATTCCTATTTAAATTTGGCGCCCAATGATATCCTATTACTGTTCTGTTGAGTCACTTGGGTAGAGGCTATACTGTTTAATTTGTTTTGACAAATGGCTGCTACTTCAGAACACGCTTGACATTTTAATCAAGATTATTCTATTTTGTGACATTGAAAGTTTATTTTATGCTTGCGAGGTAAGTTATAATTATACTGCTCAAATAGGTGAAACATTTGAACTTTTATATATATATATATATATATATATATATATATATATATATATATATATATACTTGTTAGAAAAATGTCATTGCAGGGATAGTTGATCCTATAAATTGAGATGCTGTCATCATCTATGGATATTATGGCGGAGTCAACTGTGAAAATGGCTCCTGTAGCCGTATTTGTTGTTGGTATATCAGCAGTGTATATAAGGTACAGGAGGGGACTCAGGACACTTCCTTGAGGGACACCGGATTTTATGGGATAGTAATGAGAGGTTTCTGTAAGGAATCTGACTTAAAAGTGACGTTCTGTGAGGTATGATTTTAAGAGTAGATAGTGAGGACTGGGAAAAGATGACTTAAGTTTATACAGGAGGCCGTCATGTAAAACACGGTCGAAGGCTTGTTCTGTATCCAAGAAGACAACAGTGCAAATTGTTTACTCTTCGAGGCATACATTAATGTTTTTAACAATCCTATGACATTGTCGAGTTGAATGGGCTTCGCAGAAACCAAACTGATGTGTTGTGATCAGTGAATTAATTTTGATGTCTTCTGAGATTCTTTGGAGCAGAAGTATTTCTAAGATTTTTGACATTATTGGAAGTAAGCTGATTGGTCTATATGAAGTAGTAATATTTGGCGGGTTAATTGGTTTACTAAACATAATTATTTGTGCGAACTTCCAATTAATCTGGTAGTAAGCTAATCTTATGATACTGTTACGATTTTAAATGTTATGGCATATAGAACTGTAAATATTTTATGACTAATTCTTTTTTATTGATTCTCGTAATTTGTAGGTCAAAATATACCTGAGCTTAGCTACCAGTTGTTTACAGAAATCTCTAGACACTAATTTTAGTGAGTCATCCACGTCTCGAGGTTGAAAAACGAGTCGAGCGCCTTCACCAAAATACGAGACTATTCAGGAAGTTTGCCGAAAGTTCCAGATGACAACAGTTGTGTATATAAATGAAAGATTTTTGTATTTGAGTCAGTCATAAGAAGATCGGTAAACGCGGTATTTAACTGTAACGAAACGTGAAATAAATACATTTGTAAAGTTATCTAATAAATTAGTAATTAGCTATCGTGAGTTTTAATAAATTAGATTATAGACAATAAATTAGAATAAAGACATATAAATTAGAACTATATAAACTTCACAATACTATTATATATCATTGTTAGTAGGACAATTGCTTTTCTCGGTAATTTTTTTAATATTAGCCCAGTGATCATGTCGAAGCCTGGTGCTTTGTAGTTATTGTATCTAGAAATTTGTTCTTTTATATTATTAGAAGTAAAGCATTTGATTGGTAGCATCATTGGGCATGGAGTGTCTAAAAAGTTTTTAACTTGTTCTTCCTTATTATTGCTATTAAGTTCAGGTGCACCAAAAACCCGTGAGAGATGTGCAGCAAAGATTGATGCCTTTTCTTGTTCAGTTTTTCCCCAGCTTCCATCGGTTTTTCTTAGAGGTGGTATGTGCTGTGCAGGCCTCTTGAAGAGCAATTTTTAAGTTAGTGTATTATTGTAACTTATTGTATTCATTTTTATCTATAGGATTGCGACTTATTTGCCATATGCGCCTGGCTCTCCTTTTTTGTGCAATAAGACGTTTTATATATACGGGTATATAGGTGTCACTTGGTTCTTTGTCATTCTGAGGGGGTTTAGCTATTTCAGCGGCTCCATGTATAGTTTGGGTGAGAAGAAGCATAGTATTATCTATATCGTCTGGTTGCTTTAATCTAATATTTAAATTTAAATTTTCATTTATGTAAGACTCGAATACATTCCAGTTGGTCTTTGATGTTGTCAACTTAGGGATATTCGGACGTTTTATAATTGGCGTAGATAGTGTGACAATTATGGGATTATGGTCGGTGGACAGATCCCAGGATGCTTGTACGTCAAAATAATTTAAGGCCATGCTATGGAGGATAAAGAAGTCGATTATATCCGGGATTTTGTTTGGATCTGATGGCCATAAATTCTATAAACAAATATTTGGAACTCCAATAGACAATTTATTTCCATTCAAACTACGAATAATTGGTATTTCTCCCTGTTATTAAAGGGATTTTTATCTATAGTAAAATACCAAGAACACTTAATTGAATTGTATCCAAATACGGCCATATGTATTTTATGTATTTTATTTCGATTAATATAAAAATAAGCAAAAACTTACTTGTTGCATAAAATATGCAAAATATACTGTGTGGATATTTGCGCCAATCTGCTAACAAAGATAATATTATAAAAGAAAAACATAATAATCCATTTTACGTCCTTCGAGTCTATTTAAAAACCGAAGTTATTGAACAATGTTTAATGTAATAAAAGAAAACATATTAACTGCCCACTAATATTGATGTAGTGTTTAAAAAATGCCTCTATTTTTACCTTTAATTATTGAATAATACAAACAATTATGTATGGACGTCGTGTTTATAAAAATGATACAGAAATATCTTTTCCGAGATATGAAAATTCGTTCCGCAGTTGCTAAGCTTTTTAAATAGCTACAGGAAAAATTAACAGTTTCATATTACGGTTTAGGTATCACGTTTCATTAATATTTTTCTTTGCCGCATTCAATTTAATAAATTCTGTGGGCTGGTAGTTGTTAAACAGTATTTTTAATGACTCTGAAAATACATTACGCCATAGGGAAGAAAAGAAAAACGCGTGATGCAGCATTCATCTTTTTTCGTTTTTATCCTTTATTGAATGGTCAATATTCTGCTGTAATTCTATATCATACAATTCAATAATTATTGATTATACAATTTCAATTGGAGAACTTATAATTTATTCTATTTCGAAGTTCTTCTTTAATAAAATCACACAATCTTTGTAAAAATGATTTATAAACCAGTCAAAACAAAAAAAATTGTATTTTATTAGGTTTCAAATTGAAATTATTTTTTTTTCAATTATTTAAACAAATTACATAGGGTGTTCCTTAAGTAATTGCAGAGTCTACACTTTAAAATATTACGATTTAGGGCAAATTGCTTTGTGCTTTGCTGGACATAATTAAATATGAGAAATTATAATCTGATGCATACTTTGATGTATCTGTAAGAGGGCGCCACATATACCACATATGTGGCATACATTTGCACTTAACTTTTTTGCTCTTAAAGTTTTCGCTATTTGTGATAAAAAATCTTAAAGATACATTATTTTAACAAAAAAGGTATATGTACATGACCCCCTATAGTATGTAAGATGCCCCCATTTTCAGTTTTTAGTAATCTACAAATTAACAGTCTATTGCATTTACCTTCATAAACACCTTGAGGATAGTTTTTTAATACGGAGTTCCTTCCTATGTTTTCATGTCGCCATACAAAGTTTTTTGACAACTTTTTATGTAAGTAGTAAAAAACCGACGTGTTCTTTTTATATATTTAAATTTTAACTTACTTATTTTTTAATATTGGTATTTTTACTCTCTCTTTAATAAACTGATGATGGAATGAGTCAATTCCGAAAAGATCTTTAAAATAAAAATTTTAAGCTTTTAATAAGCATTTTTTATATCTCAATACACACGACCACCACTTGATTTGTATTCAACAGGTATACTAGCCACTCCTGGATATCTCCACTTCATGGTTTGTTCCAGTTTCACTTTTAATTATAATTAATAATTGGATTTGACAAAATAACAGAATAATATGATTTTACATCAAACATTTTACGTTTTATATTAAATTAAAGTCATAATCAAAACATTTTATTTACAAACCAAATTAAAAAATAGTTAAACTAAATAATATTAAACTTTTTGTCAAAGTAAGTGTTCAATATGTCCACCATTTTCTTTATTTCATTTGTCAATACATTCCATAAAAGATCGTCTCATATTAAATAGTAACATTGGTTCTAAATAAACTGCTATAGTATTTATTATAAGTATCATAAGTATAATAATATTATACTTATATTATATCATTAGTATAATAATATTTTTTTGGGATTTTATGAATTAAATAATTATATTAATATCTCACCACATAAACAAGGAATTACGGATGTAATTCCTGTTACGGATGTAATAATAAAAAGAGATTGCTTGAGTGGAGGCCCCCCTACTCGTTGGACTGACGATCTCAAGAAAATGTCAAGAAATTGGATGAAAAGTGCTCAAGAGCACAAGCACAATGGGCAAAAATGAGGGAAGCCTATGTCCAGCAATGGACGCAAAGGGCTGGATGATGATAAATATCAAAACCACCCATTCATTTTTAGAATTTGCATCATGGCGTCAAATAACATTTTAAAAAAGAACAAGATACTAAATGATTTGAACAAAGTTAAATTATTGATAATGGAATCAGAAAACAAAGTATCAGCGAACAAGAAGAAGAGCCTCCAATCAATTATAACATACCTCAATAATTCTCAGTAAAAACAGTTCTATAAAAATTTACTAGGATTAGTTGAAACTGCACAAGAAAACCCTGCTGAAAACACTAACATGCAAAATAATGATATATTCCGTCCTGTTACCCTTAAAGAGGGCACTTAACACCTTCCTATTTAAAAAGAAAAATAAAAGAATTTTCCTCGTTTTGTTTTTTTTTATAACATTAATACTTATATTTTTATATTAAATTTTCCGTTTTGTTATGTACAGATTGTACATTTTGTATAAATGAACAAACAAAATTAATCCTTGCGTTTTCTTAACGTTTTTACTAAATATGTGAAAATGTTGGTTTTGGCACTTAGCTCATTTGAAATTTCCACAACTCGGTTATTCTATTTTAGACCATTTTTTTATTTCAATGATTAACTTAATCGGTATGTTAGTAAACAATGAAACTACATCTAATATGATCAGAACATAGTTAGCAGGTAGCTGAATTCGATTTACAGCTTTGACAATTGACAAAATAATTAGTAATAAACAATTTACAATTATAAACAATATTAACAAAAATCCACAAAAGCTCCCAAATCTATTTTTATACAATTCTCCTATACTGCAGTAGAATATACAAAAGAAATAAAATTCCTAGGGATGCAACTCGACTCAAGATTAAGTGGGACAAGTCATATACACTCGCTAAGACTATCGTGCCAAACTTTACTAAACATTATAAAATCTGTATCACATAAAAATTGGGGAGCAGATTTTCCAACTCTAATAAATTTATATAGAGCTTTAATTAGATCAAAACTGGACTACGGATGTGTTGTGTATAACACTGCAAACTAAACATTGCTCAAAACTTTGGATACTCTTCAGAGTTCAGCCGTTAGACTTGCTCTAGGAGCATATTGTACCAATCCTGTGGACAGTCTACTCTGTGAAGCTAGATAGCCACCCTTAAACCTAAGAAGAAAATACTTAACTCTATCATATGTCTCGAATATAAAATATAACCCAAAAAATTCAGCTCTTCATCATTCGGTTGCCAACAGGTTTCAGGAAGTCTGTCAAAAAATAAATAGGGGTGCTGTACATTTCTATGAACGAGCTAATAGATACTTATTGGATTTTAATATTGAACTACCTCCCATTTATGCTACCTGTAAAATAAATTTATGTTTTCCGTGGGTTGTTCCCTCTCTGCTTTGTAACCTTAAACTTACAGCATATAACATGAATAACGTGATACCCAATTTTTTTTAAAACTCACTTTCTCCATGTTCTCACAGAGTACAAAAATTACCATTTTATATACACGGACGCATCTACGACCATTAATGGAGTAGGAGCATGCTTTGTGATATCACATGAACATTCCATCTACAAATTGTCTCCTACGACAAGTATTTTTACAGTATTTGACATCAAAAAGGCCCTAACCTTATTGCTAGAAAAAAAACTTCCCAAATCTCTTATAATATCTGATTCACTTAGTTGTCTTAGTTGTTTCTCAGATTTATCCCTCTCATCCAACATTACAGCAGATTAAGTTAATTTTATACTGTATATACCAAAATAATTTAACAGTAGAATTCCTCTGGGTACCGTCACATGTTGGAATATATGGTAACGAAAAGGCAGATAGTCTAGCTAGGTCCACAGTAACCAATACAGCCGCGTCAGTGGAAAATTTAACGGTGCATTTCGATTTAAAATCTTACTTTGTTTGGCAAAACCAGTGGAATAGAAGCATCACTAAATTAATAGAAATAAAATCTTCCGTCCTTCCTTGGAACTTCTGGCATTCAAAGCGTCAACATTAAGTCCTAATAACACGTCTTAGATTCGGACACACTTCGACACACATTAGAACACATGAATACTTGTTGAAGAGAGAAGAGGAACCTGTGTTTTTTGTTTGTGAATGTAAAGTGACAGTGAAGCACATTTTGATTGACTGTCCCATATACTCAGTTGAAAGACTATATCACCACAATTCTAAAACAATAAAAGAACTTTTATGAGAATATTAATACGTAACTGTCTTGATAGAATTCCTGGAATCTATAAACTTTGTTAATAAAATTTAATACAATTCATCAATAATTAAAATATTATATTGTATAAATTATTATGTAATTGATATTTTGTATATGCCTATATATCGTAATACCTACATATATATGCGCATATACATGGCCATCATATCTGTTAGGTCTTTTGTAGGTATAGGAGAACTCTAGTGGCAAAACACTAAAAAAGAAGACTATTTTTAACGAAATAATACCCTTTAACGCTTAAATGAATGTCCCTTCTAGTCAATCCGTCCTTAAAACGTTTTGTCACCAAATCTTAAAATCCCGTAATCTGCTCATAAATCAGAATATATGGTAACAGTGTCACGATAATTTTCTTGTGATACTCCATATGGGCGAGTCAGACAACTGGTAATAATAATTAGTTGTAGACTAAAAGTAGGTGTACCATAAATACACCGAAATTAATAAGTACCTTTTTTATAATTTATTCCGCACATCTGTTCTTTTATACGAAGATTTATATGATTTAAAAGACGACCTAAATTGAGGGTGTGCTTTATGTAGTTTGTTTATGAGGCAGCGTTGCCTGATTTAGAATTTTTCTCAAATACGGACATTTTTTATATACGAACTCTTCTATGGAATTTGCGACGTTTTTTTTATAATTTGCTCATAAATTGAAGTAACCATAACAGAAATGATTTTCAGTATAATTTTTATTAAGAAAAATTACGCTAAAATGAGAGCCAGTTAAGAAATAGTGAAAATCTTCGGGATGGTCTTGGTAGTTTGTGTGAGAAAATAATTTGGGTAGATCTTAAATATTCTTCTTCTTATGCCATCTTTTTGAGGTTGGCGACAATTTCGACTAACTGTATGCACGCTTGTGCCATTGTTTAATGTATGATTCATGTTTATTTATCCTAACACTTAGTGGTCTTGAAGTTTCTACTAGATAAAAGGGTTCCATTAACAAGATAACTTTATAAATACAGTTCTTTGGTATCTCCTATGTGCTGCTGGGTTTGTTTTTGGAAAATAATAGAAAATGAGCAAGCAATTAGGATGGCGATGTTACTACCATTTAGGGCGAAATTAGCAATTCAATAAATTTACTATCAAAGGACTCCCCACGGATGTGGGAACAAAAGAATAAAAGAATTAACAAATATTTAATCTAATGGCTATCTTTAGTACTACTGTTATAAGATCTGGTCAACTTTCATAAAGTTCTTATCTCACCTGTTTAAACTGCACATTTCACTGCGAAACACAAACAAAATAGTACTATTTACAGCTAAAGGTAACTAAATAAGAGTAGAAAGGACCTCACTTCACTCCACTTTGATCTTTGACCTCAGACGTCACATCAGTGCTTAAACAGGTCTTGATTAGGTCTCGAACAGATCACGACCAGGTCTTGATCACGCCTCGAACAGGTCTTGTTGAAGACCAGTTCGAGACCTTTTAGTAAATAAAGGGTTAGCGGAGAGACAAAACTTACAAAATCATTTGAGATGTGGTGCTATAGAAGGATTTTAAAAATACCATGGAACCAACGAATTACAAATGCAGAAGTGTTAAGAAGGCTACAAAAGGATGGCGAGGTCATAAAGCAGATCAAAACAACAAAGCTGGAATATTTAGGCCACATTACCAGAGGTGCGAAATATGATATATTAAGGCTCTTAATGCAAGGTAAAATCAAGGGTAAAAGATCCATAGGAAGACGAATTTCCTGGCTAAGAAACCGGAGTATAGTTTCAGCTCAGTAGATCTTTTCAGAGCAGCGACCATTAAGATACGGATAGCTGTGATAATAGACAACCTCTGAAAGGAGAAGGAACTATAAGAAGAAGAAGAAGAAAACTTACAAGCTATTGACTTCTGAGAAGAGAAAGGATCATAAGAGAACTATGACTTGCCCTCGACATGATAATAATTAGAAAGCATAGCATAATTATTCTAAGGATTTGTTAGTCATGAGCGTAGCCAAAAGAATATCGTGAGGGCAAAAATTTGGAAGAATTTTCGGGATGATTGAATATGGTTGTCTACTAATAATCTCAGTTGACTAACTTGGATTCTAGAGCGTTTTGCGTGATTAAATACTTTTCACATCCATATAAAAAAGAATACATTAAAATCATGGTCTTATTTTTATTATTGTATTACTTCTTATCATATTCTTTATTCTTCTGTGAATTGTTTCGCATATATACTGAAACCTTGTCAATTTTGTAATTAATTCTCTATCTTTCTTGAAAGTTATCTTAGGTAATTTAAATGACGTTGTATGTCTTGTTTGTTCTTGCTATATAAATACAAAAATTTAATGAATTATAATGCTTAATGTAAACTAGTTTACATATATTGCGGCAACACTGAAAATCTCTTTTAATAAGATCTGGTATGTCCTTATACGGTTAGGATATTACGTATTACGCATTCGAAAACACTCCCGAAGCAAAAGTAATATTTTAATAAACATACCGTGGACGCATACCCATAGTTATGCATATATAACCGGCTTTCGATAATATCTCCGTCCTTGTTCGGCAAATGTATAAAAGTAATGAGTTTCTATAACTTTTACCAACCCCACTGTGCAAAGAAAGTACCCAAAACAGCCTTATTTATTAAAGTTCACATATTTGATATTAAAAACGTGCTTTAAGTTCGTATCGGAGCGGCGAATTCTTAAGGAAACTTTTTGTTTTTTGTTTTTGATTTACTTCCTTGGGTCAGTAGCCATTTTTATAACTTTAAACGTGATAGGTAATGTCCTTTGACTGCTTTCTTTTATATCAAGAGCGAATATTCTTTGAAAAATTTACAGTTTTGCTAGATATGTTCAAAAGTTTGTTTTAATGTGGAAAGATTGAAAAAATATAGATTCTTTAATGAAGTTACTTCCTGAAACGTTCGTTTAGAAGTACGGTAAAAGTATATTTGTTGAAATTGATAATTATTGCCAATATCAAATGGTGGGACAGTTTATACCATGTGTTTTTAATGATAATTTCATTGTTTTCATAGATTTCAAACAGTCTCTTATTAATATAACTACTCTATAAAAATATAGGCACCCAACCTATTTTCCTACCCATTTTCCAATCCTTACCACATCCCGATATATCCCGCTACCAACCCGCACTGGCCAGCGTGGTAGTGAATTTTCCTCGTAAATGACATGACACAAACTAGAAAATGGCTTTTAGTATCCAGCGACCCAACGGTCCCTCGTGATGGTAGCCACCAGATTGGACCAAGGCCAGAGGGTGCAAAGAGTCACCGCGATAGACACGGCTACCATGGACAACGAACATTGCATATTACCACTTATAACGTAAGAACGCTTGCAACTGAAGATAAGCTCATTAAATTACAGAAAGAACTTAACTGCATAAAATGGGACTTTCCGAAATACGAAGAAAAGGAGAAAACCAATTCAGGTTAAACCAGTTTTAAAATCAGGGCATCTGCTACATTTCATTGGAGATAACGATATGGCAGTTGGCGGTGTAAGCTTTCTCGTGCACAAGAAAGACCTAGATAAAATTATAAAAATAAAAGTGTAAGCTCAAAAGTTGGGTACCTCATATTAACCCTTTAATCGGTAATCCCGCCATAAGGCCGGCATTAAAATAACCGAATTATTTTAAAATGTAAAATTTATTTGCTTTCACGTCGACTACACCGCTTTTCGGCAAGAATAGACTCGTCCAACAGTAACGGTTTAAAAGCTGTAGGTTCAGTTAATTGAGAGATATGGTCAGTTACGTGTAAGCAAGCAAGTGAATCGTACGGAGAAATTATTGCTCTGGAACACGTGTAATCGAACCGTAAAATAAAATAGTTCTAGTTGTCCAATTGATTTCATTTTTTTTTGGTAAGTACTTATAGTATGTGTTTGATAGTTTGCTGGAATATTTGGTGAAAAATATAAAATTAGTACTGGTTTTTGAGTGTGGAGTGATACCCGCCTTTCGGCCGGCTTGCCGATGTACGGTAAAATAAGTTCTCCGCGTATTTGAATAAAAGTACATATTTGTATTATTTATACTTTTATTATTTATACATTTCTTTCTTTCTATCGTAGAACATGGAAAATAATAGATCTCAAAGACGAAGAAAGTATGGTGCGAAAAGGTATCACGAGCTGACAGACGCGGAAAAGAGGACAAAATACGATCTTTCCACAATAACCGATGAACAAATCGACGAAATCATGAACTCTAATCTGGATTCAGATGACGAGTCAGTTTACGAAGATGATGATGATAGCATAGCCGATCCGGATTATGACTACAAGGCGGATGTGCTCACAGCCGAGGACGATGAGATGATTTCTTCTTGTTTACGTGAAAATATCACTGATTTGGAGCTCTCCATGGACCCTCCGTTAGAGCTAAGTAATATCACTGATGTTAGTGAAGATTTAGTGGGTGTTTCAGAATCACATGTAAATATATTTACTTCTGAAACGGCAACATTAACTTTGCCGGAACTTATAATATCCGAAACTATATCACCAGAAGTTTCAACAACTGATCCGGATACTCAAATGGACGTTTCAGTATCATCCGTACGGTTATCATCAAAAGAACCAATTGCATCAACTTCCACACAACTACCGACAACCACTAAATTCAAACCAAAGAAAAGACCCAGATCCCCGTTACCAACTGTAGAAGCTACGGGACCACATATAGTACCATCAGCGGGTGGCTTCACTGGCACAGGTATGCTAATAAAACACGGAAAGTCATAATGCCATACTAATTTTTTTCTCTTTTTTCTTTCAGGCTTGGATGCAATCGACAAAAATTCAGCAGAGTTCACAAAAATTGTATGGAGAAAAAAGTCAATGCAATTGCATGTCAATGAAGTCGCATTTCGAGGAAACACTACATTGCCGTATACTGTAAAGAATCTGAAGACACCAATGGAGTATTTTTGTTATTTTTTCACGGATGAACTCATCGACCTGATTGTTTGTGAAACCAATCGAAACGCACGTTTGAAAGACATAAACACACAATTCAACGTTGATGCGGTGCAGATTCGACGATACATCGGAATTCTATTATACATGTCTATTTTTCGTTATCCCAACATGGAGTCACACTGGGGAGAATTCGGATTTAGACAAATTCCTCAGTGTATGCCATTAAAGAAATTTGAACGGATAAAAAAATATTTGTGTTTTGCTAATGAAGCGGAGCGTATTCAAAAAGGACAACCTGGACATGATTCGCTTTTTAGAATTAGAAGAGTTGCCAATATTTTAAATGAACGCTTCAATTCCGTTCCAAAGAATGCGCGGTTATGTGTTGACGAGCAAATGTGTTCGACAAAAATGGCGCACCATTTACGCCAGTACATGCCGAACAAGCCCCATAAATGGGGAATAAAGTTGTTTGTACTGTGCGATACCACGGGATATTCGTACCAATTCGAGATATATAATGGTGCTGGAGATAACATCATCGTGCCAGGAACACCAGACCTCGGAGCTACCAGCAACGTTGTTATTAGGTTGTCACAAACAATTCCAAATTTCAAAAACCATATCGTTTACTGTGACAATTTTTACACATCGTTGCCCCTTTTAGTTTATTTACGAGCTCGTGGAATCTTTGGACTGGGGACAATACGTGCAAATAGAATTCCCAATTGTAAACTTCCGCTGGATGCAGATAGAGAAATCAAAAACGCCGAACGGGGTTACGCAGTGGAGTATATGGGTTGTGCATATGGTGTGGACCTTACCACTGTCCTCTGGAAAGATACCAAAAACGTAAAACTTTGTTCAACTTACGTTGGGGTCCAACCATTTCAGAAATTGAATCCAGACAAACAGATAGCAAAAACGACTCGTTACGACAAAAGAAAGAAAGAATACATTGATGTCGACTACCCCCAAATAATTCGTGAGTACAATTCGCATATGGGAGGAGTTGACCTCATGGACTCGCATATGGGACGAAGTGGACTGCGCATTAAAACAATGGATGCAATGACACGCATCTTTTACCATTTTCTGGATATGGCTGTCACAAATGCGTTCATATTGTATCGCAGATCACATAATGAGGATGCTGCGAAAACAGATTTCAAAGAAGAAGGAACTTCAAAAGAAAAAAACATGAGACTATTCCAATTTCGTGTGAAAATTGCTCAAGGTCTGTGCTCTTCTGTTCAGAAAAGACCCATTGGTCGACCTTCAAACTCACCGCTCACTACTAATAGTACTAATACTGGCAACAAGGCAGCGCATCCTGTTGAAGATGTACGTTACGATGGAGTTGATCATGTTCCTGAATGGATTCCAGGTCGTAAAAAGTCCTGCAAATACTGCAAGAAATCGGAAACACACACTTTCTGCCCGAAATGTCAACTGCATTTATGTTATTCCGGTGCCAAGAATTGTTGGAAAGACTACCACGTCCGTCGTTAATATATTTCATTTTTTAGTATTTACCTGTTAATTTTTTTTATCAAGTTTATATCAATAAAAAATTAAATGTTTTTATAAGCAACAAAAAAGGACTAATTCATTTTCCCCTATAGAACGATATACCGGCCGTATGGCCGGCATTCTTCTTTTTCACTTTGTGACTGACTCAATAACGATATCGAAAAATGGACTTTCTATTCGTGTTTCATTTACCAAAATTACCCCGAAACCAAAATTTTCAGAAAGTTTAATCCCCTATTTCTATTTTGCCGATTAAAGGGTTAAAACTGAACGAGAGACGCTCTATTAAAATTGTCCAAGTATATGCACCCACGACGAGTCATAGCGATGAAGAAATCGAAAACTTTTATGAAGATATAAATAGAGCTATAGAACAAGATAAAACCCACCGCCTAATCTTAATGGGCGATTTTAACGCTAAACTTGAAAGTTAAAGGAAATAACGCAGAAGTGGCTATGGGCTCATTTGGATACGGTGAGCGAAATAATAGAGGAGGTGTGCTACTACATTTTTTGTTGCATCCTCGGCTCTATGTGATGAACACATTTAAAAAAAAAAAGAACCAACAACGTAAGTGGACGTGGGCTAGTCCAGATGGCATAACAAAAACGAAATTGACCTATTAGTTTGCTCGCCCATACATACAAACTATTCTTGAAGATAATAACAAAATGGCTTGTGAACAAACTGGATAGTTACCAACCTTGTAAGTTATAAAAACGCTAATAGAAAAGTGTACAGAGTATAACAAAACTATCTTTCTTATATTCGTAGATTATGAAAAGGCGTTCAATACTATAGATCATCATAAAATGCTTCGAGCATTGGCTGACTGCCGCATTGACTACCGATATATCGCCTTGATTAAAAGTATTTACCAAACTGGTACAGCTTGTGTCCGCCTTCATAAGGATTCCAAGAAGTTTCGAAGAGAACGTGGAATTAGACAGGGTGATACTATCTCCCCTAAATTGTTTACAGCTGTTCTTGAATATGTGTTCAAGCAAATGGAACGAGAGGATAATATGGGAATTAATATAAATTGTAAAGATCTGAAACACCTAATATTTGCCGATGGCATCGTTTTAATATCTGATAGAGTTAATAAAGCTACAAAAATGCTGCACACTCTACAAATTGACAGCTATAGCATCGACCAAGTAATAGCTTACAAATATCAAAGGCATGAAATTCACTTAGGCCGAGATAATCAGACAACTGAAATACAAAGAAGGATAGGTTTCACATAGGCTGCCTTTGGTAGATTGAATAACATTTTCAAGTCTATTATCCCAGTATGTTTAAAAAGAAAGGTTTTTAACCAGTGCGTTTTACCGGTCCTTACATATGGTGCAGAAACACTGACTCTGACAAAAAAAACAATAGATAAAATAAGAGTTACACAACGCGCTATGGAAAGATCAATACTAGGTATTACCATCAGAGATAAAGTACCAAACCTAGAAATAAGAAAAAGAACAGGAGTCTCAGATGCAGTTGAAAAAATAGCCACGGCTAAATGGGCTTGGGCCGGACATGTTGCCAGATTAACGGATGATAGATGGACCAGAAAGATTCTGGAATGGCGACCAAGGCAAGAAGCATATCGAAGCAGAGAACGACCACTGACTAGATGGACGGATGATATCAAGCTCATTACCACAAACTGGATGCAAGAAGCTCAAGATAGAAATAGGTGGAAAATTTTACGAGAGGCCTACGTTCAGCAGTGGACGACGCGCAAAAGACGGAGTGACAACCTTCCATAGAGGTATTAATCCGCCAATGAACAAGCAGAATTGCTTATAAAGAGAAAGAATAAGAAGACGCATAATTGCTATAATAAAAACGTTTAGATTTGTCAAAATATCCTTTGTAATATTCCATCTAAGTAGATTCGTTTCCACGACGCATCGCTAGATCTCTGTCCTTGTTCGTTAGGGTTTCCGAGACCATAAGAACCTACTGATTTTAAAGTTTGCTTAACTTTTTAAGTTTTAACGGGTTATTTATCGCCAACCGGAAAATCCAAGCAAGGGATACAGCAGAATGGCGAATAAAGCTTGAGAAAGTCGAGTCAATTTAATGGCTGTAGCACCATGATGATGATGAAATATTTATTGGTAGAAATATCACTCGTATCAGATATTGGTATGTAGTTGGTCACGTATTTATTTAATTTTACAGTTACTAATATACTTATGCTCTCGCTTTTTATATACATTCCTAACTTTGGCCATCTCATTTCGCTGATTCCTAGAAGATCTAATTTCATTTTTTTAATGTCTTTTATTACAATATTAAATTTTCCAGCTACGAATAATCTTTTAGCATTTCAAGTGGAGACTCCCAAAAGATTTTTTTATCGGATTGTTTTTTTCACGACAGTTTTCTGTAATAAATACTCCCTCACAAAATATTTCAAAATATGTCAACAGAATACATCAATAAACGTAATTAAATTTAAATACAAAATAAATATTACAAAATACATGTTAATCTCTCTTCTACCTCAATAAGAATCTAATATCTCAGTTTCTAACACACACAGAATTAATATTCATAACTATTTTTATACTTTATTGCATAATATGCATACCGCAAGAGAAAAATTACATAATTTTAAATAAACAAATAGTTTACGTCACACCACCGTTACCTTTTGGTCGATCGGTAAATAGTTCCAGACTCACTTTCGACGAACCAGTCTCGGTCTAATAGTAAAATATTCATTCGGAAACGAGAAGAGTCAAGAATCTTGTAGAAATGACCTTGCTAGTCTACACGTCGAAGACCCAACTAATAATATAAATCTTTCTTAATGATAGTAATTTTTTATTGAATTTCAAATTAGGTAGCCAAGGCAGCGAATTATTAGAGATCATCCATCCTACCTACTCTGGGTTTGTCTCTTCCACATATGGACCAGAGACGATTTATGATGTTTGTTATGGATGGATTCCGCGAATTGGTCTTTAAATTAGACGCTTTGTTATAATAGAGAGATTAAAAAAATGTATCAAGCATATTATTATCATCCTTTTTAAACTAAGTATCGTGTAGGTGTGTCAAGTGGTTATTTTTTATTTACTATTAAATTGTAATATACAGTTCACGATTTTTCAACAATTTTTTGAACCATGAAACCTTACATCAATAAAATTGTTGGGTGACTGAACTAATTAAGGCCCATTTTCATATATTTTATTATGATTGAGTAACTTAATCATTATATATAATATTTAATAACATCTTATTATTATGGTAAAAGGCAAATTGTAGTTTTGGAAACTGCAGTAAGAATGATATCTGCAGGTGAGTGGTCAAGCCACCTCCTCAGGTCGTTAACCATAAACTCCGGCGTCTTGCTACTAACCTTTTACTGTGTATTATTATGAATCGAAATAGCCCGTATCGTTACTGCTTAGTACATATCCCATGCACTGCGGCTTTCTTTGTTTGATGGTGCTGAACAATAATTTTTATTTACCAATTTGATGGGTAACCTCTTCATTGGTGATCTTTTGTACCCGTGAATATTCTAGAAGTGAGATAAACATACCTCCTTCGCCATGAAGTTCCTTTAATCCTTGAACTAGAATCCTGACACTGAAATGATACATATGGACCATAATGATGTGCGGAAATATGACCTGGTCACTTATCTATGAATCGTGTGAAACTTTCTAAATGTGGTGTCACAGCAGGTTACTTAGAATTCCATGAGTGGACCATGTAACAATGATAAGATCCTAAGAAGAA
The DNA here is from genome assembly GCA_918026665.1 of Diabrotica balteata. Taxonomy (NCBI): domain Eukaryota; kingdom Metazoa; phylum Arthropoda; class Insecta; order Coleoptera; family Chrysomelidae; genus Diabrotica; species Diabrotica balteata. Next base: position 4,296,613 of record OU898282.1, on the reverse strand, counting down.
CTAATGTCCAAAGGGAATTATAAGATCTCGTTAAGCAGTGAAGGGTGTTAAACGTTATGCCATATTCTACGAAATAATTAATTATTCTAAATATCTGACACAATTATTCAATAAAATCAGGAAAATCAGCTATTTCCCACCACAATGAAAAGTAGCTAAAATAATACACATTTTAAAACAAGGTAAACCACCTGAAAGGGTAGAATCATATCGGCCCATCAGCATACTACGAGTGCTTCCAAAGTGTTCGGAACACTTTTACTAACAAGACTAACACCTCTCCTAGAAGACAAGGGAATAATTCCAACTTACCAATTTGTATTTAGTCAGAAACATTCTACCCTTAAATAAGTACATCGAATAGTAAACAGAATCTATAAAGACCTCGAGACATCTAGATATTGCTTCGCCCTATTGAAGAATGAAATAACGGAACTCCAACCCATAACTGCGGGAGTCCCACAGGAAAGTGTACTAAGGTCTTGTCCTGTACCTACTCTACACTGCCGACTTGCTAACATTATCTGCCACAACAATAGCTACATTTGCAGATGATACAGTGATCTTATGCTCAAAGAAGAATCCACACATCGCATCAGAACTCTTGCAAAATAACATACATAAAGTCGAAAAATGGTTAAAAAATGGAGAATTAAACCAAATGAGCAAAAGTTAATACATGTAACATTTACAACCAGTAGAGAAACATCCGCATCATGTAAAGTACCTTGGGATTTGCCTGGATAGAAAACTAACCTGGAAAAAACATATATCCAAATGAAAACAACTTGGTCATAAAGTGAGAGATATAATACTGGTTAATACAAAAACAATCTCAGTTAACAACTCAAAATAAATTACTCCTATACAAAGCGGTGTTGAAGTCAATATGGATCTATGGGATAGAACTGTCGAGAACAGCGATAAATTCTAATATAGAAAACATCGAGATGCAGAAATAAATTATGTAAAGGAAGAAATTACTTATCGAACAAAAACTAGAAAGATCGATTGCGGGAACACCTAATCACCTATCAAGGAATTTGATGCAGATGCGTACAGTGCCTGGGTAAAACGTAAAGTGTCTAATGATCTAGTGTGAGCAAACAAAAAGTGTAGTGCAAATCATATTTTCCCTTCTTTTTCTTCTTAAGGTGCCGTGCATTTCTCCGTAGGCGTCTACGGTACATCGTCTTGTCAAGTGAGATGTTAAATAATCAGGATTAAATAATTCTGTTTTAAGCAGCATTGCGAAGCATTTCATAGCTGTGGATTCCTGTCCATTGTCGAATATTGCACAGCCATAACATTTTTTTACGTCCCAGACCTCTGCTACCCTCATCTTCCCTTCGAGAATCAGTTGCTGAAAAGTGTATATTTCTTTTCGTAATACGTGCCCCAAGTATGCAGTCTTCTTACTTTTTACATAACTAAAAAGTTCCATAATTTCTTTTTCCCATAAAAGTTTTTCCCCGAACTCCATAAGTTTTTCCCAGAACCAATAATAGTTTAACAGACTAACATAAAGAGCGGCATATTGCTGGATTAAAAAGTGGTTATATTTTTAGGATAACACTGGTTATGGAATTAACATTTCGAAAACGTTCTATGATGTAGCCCGATGAGGTTTTTATTACTATACCTTTTATAAGGGAATTTTTGAATAAATTTTTAAGAAGATAAATGAAATATCCATATCAGATAAATGAAAACTACAGGGTGCTTTTCATATAATTATTTATTGTTAGTAGGAAATGCTGAAAGGTTTTTAGTAGTTTCAGTTTCTAGTAGGATAAAAACAGTTTATCTGAGATGGAGTGATGGAAAAAATTTGTGATAAAATGATGTATGGTATCTTCATTTGCTATTTTGGTCAGTATATTAGGGTTTGTCTTCTCCAAAAGCTTCTAGAGCAGCCCCCTTCTTGTACTTCTTTATTTTTTTTATATGCATACTTAATTTCTGGTTCTTAAATTAGAATAAAATTGCAACTTTTAGAATTATTATTATTTTACTCAGTCCATAATTTTCATTCAATCTAGGTCTTAATTAAAAATTGTTTTAGAATTTTATGCAACATGCACTATAATACATAATTTTATAAACGCCTCGTTCATTCTAAAAATATCTCTTTCGCTGTAAAGTAATTTTGTAGAAGATTCCTAGTGCTTACCAAGTTTTGCGTTGGTAAATGAAGGAGATAAGTTTAATAGACTTTATAATAGGTATTAAAAGTAACTTGCAATGTTGTCTGTTTATATACAAGTACAAATACGTGATACTCGTTTGATGTTTATGTATGCAAACCAGTTTCCATTGTGTGAACGCTGCCATTTTACTCTTACGTGTCAAAGATCTTATGTGTTTTTAAATATTTTGTTTCTTACTAAACGGTGCTTGTAAAAATATGATGGTTTTTTGTTTTTGTTTAAAATATATTACAATGAAAAAGTCAAAGAACTTTGAAAAATAATCATGTTGAAAAAAATACAAAACAAAGATAGTAAATGGAACTAATATATAGCAATGAAGCTATTTCATCTTTCGGTTGAAAAAGATTTAAAGAAAATCCTTCTTCTTCCTCTAGTGCCGACTCTACTAATGAAGGTTGGCTATAACCATTGCAAATTCGTCTCTATCATCTGCTTTTCTTAAGAGCGTCTGTGTGTTTAACTCGATCCAGTGGCGAATGTTTTTCAGTCAGGATATTTATCGTCTACCAGGACCCTTTTCCTTCGATTTTACCCTTCATAATCAGCTGCAACAACTCGTACTTCTTATGTGCCCCAAATATTCTGTCTTTCTGTTTTTAATAGTGGTCAAAAGTTCTCGTAAATGGTATTTTCAAAATTTTTCTAATAAGCTACAAAAATAATAAACGAGGTCTAAACTGTAGACAATTTCGTTAATAGTTATGCTAAGAGACCTTTAAAAGTCACTATAACCGAGACCCACTGATTTTTTCAACAAATAAAACATTGTATCATTCTCAAACAGGGTCTTACCAACTGTGATTGCTTCTTGGTTGGGTAGTGCAACTACTGGCTATTTAACAAAATTGTCCATATCAACCATCAAATACAGTTGAATCGATAGTTCTTCTCCCTTGGGTCATCATTTAAAGCATACCAAATAAGTCGGAAACTTACTCCACGCAACAGCAAAGCATGTCACATAAAGTGACTACAGCTGTGATCACGGATTATATTATAAAATTTTGACTTTATCAAATAAATCGAATTATTTGGAGAATGGAACATTATTTAGCTCAAATAATATTGTTGCAAGATTTTGAAAGTACGTTTTTAGTTTCTCACATTTCATTTTTATCACTTTCAGAATCTGAACTGTTATTTCCAATGTGGATTATTACAGGTTTGATATCGATATATATTTTCTTGTCGATTAATCTTGGCCAATTGTAACAATTCTGGTTTTAACTGATCTTCCTGAACTTGATAAGTTTAGGATATTATAATATGTTTTGATATTATAATAACTTCCACGATATCTCAACAATATCGCACGTGTTTTAGTTGAAGTATTTACAATATTCGACGTATATCCGAGCGATATATAAATTGTACGAAAATGCAGTTAGTTGTGTAAAAATTGGAACCAGAACCTCAAATGAATTTAAAGTCACTAAAGGCCTAAAGCAAGGATGCTGTTTGTCACCGACACTCTTTAAAATATACGTCCAAGAAGCATTGAGGAATTGGAGAAATAAATGTAGATTTATGGGCATCGAAGTGGGACAAGAAACTCTGTATACATTGTTGTTTGCAGATGATCAGGTGGTGGTTGCAACCGATGAGGAAGATATAAATTATATGAATCGAAAATTATTTGAGGAATATGCCAAATGGGTGCTTACTGTAAACATAAGCAAAACAGAATATTTAAAAATTGGAGGAAATACCACAGATATAAGGCTTGAAACGCAGTCATAAAAGGCTGCAACCAGTATAAGTATCTAGGAAGCATCATATCAGAAGATGGCAGAGTTAAGATAGATGTACAAAACCGAATAACCCAAGGGAAAAAATGCATCCGAATACGGAATTCATTACTGTGGTCTAATAAAATAAAGATGCATACCAAACTTCGCGTATACAGAGCAATTGTAGAACCAATTACCACATATGGTGCCGAATGTTGGACGATGACAAAGAATGAACGAGATAAAGTAGACGTGGTGGAAATGGATTATCTTAGAAGGTCATGTCGAGTATCGAGAATGGAAAGAATCAGGAATAAGGAAATACGAAACCGTACAGGAATTTGTAACGACTATTTTGCTTACCACAGGGTAAGAATATGGGGGACAAGATTGGGCAAACAAAATAATCGAAACAAGTGCATACGACACTCAGTTGGTTGTTGGAGAGCTGGGTCGTGGATAAGTTGAAGATATTGGGGGTTGGATTGGGGCAACTACAAAAAAGAAATAAAGGGGTACTTATACAAATCTCTTGGGACAAACAGAATGAACATAAACACCTCAAGAAATTTAATATAGGGCGCCACTTGAGGTGCCCAATTATACCTATTACAACCACTAGTTGTAACTAGGGAAATAATTGTATAACATCAAAAATATAAAAAATATATATCTTTTTCAAATAAAACAAAATAGATCAGAGAAACAAATTGAACGTTTATTCTTGTCTCAAACAAAACAGATCAAAAATACATATTATAAAAGAAACATATCGTATAACATAATACAAATAACAAAACTTACATGTTCTTTGTTTAGGTACTATATTATGGCCAATTAGATTATCAAAAAATTAAGGATCCTTCTTAATGAAAACATATAAATTTAACCTTATATATGAAATATCATTTCTACATAATAATCAAATTAAAATTGTCATAACAAAAAACATATTAAGCTTGCTGTCAGGTATCACATTTAATTTTGATGACAAAGAATGAAAGCAATTATTACTTTAGCCAAAAAATATCTGTCTTTACTTTGAAAAATTAATATATTGAATTGTTACCTTAATGTTTTTTTTTACAAACACTTTGAAACTTTACATCTCTGGGAAGCTACTCGGACAAAACTTTCAAAACTGGAAGGCAGCAACCATCAGGATTTAGTTCTACACTCCAGGACAAAACGATTGGAACAGGAACTTAGTGGAAGAAATAAGCCGACTACGGGGACATCCTATATCATATTTCTTAGAAACCTCCGGTATTTATTCAAATCTGATAGTATTATCATTGACCGGTCCTAAGACATTTCAAAAGAAATTGAATCCTCTTTGATTCAAAAATGGCCCAACATTTCACATCCGCAAAAAGCGTCTACCACCATTTCAAATAGGTTCTTGGGCTCACATTGTAGCACGTCTGCTCTGCTTCAAATCTAATCGTCGACTTATTGTCACATGTCTGCTCTGTTTGAAACTTAAATCTCGACTTTACTGTCACATGTCCGCCCCGCCTGGAACCCAAATCTCGACTTCTTTTTCTTCGTTACATTTTACAAGAAACTAGCCAAAAATTTCCCTTCCGTCTTGCAGCTAACCAGTCCCCACAAACTCAAGAACCAAAACAATATCCCCTCGCTCGTATCGACAAAAAAACCTTTTAAATATTCCTTTATTGCGTTTTTAGACGCCAGTATTGGTATCCTAAATAAACAAATATTCCATTTTTTGACCCTCGTCTAATAACGAAAAACAAATTTAATATTAGGGGAATTCATGGTTTATTGCGTTTTAACATAATACCTCTTTGGCGACAAAAAACTTGTTATTTTACCTAACATTGCAACACAGAGATAAAAACATATTTCCAGCGTTAATACGCATTTAAAAATCTCGTCAAAAAAACTTGAAATATTATTTCGATTGTTTTCTTTGGTAAAAACAACAGGAGCGTACTACAGAAATCTTTTCTATACACTTTAAATAAAAAAACGCTACAATGCCCCTTCTTAAAAGAAAAAACTCGGATAATTCTTATCCAGTTTTTGATAAAGGCAAAACAACAAAAACCAAATCAGAAGATGACCTCTTAACTGAGTCGAAACTTCTTAATATTATCTTTTAGAAATAGGTTACCTGAACTAGAATTATCAAATGCGAAACAAAATTCCAAAAGAATGAAATCAAATCAACATACAAACTCAAATATACAGACATGGGATAGGATGAACTAATTACTTAAACATGACATATTGTCCTCATCTGATACAAAAGGCTTTAAATCCTTAATGTGCCACTTACCAAGATCTGAACCATTTAAATCTGACAAACGATAAACCAGTGGTGACAATTTTTCCTTGATAGTTGCTTCAATATACTTCGGTGCTAGTTTGGACATAAACGTGTTGACAGCACAAGACAAAACCTTATTTCTTTTCCAAACTCTATCACCCACTTGAAATTGGACTTCTCTTCTACGTAAGTTGTAAACTCCTAGCGTTACGTTCATATCCTTTTCGAAGATTAGCCTTAACCTTTCAAAAACTTTATCTATACCTTTGACTTCTGAAGCATACATGTTACGGTCACCTGGAATTATCTCGATATCTTGATTCTGTTGATCCTTATGATCAACACCATAATAGTTTCCACTTAAAGGAACATGACGGCCATAATTCAGGAAAGCTGGAGTATATCCAGTCACTTCATGCTTTGCAGTGTTAATAGCTTGTCTGATCTTTGCTAAATTCTTATCCCAATCTACGTGGTCTTTAACATACGTACGTATTGCTGTACCAATGGTTCTATTGTTCCTCTCCACAAAATTACACTGAGGTGCATATACTGGGCTAAACCATACTTTCTGAACGTTATACCTATTACAGAGCTCAATTAAGAGAGGATTGTTCAGATTTGAGGCATTATCACAAATCACATATTGAGGAACACCAAACATTAGGAAAACATTATTTTCCAAAAACTCAACAATATTCTTAGCCGTGGCCTTTCTCAAAGGTTGGACTAAAGTATATTTACTAAACCAATCAGCAACTACTAATAACCACGTATAACCTTTCTTTGAACGAACAAAGGGACCTATCAGATCTATTGCAACTATTTGCCAAGGAAACTTGGCCTCTCTCTGCTTACCCATTTTACCTAATGGAGCATAATTTGGTGTCTTCTGAGCACCACAAACTTTACATGACCTGACAAACTTAAGCACATCAACACGCATCTGGGGCCAATAATATCTTTCTTGAATACGGGACAAAGTTTTGGAAAATCCAAAGTGAGCACACGTAGGTGGCTCATGACAAGACTTCATAACTTCAAACCTCTGTGGTTTGGGCACAAGAATTTTCCACTCTACATCATTAGTCTTAAAAGAATTTTTGGTAGGGGCAAACTTATAAACAAAATCATTCTCCACCTTCCACTGTGGAAAATCAAGGGGGGATCGGATTATCTTTGATCTCAAATTATCAAACCAAGGGTCTATTCTATCTACATTAACTTCTAAACAATTAACATGGGGACGACTATCAAAACCTTTCTTTTCAAAAATTGGGTTCACTGATGACCTGTAAGGTCTATTAGACTTAGGTCTATTCGAAATACTACACTTAGGACAAGAAGATATGATCATACCTTTATGACCACAACGCCAACAAGACACTGACTTACTCCTACAGTCACGGAAAATATGACCTGGTCTATTACAATTGAAACAAATAATCTTTTTCGGATTTCTTGGAGCTTGATAAAGGACTGACTGCGTTAATGGAGGTGGGGACGAAAAAGATTGCATCATTGGAGGTGGGGACGAAAAAGACTGATTTCTTATTTCAGTATTTTCTGGAGGACTGGGCCTATTATTCTCATACTTATATTTGGGATTGGGTTTCCTAGATACAGAATTTTCTCTGTCCTGTCTGTTACCTACTCCACTTCTATCTTGCTTGCTTTGATCATTCACCACATGAACTTGTTCTTTGGGCTTTTCTGAATCATCAATCGAAATACCTGCAAGACCTTTAGTAGTCTGCAATAAAGGCAGGACATTCTGCTCTAAACGTTTTATAGTTGCTACTAACATTTCTACTGTAGCAAAATCTTGAAGGGCTATCAGTGGAATGTAATCCACTAAAATATTTTTCCTCATTATTTTTACTTTTTGGGCTTCACTAGGATATGTTTCCAAACGTTTACAAAGGTTTTCCATCACTGCTGAATAAATGGTTATGGATTCATTCCTTTTTTGCTTTCTATTTTTAATTTCATCAAAGAGATTATCATTATAATCTGGATGCAAAAAAGCAGATTTGAGTAGGGCTACCAACTCATCCCAACTATTAATTTTATCTCTAACACTCCTATACCAAATAGCAGCATTACCTTCAAATAACTCAATGGCTGACCGAAATAGGATGTCTCGGAAATATTCCGAGACCTAGCAGAATCTCTAATTTTTTCTAAAATGTGGAAGGGCTTACTCTCACCAATTAAACTTAATAATGTAGATCAAAATAATTACAGGAGTTGAAACCTGTATTATTGAGGCTGGGACTGTACAACTGGGAACTACAGGGACTGAAACTGGCTACTAGTGGATGGTTACTATAATCAATCACAAACATTTCCTCTTTTCTAACACATTACCCTTCAACACTAACAAAATCATCTTTACACTCTTCAACAAACTTTAATACATCTTCCTCAACATCATTCATAGGGAAATTTTCTAATCTGGTATCTAAATGTGTAGACCTTGTCTCAAATCTAGCAAAATCAGCCTTATTTGATTCTACATTTATTGATTGAGCACAACTATATAAATCTTTTATAATCAACATGATCTCATTCAACTCTTCTTTAGGATCTACTACATTATTAACCAAATCGACTAAACTTGAAGACAAAGTGGCCTCCTTGGCCAACAAAGCTCTTAAACATCTTTCTCTTATCATCAACTGTCTTATTTGGGACATTTTTACCTCTTATGAAAAGCTCATAAGATAACTCTCCTGATTTCAAATGATTAACCTGAGTGGACTTCATTTTTCAAAAATTGGATGAAACAAACACACAAAATAACTAAAATCAACTTCAACAACTGGTAGAAAATATGACAATTTTAAGAAACAACCGTTTCCATTTATCACCTGATAGTAAGTCTCACTTGCACTCCCGCGTACTGAAATCCAAAACTCAATCAGTTTGCTGCAACTTCTGCTCTTGACTTAGTAATCAGTTGGTAAACAAAAAATGAGGTCTTTAACCTGTCTCCTAAAAGTTTCACACTTCCACTAACAAGGACTAAAAAAATGGTTTCAAACAACATGGGACAACATGGACACTAACAAACAAATTAAACCGTACATACAGGGAAAGACAAAATACTAATAATATTGAAAACTTGACCTTTGAGTGAGCTACAACTAAATAATACCAAAATAAACCAACTCTTGTTCCGAAAACTAAATGAGCACTGCTCCTAGTCAAAACTAAAAACAGCATCTCCTGATCACAAATATTACACCTGTGGTCATTCAGATACAAGAAAGGATACACAATAAACAGTCTACTACTGAGACTAAACTTGTCGAATCTTCTCTACGACTCACAATGACTACCCCTCGTACAACAACATTAATTAACCCTTGGCATTTAAATACACCTTCAGAGACGGTTAATTAGAAGACAAACTGCATAATACTACTTCTCAACTACATAGCTCAAAAGTCACTCAAACGAATACACACATTTACTCAAAATGACCCAACAAATAAAAAATTACAAAAACCGATTATTCTGTAAAATTTGTCGAATCAATAAAAAAATAAATGTAACAGTAACTGTATAATTTGCTACTGGTTTTTAAATTTCTTTTCAATATCAATACTTCAATTAAAACTCATATTTAAATATTTAACTCAAATATTTGCTTTCATTTACCATTACATATATGAAGAACAATACATATGTCACTATAAGTACATTACCTGAAAAAACAACAATACATAATGTTGGTACAAAATACATACATTGCAATACAAATACACTACTGTTTGTGAGACACTTTGGGGCACTATTCAAAAGGAAAAAAGTTTCATATAAATGGCAGGGAACTGGGGAAACTGAAAAAGATATGTGGCTTCAGGAAAAATGGTCAAAAATCTAAAAATTAAGGAATATTCAAAAGCCTCGCACGTTGGGAGCCAAAATTGTAACGAAAGATACAATTTGGAGCAAATCTAAGACAAGCCACACACGTTGGGCGCTAAAAATTGTAACGACTATTTGCTTACCACAGGGTAAGAATATGGGGGACAAGATTGGGCAAACAAAATAATCGAAACAAGTGCATACGACACTCAGTTGGTTGTTGGAGAGCTGGGTCGTGGATAAGTTGAAGATATTGGGGGTTGGATTGGGGCAACTACAAAAAAGAAATAAAGGGGTACTATATACAAATCTCTTGGGACAAACAGAATGAACATAAACACCTCAAGAAATTTAATATAGGGCGCCACTTGAGGTGCCCAATTATACCTATTACAACCACTAGTTGTAACTAGGGAAATAATTGTATAACATCAAAAATATAGAAAAAAAATATCTTTTTCAAATAAAACTCAAAATAGATCAGAGAAACAAATTGAACGTTTATTCTTGTCTCAAACAAAACAGATCAAAAATACATATTATAAAAGAAACATATCGTATAACATAATACAAATAACAAAACTTACATGTTCTTTGTTTAGGTACTATATTATGGCCAATTAGATTATCAAAAATTAAGGATCCTTCTTAATGAAAACATATAAATTTAACCTTATATATGAAATATCATTTCTACATAATAATCAAATTAAAATTGTCATAACAAAAAAACATATTAAGCTTGCTGTCAGGTATCACATTTAATTTTGATGACAAAGAATGAAAGCAATTATTACTTTAGCCAAAAAATATCTGTCTTTACTTTGAAAAATTAATATATTGAATTGTTACCTTAATGTTTTTTTTTACAAACACTTTGAAACTTTACATCTCTGGGAAGCTACTCGGACAAAACTTTCAAAACTGGAAGGCAAGCAACCATCAGGATTTAGTTCTACACTCCAGGACAAAACGATTGGAACAGGAACTTAGTGGAAGAAATAAGCCGACTACGGGGACATCCTATATCATATTTCTTAGAAACCTCCGGTATTTATTCAAATCTGATAGTATTATCATTGACCGGTCCTAAGACATTTCAAAAGAAATTGAATCCTCTTTGATTCAAAAATGGCCCAACATTTCACATCCGCAAAAAGCGTCTACCACCATTTCAAATAGGTTCTTGGGCTCACATTGTAGCACGTCTGCTCTGCTTCAAATCTAATCGTCGACTTATTGTCACATGTCTGCTCTGTTTGAAACTTAAATCTCGACTTTACTGTCACATGTCCGCCCCGCCTGGAACCCAAATCTCGACTTCTTTTTCTTCGTTACATTTTACAAGAAACTAGCCAAAAATTTCCCTTCCGTCTTGCAGCTAACCAGTCCCCACAAACTCAAGAACCAAAACAATATCCCCTCGCTCGTATCGACAAAAAAACCTTTTAAATATTCCTTTATTTGCGTTTTTAGACGCCAGTATTGGTATCCTAAATAAACAAATATTCCATTTTTTGACCCTCGTCTAATAACGAAAAACAAATTTAATATTAGGGGAATTCATGGTTTATTGCGTTTTAACATAATACCTCTTTGGCGACAAAAAACTTGTTATTTTACCTAACATTGCAACACAGAGATAAAAACATATTTCCAGCGTTAATACGCATTTAAAAATCTCGTCAAAAAAACTTGAAATAATTATTTCGATTGTTTTCTTTGGTAAAAACAACAGGAGCGTACTACAGAAATCTTTTCTATACACTTTAAATAAAAAAACGCTACAAATTAGAGATACTCTTTCAGATAGAATACAAGGAAGGCAATTACAATGGTATGGTCACGTGATGAGAATGGAGGAGGAGCGGTGGACAAAGAAAGCCTTAATGTATGTTCCGCCAGAAAGAAGGAAAAAGGGAAGACCACCAAATTCCTGGAGAAGAGAAATTACAAAAACAATGCAATCTAGAGGCTTAGAAGAGGGAGATTGGGGAGATAGGAAAAGATGGAGGCTGAAATGCGGGAAGCGGTAATCGCCGTAGAACCCCCGTATATATGATGATGATTTACAATATACATAAATTTTATTGTAGCCTTTTTGGCAGATTTTTAAGTAATTCATCAGTTATGACATCGTATCCGGAAGCATTTTTAGCAACTTCCTCAGCTCTTTGTTTTTCACGCCCTTATAGTTTTTCTTTTATTTTTTCTTTTTCTTTTTCTTTATTCTCAAACTTCTTTCCTACGTTTATCTAAGTATTTCAATAGCATGTATCTCTAATGATGCTGGCCATCTTCCTCAAAATATATTAGAACTTCCTTTTATCTTCCAGCTAATGTTTTCTATTATTTTGCCTTTCAAATGTAAAGAGATGTACAAAGGGAAAAAATATGTTCAAAGATATAACAGCGAATTGGAGGATACATACCAAATAGTCATTGTTTTGGCTTTTCTTGATCTTCAATTTTTCGTTTTCTTTGTTTAATGGGGAAATAAATCAAATTTTTGTGTTTCGCTGCAGATCTAACATTAATTTATTACCTTAGCATAAGACACCGCCAATTCAAACTTATATTACTATATTCTAAAAATAAACTTATAAATAAGTATCTCTCGTAATAGCAACCTTGCACCGCTAATCAAGCGATTATTTAATAAAAATGCATCAAGTGTACGTTTGTTTGATACGCGAGGGACGAGAGGGGCGTCCGGAGAGGATTGAAGAAAAAGTGCGGCGGTCACGGCAAACCTGATTTGATCTATAACTGAGCGAATTCAAGTTCGAGAGTCTCTATGACCTTATTTCGCGATTTGCCTGACTGCCTGCAGTTAATATGCTCTTTTTAGATCGGTCCAAGAAGATTTTTATACTCGAATCTGTGTCCGAATTTATACTCGAATATTAGGTAACGTTTTGTTTTATTTAATAAATAAAACTTAATTCCGGAATATTTTCAAAGAAAGTACTGAAGGCGTACACCAACTTAAATGGTTTTGTCCTTTTGAGTCTACTTTTTATTTTAGTGGTATTTGCGCTAATATTCAGATGTCTGTTGCTGTCTTCATGATTGTTCTAATTCTAGAGTGTGTACAGGATTGGACCTATGTATGATATTCTCTTTTTGCTCTCCAGATCTAATACTACTCAAATTTGTGTACATATCCATCTTCTTGGCAAACTCTACGCCAAGAATCTAGATCTACCCCAAACTTTATTACTTTCTATTGTTCTGAAGCAATTTTCTTGTAGCATTGTAAATTAATTACTATTTAACTGGGAATAAGCCACAATTAACGATAAAAATACGTTTATTGACGTTTCAATTTCCACTTCGGAAATCGTTCTCAAAATACAAACAGTAAAAATTTATTTTAATAAATACAAACATTTTTACTGTTTGTATTTTGAGAACGATTTCCGAAGTGGAAATTGAAACGTCAATAAACGTATTTTTATCTTTAATTGTGGCTTATTCCCAGTTGAATAGTAATTAATTTTATTACTTTCTAATGATATATTTGTTAAATTGGTCATTCTGTGATCTGTGAAGTTTATATTTATATAGTTCTAATTTATTTGTCTTTATTCTAATTTATTGTCTATAATCTAATTTATTAAAACTCACGATAGCTAATTACTAATTTATTAAATAACTTTACAAATGTATTTATTTCACGTTTCGTACAAGTAAACCGCGTTTACCGATCTTCTTATGACTGGCTGCCAAATAAAAATCTTTCATTTATATACACAACTGTTTTCATCTAGAGAATTCGGCGGACTTCCTGAATAGTCTCGTATTTTGGTGAAGGCGCTCGACTCGTTTTTCAACCTCGAGTCGTGGACGACTCACTAAAATTAGTGTCTAGAGATTTCTGGTAAACAACTGGTAGCTAAGCTCAGGTATATTTTGACCTACAAATTACGAGAATCAATAAAAAAGAATTAGTCATAAAATATTTACAGTTCTATATGCCATAACATTTAAAATCGTAACATTGCCCCCCTCTTAAAAGATGGTTCCTCCTGGAACCTTGTCGGGACTGGAACTGGAACGACATGCTGATATCGGCAACTGGACCCTCTTTTACAACTTCCAGTTGTATAGAAATGACAAGGACGGTTTTCTCTCCGCAGCAGTAACTAATGCGGATTGCAACAGACTAACACCTGGACTTCGGTGTCTTTAAAGATTTCCTCCACCATGTTTCGTATAACCCTCCAATCTAATTGGCGGCACTCCAACTTTGGCATGGCTAACTTTTGCACGTCGGACTCTAGTACGTGCTCTCTCAACTGAAGTAAGGCCTTCCCATACATCTCGGTAGGTAGGTTGGTCACGGGCAGTGTCTTTTGTTACCAGGTAGAAAAGGTAACGTGATGCATCTTGAAGTTTCAAGGTTTTACCAGGAGCTGGCACTTGGCATTGAAGTTCTGCAACTCGACCAAACTTCCTTCGAAAGACGGATGCCAACCCTGGTGCATCTTTGATACTGGCCGGGATGGTAAGGGCCAGTGAGTAGTCATCGGGAAGCGCGAGTAGATCTTGCCTTTCTTCAGTGGTAACACCATGTCTTGCTTTACCGGTACCTCCATAGGCACCCATGAATTCCTCAAACGTGAGGTCAGACACATCTTGGACTTGGTTTACTTCCACTTCTTCATCTACGTCGTGGTCACCCTCGAAAGACGCCAGCCGGTTATGGTGTACTATCATCGGCTTTCCTCTCGGAATCCTGCTTATTCGGTAAATAACATCATTGATCTTCTCCATAATGAGGTATGGACCTTCCCAAAACTGCTGCAATTTGGGAGAACAACCTTTTCGCTTTTTGGGGTTATAAAGCCAGACTTTATCGTTCTTCTTAAAACACCCCTTTTCGGCTTGCGTATCGTACCGTTTCTTCATTCGGTCACTAGCGATCTGGAGATGGGAACGGACCAACTCGTGTACATCGTCCATTCTTCTTCGTAATTCGATCACATAATCTTCACCTGCTACATCTTCTCCAGGTCGACACCCAAACTCTAGATCACAAGGTAGTCGCATCTCGCGTCCGAATAGGACTTTGGCTGGTGTCTGGCCTGTTGATTCATTAACAGCAGATCTGTAGGCCATTGTGAAGAACGGGAGATATTGGTCCCAGTCTCGCTGATGATCGGACACCATCTTTGTCAAATACTTGCCAACTGTTCTATTCATTCGTTCTACCATACCATCCGATTGCGGATGATAAGCCGTAGTCCTTGTTTTCTTCATACCTAGTCTATCACATATTCCTTGGAATAAATCGCTTTCGAAGTTCCTGCCTTGGTCACTATGGATCTCCAAAGGCAACTCCAAATCGGCTGATATATTCTTGGATCAACTTATCTGCAAACGGTGGCCGCTTTCTGGTCTGGAAGTGCGTAAATCTCGACCCACTTAGTGAAGTAATCCATTACTACCAACATGTACTTGCCTCCATTATCACTTTCTGGAAACGGCCCAGCAATGTCCAAAGCTATTCTTTCAAACGGGCTTCCAACATTATATTGTCTCATAGGAGCTCTCCTTTTTCGATAAGGCCCGTTACTCGTAGCACAAATAGTACATTTCTTACACCAGTCTTTTACATCGTCGGAACTGTTCATCCAATAAAACCGTTCCCGAATTCGCTGAAGGGTCTTTTTCACACCAAAATGCCCTCCTGATGGACTGTCGTGTAACTGACGAAGTACTTCGGCTATTCTGCTCTTTGGAATCACCAACTGTCTTCTCTTCTCAGAACCGTCATCATTTTCCAGGACTCGTTTTGAGCAAGCCATCTTCCATGATAAATGAGTCCCACTGGGCCCAATACGTCTTAACTATTGAGCCTAGGTTCGATATTTCTTGCCAAGGTGGTCGACGGTTTTCCTCTTTCCATTTTCGGATTTTCTGTATAACTGGATCTCTCTCTTGTTCTTCCCTGATCTTGGTAGGCGTCCAGTCGGTCGTGGACCACCGTCGTTCTTAGCACTGCTGCTTCCCTTGGATTCCGTTTTGTTGCAGTGGGAACACTCTGCTGGGCATGGCCTTCTGGAAAGAGAATCAGCGTTTCGGTGGCTAACCCCGGCCCGGTGCTCAATCTTAAAATCATATTCTTGAAGTCGTTCGATCCACCTGGCTATCTGACCCTCTGGATTCTTAAACTGCATCAACCACTTAAGGGCGGCATGGTCGGTTCGGATTAAAAACTTTCTTCCATAGAGGTATTGATAGAAGTGCTCTACTGATTTCACTACTGCCAGAAGTTCTCTTCTCGTGACGCAATAATTTCGCTCAGGTTTTGAGAGAACTTTACTAAAATATCCAAGGACTCTTTCCTGTCCTCCTTGAATCTGAGACAGCACTCCTCCAATTCCCACATTACTTGCATCTGTATCTAAGATGAACTCTACCTTCTGGCAGTGGATACCCTAAAATTGGTGCTGTGATTAAATGCTTTTTTAAGGTTTCAAAGGCCATTTCTGGCAGTCTACATCCCAGCGGTATTCTCTTGCTTCCTCTGTAAGTCGCGTTAATGGTTTAGCGATATCTGCAAACTTCTTAATAAACCTCCGGTAGTAAGTACAACAGTCCCAGAAAACTTCTCACTTGATGTTTGTCAGTTGGTTTTGGCCATTCCTTAATAGAATCGATTTTTCCCTTATCCACGGCCACTCCTTCTTTACTGACTATATAACCCAGATAATTGACTTTACCTTGAAATAGCTGGCACTTCTTGGGGTTTAACATCAATTGGGCAGCTTTAAGTCGATTAAAAACGTTTTCTAAATTCTTCAGATGGTCTTCAAATGTCTTCCCCAAGACGATTATGTCGTCTAGATAAACTAGGCATGTTTTCCAAGATAACCCTCTCAACACATTTTCCATAAGCCTCTCAAATGTCGCAGGAGCGTTACAAAGTCCAAATGGCATAACGTTGAATTGCCATAATCCAGATCCTGTGGTGAAGGCTGTCTTTTCTTTATCTACCGGGTCCATTTCTACCTGCCAGTATCCAAACTTCAAGTCCAAAGTAGAAAATAATTTACTTCCAGCCAATGTGTCTAATGTGTCATCGATCCGAGGCAGAGGATAACTATCTTTCTTGGTAACGTTGTTCAACAAACGGTAATCCACACAGAACCTCGTTGTTCCGTCTTTCTTCTTAACCAGGACCACCGGAGAGACCATGGGCTCGTAGAAGGTTCTATCACCCGTCTTTCTTCATTTCCTGAACAATCGTTTCAGCTTCCTCTCTTTTCGCCTGTGGTAATCGTCGAGCTGTTTGACGAATTGGCTTAGCATTACCAGTATCAATTTATGCTTAACAACGGTAGTTCTTCCCGTCTTTCCTCCTTTCGGTACGAAAATATCACGATACTGCCGAAGAAATTCCCTTAATTTCCTTTTCTCAATCTGATTCAGAGACTGTCCAGCAACCGCAACCATTTGATCAAATTTATCGTTGGAATTATCAGACGTTGTTGTCTGACGGATTATGGATGTGACAGGTACACAAGTTCCTACTTTTGTCTCTTTCTTGATGATCACTGGGTAGTCATTGACATTAATAAGTCTCACAGGAATTTCTTTAGCCGAAGTCACTAATTCTTTTCCAATTATGATTCCACGGCCAACTTCGTCGTCATGATTCCAAGGCTCCATCATAACAGGTGTTCCTTCGTCCACAATTCCCTGTAGCCGCGCTACTATTATCGTTTCGCTTCTCGCAGGCACGACTGTATCTTCTTTAACGGCTGCTTGCATAGTGTTGTCATCATGTGGATGGAGAAATACCTCCTCGTTACCAACTTTGATTACCTTATTCTTAAAATCTAATTGGAATCCCATGCGTATTCATTACGTCCATTCCTAATATAACATCCTCTTCGATGTCAGCAACTATAACAGTATGGACGAACTTTCTGCTCCAATTCCTAATTGTACCTGGATTTCTCCATGAATGTTGGCATTTTCACCTGTGGCGGTCCGAAGTCGCAACCTCGTTGGTAACAGTTTTTTTGGCTGTTTATAACTGCCGGGCGAATAATGGTTCTTGTCGCTCCGGTATCCACCAACAACGTATGCTTTTTACCATTATTTCTCCATCTACATATACACTATCTTCACGACATTTCAAAGAAGCTATTAGTATGAGAGGGTCTTTGGAAAAGTTCTGGGTCGAAGCTGCCCCCCTAAGGCCGACCCGTTCTAGTTTTCCTGATGGTGAGTTTCTTGATTTGTGTCGTACCTAGGATGCTTACATGAACTTCGTACGTGTCCTATTTCGCCACAATTCCAGCATCTTATGGTCTTCGTCTTCTTGTATGTCATGCTTTTCATCATATTAACGAGCTGGTCCAGTTTATCTTCATCTTCTTCCTCTTTTACAGTCCTAATTTTACTGTAACCGCCAGAGGCCCTGCGTAGCTGACTCGTATTCGAGGGCGGCGGATAAGACATCAACCAGCGTCTTGTGACGAGCTAATCGTAGTGTTCTTTGCATCTCATGATCACGAAGACCATCAATAAACATTTGAACGGCCAACTTTTCCATCATGTCTTCGGGAGCTGTTGGATAAGCATATCGCACTAATCTGGCGATATCTACTTCATATTCTTGAAGAGCCTCATCTTTCTTTTGTCTTCGATTTTTGAGCTGCGACTGATATACATGCTCCAAGTGTTCGTGACCATATCGCATATTTAACCTCTTCTTCAGTTGTTCGAAATCATCCGTCTCCTCTACGGCTATGGTCTGGAGCACATCTAAGGCATCTCCTCGAAGAGCTATAGTCAGGTTTACAGCCTTTTCTTTTTCTGACCATCCATTCGCTCTTGCAGCTGATTCGAACTGTTTCATGTAGTTGTTCCATGACGATTTTCCGTCGAAAGTTGGAACTTTGACATGAACATAACCTCCGCTTCCTTCAAATTTCGGCCGTGTTTCCAACTTACATTTCGTCTCGTCTTCTTTTATCTCTACCGGATCTAAAGCTACCGTATTAATTGGTGGTAGCACTCTCGTGTTAGTTATCATGGTCTCTAACTGTTTGATTTTCTCTTCAACTTTATCAAATGTTTTAGAGACTTCTTCAAACTTCTCACTATTCTGAATACATACTTCGTCGAATCTTCTAGACATATTTTCAATTTTCTCGTCATTTTGTCTAGCTATTTCTTTAATAATTTGAGACGTTTCATCGAATCTTTCATCATTCTTTCGAGAAGATTCTTCAATCATTTGCGACACATTTTCAAATTTACTATCATTTTGTTTAGAACTCTCTTCGATCATTTTGGAGACATTCTCAAACTTTCCATCAATTATTTTTGTTAAAAACTGCTTCTTCTGCTGACTGGAACTGGAATGTCTCTGGGTCGTCTCCATTCTTGTTGAGAACAGTCTTCAGTCGTTCTTGGAGGATCTTCTTGGACCCGCTGCAGTCTTCATCGCGTTCTTCTAGTTGCTCACGCAACTGTTTCACTGAATAGTTCTACTAGCAGCATCTTTGGTCAGGCACACACGTACTTTTTAAATGTTCTTTCGTACAACGATCACTACTGAACTACGCGGATGTTCCCGACGAAACAATACCTTTCAAAGTTTCAAAAGTCTTTTCTCAAAAATCAAATTAAATTTATCTACGATCCCACTTCTGCACCACTGTGAAGTTTATATTTATATAGTTCTAATTTATTTGTCTTTATTCTAATTTATTGTCTATAATCTAATTTATTAAAACTCTACGATAGCTAATTACTAATTTATTAAATAACTTTACAAATGTATTTATTTCACGTTTCGTACAAGTAAACCGCGTTTACCGATCTTCTTATGACTGGCTGCCAAATAAAAATCTTTCATTTATATACACAACTGTTTTCATCTAGAGAATTTCGGCGGACTTCCTGAATAGTCTCGTATTTTGGTGAAGGCGCTCGACTCGTTTTTCAACCTCGAGTCGTGGACGACTCACAAAATTAGTGTCTAGAGATTTCTGGTAAACAACTGGTAGCTAAGCTCAGGTATATTTTGACCTACAAATTACGAGAATCAATAAAAAAGAATTAGTCATAAAATATTTACAGTTCTATATGCCATAACATTTAAAATCGTAACAGATCTTTGTTCGTTGTAGAATGCTTATTAATTAAACTCGCATTAAATGATTTGAACTTTTTTCTTTCTTAAGGTTTTCCCATTTATTTCATATATCTCAGCGACAGCTAAAGGCTTTCCTTGACAGCTCTTTAACTGAATATTCTGTTATATCCTTGCGTTTCTTTGGACTCATGTTCCCCTTTATCTCAGTTTGTATTTCTCTAGACGATATTGGGATTATTTTTTTTTAGTTTGAAGTCCCCTTTCTAATATCTGTTTATGCACTGTTATCATTGAGACGGTCATTCTAGACTTTTAGAAGTACGGCAGATCTTTCAGTATGGTATTCATTTACTTATTGTGCTGTTCATGCTGATCCAATTAAGATTTCCCATTATCTGTTTCTATTTCTTTAGGTGATATTGGGATTATTTTTTGTTCTGTTTGGACTGTCCATTTCAATATCTCCTCACGTCATGTTATCACTGGTCGTAAATGTCTTGTTTTCTAAATATAGGCAAATCTCTTAGTCTGCTGTTCTTTTATCTATTATGCTATTCGTGCTGACCCAATTACCATTTTCTTCAGAATGGACAAGGAATAGATAACTGGTCTCCTCAGTCACTTTGTAAAATTTTTTAATTGTTTTTTTTTTTAAATTCATTCTTCAACACATGGCGCTACTGGGTTTGCAGCTCACCTTGATTTTTGTAAATGTTACCTAGGTTAAGAGCTATGCAAAGTGTCTTCTGGAAAAGACACGGAGGGTAACAAAAAAAAGTCCAAAAATACTTTCTCCCACAAATTTTTTCCCTTCTTGATTCAAATAGTGAGTTTCAATTGATTAAAATATTTGACATATGTTCGAATTGGTATTTTTTGGAAGAGAAAGCGTTACTTCTCAGTGGGTTCTGTAGGAAGTAAGAGGAGTGCCTTAGGGATTTGTAGATATATTTTAAGTACAAAATTCTAACTAAAATAAGTATATTGTATCAATCAAAAAGTTAAATATGGATTTAATTATTTGTAAAACTATGAATCATGCAACATTGTTGTAATTGATATGATCAGTGTAGTGGCAGTTTTGAATTTTCAAAAGACGGATTACCAATATCTGTAAGTTACTTATGTTACCTACATGTTACTTAGAAAAGCTTGAGAATTTCTGGAGCTTTGGCAAATACAATATTACATCTGTGTCCATTAGTTGAACAACTATTGAGTACTAGAGTAATTGCGTCACGATAACCACAGTGTTGAAATTTAAAGTTGATAAACACCACCTATAATAGCTGCATTTCGCATTATATCAATCAAAGTAAAAAGATTACTTACTTACCGTCTTTTAATATTTAATACTTTTAATAAAATATTGGTCTAAAAAATCCTCCCCCCCTCTTATGTACAGCTTTTTGTAATACTTGTAATACTAGCAAAATTATTTAAAAAACATCTCAATCGGATTTCTTTCAGGCTTTACAAAAATCGATAATAAACCCCCTCATATTCCGAACTCACACTTCCAAATATATACCGACGGTTCAAAACAAAATAATTGTGTGGCTATGCCTTTTATATACCATCATTAGTTGTTGCAAGATAATGTTTATCCCTCGTATAATTTTAAGCAGCTAGCTCTGAACAAACTTTCGATTTTTAAGATTCTTCTAGGTTTTGTTAAGTCTTGTAATTTGCAGCTTTAGCTTAGGTCCAGCTTTAAGTAACCTTGTTTCCCTGGTAATAATACACCTTATCTCGTGGTTTACTTAGTCTATGGTTAGTTACACTGAATGACTGAACGACGCTTAGGTATAAAAAATTTTTTCGCTCCCTATTCGAGATTGTTCGATTAGGTTCGCCATAGTCTTGGCTATGGTATGTTTAGTTAGGCATTAATTTTAAGAAATATTGTTGGCTAAATGAGCACTGTTCCCAAAGGCCAAAAAAGAAAAAAATAGAATAAACTTATGTACAAAAAGTTCTTAATGTAATAAATTTGCTACTTACCGAAGTCTAATTTAAAGAAAAATAGAAAAATGATCAGAGGAAACATCCCAAAGTACACAATTACTATTTAAACCATTTAATAGTGGCTTATTAAAAAGTCTCAAAAGTCCCATTGAAAAAATATAGAAATTGTAGCGCAAAACAAGTAGTCTGCTGAATATACAGTCACTATAGGGATGGCTGGAAGCATTTGAGATGTGGCTGTATCGGAGAATACTTAAGATCCCGTGGACTGACCGAGTCACAAATGAGGAGGCCCTTAGAAGAATTAATAAGAACCGAGAGGTACTAACCACCAGTAAATCTCGAAAGTTACAATTTTTCGGATATATTATGCGAAATGAATCCAGATATGCTCTCCTTCAACCATCCTGTAAGGAAAAATATTTGGAAAGCGAGGTCCAGGAAGAAGAAGAACATCTGGGTTGAAGAATCTGGTTCAATACAACATCTGTGCAGCTTTTCCGCGCTGCTGCAGATAAGATAAAGATTGCCATGATGATCGCCAACATTCGTAACGGATAGGCACATCAAGAAGAAGAAGAATACGTATGGCTAAACTGTTTAATATTAATTATGTAGGCAAGCCTTCAGATTAATTTGAAACTTAATTCCACTAGGCATTATTTCAAGAAAAGCCTGTATTTCACTAGGAAGTTGTAATACTGCGACATTTTTCTTAGTGCACACCCTTCGTTAACAGTAAGTCTCGTTTACCCAGTAAAATATATTAATGTAATCTTAATAATTAGCTGAATTTGATAAAATGCTCTTTCTGAATGGTGAACTAGCGCTAGTTTCCTATTATTATTACAACTTTAACTTTCTGGGAAAAGAGGTCACATCATCAACATCATTCTGACTTTACAACCCTGCGGGGGTCCTAGCCTTCTCACGAATTTCTCTCTAGTCGCCCTAGTCCTCCTCCGCTAAGCACAGATTACCATATTTTTCATGTCTTCATCGATGTTATCAAAGAACCTTGTTCTGGTTCTTTCTCTTCATCGCTAATGCGTCTACCAAAGAGCGTTTTTCTAGCTGGGTCAACTTGTTCCATCCGCATTACTCTTATATATCCGTTTTACGATATCTGGTTCGTGTTATATTCTGTAAAGTTCAAAGTTGTATCGTCTTCTCCACACTCCATTGTCATTCACTGCTCCATAAACAGTACTTTTCTTTCGAAATATGTTTTCATTACTTTTGTTAGAGTCCAGGTCTCTGAATCATATTTAGGACTAGGCGTAAAAGAAGCTACAATCGCGCTTTTACAATCGTAAAAGAAGATGTTGCAAGAGCTAGTGTTGCAGAATAAATATAGAATAACAATTTTTTTTAGTAAAACATCTTTATTTCTGTCGTCGATTGACGTTTTGAAACTTACACCTCTTGATCGGCCTATAACAATTTATGATGTGTTTATTGATCACACCGCTTGGTAATGCTCTCACTTTTATCTTATTCTAAATAAATAGTCATGTAACGGTTGCTTAGATGAATAATGTTTACGCAATTTCATTTTGCAGACTGTCTGTGTTGGACAAGCGGCGGTGTTTTTGATCGCAAGTTGCCTTGCGATTCGGTTACAAATATTTAATTGTTCAATTTTTCGGGTTTTTGAAGTAGTTATTGATATTTGTAGATTTCTACGATGTCATTCTGTTTTTCAGCCTTCGAAGCTTCGTGAAATATCAGATTTTTATGTTTACCAAATATCAAGAAACTCAAAATAAAACTATTTGTAACATCAAAGGAATTACACAATGAAATAAGAACATCTCGATATAGAAGAATATAAAAAAAATCACTGCAGACGCTGTTACGGGAAACATTAACATTTTGTAAAACTACAAGGCAAATATGACACAAGAAACTCTTGAAACTAAGTTGTTATAATGAAGTGTTAATGGCCACTCACACCTGAATACTATTTGTAAGATAATCCAGTTTGTCACACCTGGACACTCTTTCTAGTAGATTTTTAATCAGGTGGAAGGAATGATTTAAGGCAGTATCACCTGTCTTACCTAGTAGGTCCAACAGATATTTCAGATAACGTCAAGTTACTAGGGTATCTCTATAACAAAGTGGTATCAGGTGTGGGGTTTTTGCTAAGTTCTTAAACGTAACAGGATTGCCAGCTTTTTGGCAACAAAG
This sequence comes from Diabrotica balteata, assembly GCA_918026665.1. Classification (NCBI taxonomy): domain Eukaryota; kingdom Metazoa; phylum Arthropoda; class Insecta; order Coleoptera; family Chrysomelidae; genus Diabrotica; species Diabrotica balteata. The sequence goes on along the minus strand of OU898282.1, from coordinate 4,272,214 downwards.
AACCAATCGGTATTTTGGCTATTTTTAATTTAAGTATTCCAGATTTAACATTCAGCTGTTTTTATTTAGTAATATAGAAATATAAAAATAAAATGACAAGAAATGTCCATAATATTGTTTATTAATAATGTAAAGTTACATAAAATATCATCTCGTAAAAATAGACAAAGCAGGCACTTTAATCGGATCGATCACTCACCGAAATAGAAACATTGACATCGAGCCGTTCCTGTTTTCTTTTAAACGTTTTACGAAACCGTTGCGTTCGTTGTATTGTGATTGCTTTATTGAATAATAAAAGTTAAAATATGAATGTCTCCATGCATCCCGTTAAACTGTCATGTAAATATCGTAAGAATGGATAATGAAAGGTAGAGGTGAGCTGCGTTGGGTCCCATTGACGATCCGAACTGTTCGGTGTTTTTTTAACTACATTGGCAAAAGCGTAAAACATTGCTTACTTAGTTTTATGTTTCCTATATCCATCTTCTTTAAATTTTCGGCATCCGTGCTTGGTGAAAGATCCTTTGAGGAAGAACTGACAATTCACGCCTTTGAAGAGCATTATCCTTTCGGTTCATGCCGAAAGTAAAGTAAAATGGTCATTTGTCCGCCAGCCTTGAAAAATCACTTTAATCTTACTTCTTACGATCTTTCGCTTCATGGTTTCTAACTATGTCTGATCTTTCTAACTAAAACAAGTCTTCCTCTTCTTTTTCTTATTCCTTCTTTTATTTAGGCTTTAAAGCCTGTTTCGTCTTCAATATTAGGCTCCTAAATTGTCTAAATTATCACACCATCTTTCTCTTGGTCTGCCAATACTTCTTCGTCCATTTGGTGACATATCTCGTGCTATTCGTACTATGCTATTCTCTGCCATTCTACTAATGTGTTCGTTCCCTTCCTATTTCCTTTTTTTTCACCCATCCATTTATGTCTTCTATATTGCATGCTCTTCTTATGTTTTCGCTTCTCTCCGTATCCAACAGACTTTTCCTTGATATTTATCGGTGTGTTTGTTCTTCCAGATTGTGTCATTAAGAAATCACGCCGCTTTACTTACTTTAAGTTTTGTTTTCGTACTTCTTCAACATCTCCATAACTAGTTATATCTATTCCCAGATATCTAAACCTTGCTTCCTGCTTTATTATTTTCCCATCAATTTCGATTTTACATCCTAGTGGGTATATAGCTGTTATGGTTTTTTCTACTGATATTATCACATTGTATTTCTTGGCTGTTGTATTGAAGATGTCTGTTAATCTTTGGAGCTCGTCTTCTGTCTTTGTCATTAATGCGGCGTCGCGCGTCGTCTGCATAACATAATATTTGGATTTATTCGTTCCCCATTCTGTAGCAATGACTTTTACGTATTGCTTGTATTATTTCATCTATTATTATATTAAAGAGAAGTGGGCTTAACGAGTAACCCTGTCTGACTCCGCTTTGTACTGGTATACACTGTGTTAGTTTTCCATTTATCTTTGCCTGTATTCGATTATGGAAGTAGATGTTTTCGATGGTTTGTATAATATTGACTGGCATGTTTCTTTTATACAGTAGGTGTAAGACTTGGATGCCATCGGAAGCCTTTGTCAGGTCTATAAAACATAGATATGCTCTATATAAATGTTATCTTGTAATTTCACACAATTTGTCTAAAATCAGTTAAGATGCGCAACCGATTGTTATTTTCTACACGCAGCATTTTTCCCAAATATTTTGTTAACTACTTGTGAACTGCTTTGATAATGTTTTGGTCGTTGTCAACACAATGAACTATGGAGAGATTTTCTGGTACGATGAAAAGATCCTTTTATACTTCAATTGTCATACCAAATATGTTTTTTATCTGCAAAATTTGACGTATACTTGTTGATACTCGTTTCTGCAATTACCTACGTTTCGATTTTGTTGAGAGTAATTGCATATTCAGTATAGCTTGAGTCAGCACATGGGGCAAAACAATTCACGTAGATAACTTTTGGATTTAGCAGTTGAATAACCCTCTAGATCATATCATTTAATTTCGTTTTAGTTTCATACAAACCTTTACATTGTATTTAAAGTTTAGAAAAAAGGTCTCAACTTGGTTTTAAGTTAAAAAAGAGGATTGTATTAAGAAATAATTCATCGGGTATATGACAATATTTTTTTCTAATTGTAAATAAGTCCTTTTTTGGAAATAATTAATCCATAAGAACAATCTCTTACCTTTTTACCTCAACGAAAACGTATGAAAGTCATTCAATTAATTCATTCTACTTATGCGGGAACGACGCATCTCTAATTCTGCGCCCGCCCATGTTACATCACTAAGAAAACCGTAAAACGAAATTACCTTTTAATTGTTTATCGTTGTTCACCAAGTGAAATGAACATGAATTTTGACCAACACGTTTCTTTTTTATTTATAACAATCGTTTGTGCAAAGTTCGCCGAACAAACCGTTTTTAATTTGGATAATTAAATGCATTTGGAACGTATAAACAGATATTCTGTATTCAGTGTGTAATAAAATACAAAAAATATCAAAAATGCACTTGCAAAAAGTACATAAGCTTTTTCTTTATTAAACCGATATTAATCATGAGATGGATGTGTACTACCAAAATATAATTCCATGTCTACAATTACCTCTCTTTCTATCTATTTAATTAGAATATTTTCCTACTCATGAATTTTTTTGAAATGATAATAGCCATTTGTCAGAAGGTGCTAAATCTGGCAAATAAAATGGATATGGTAACAATTTTTTATTTTTGTGTTGGCTAAATGAATAATAAATTTTTTCTTCTGTAAGCAGATCTTTTCTGGCTAGTTTGGAGTACCAGAAACTAAATTCACTACGAATTTTTACCGTGATGAACGGCATGTGGAATAATCAAATTATTGATTCTCTTACCGACTAATTCATCAATCTCTCTGCTTTGCAAGTTTTAGAAAACACAGCGGTAAATATTTGAATTTAGTTTCGCCATGTATGAATCTTAGGAATCTTAGGATTCCTAATGTTGTTAGTTTCGCCAAGTAAGAAATCTTAGGATTACTAGTGTCCTCAATATTAATTGAAGTAGTCATTAAAGATACCTTCACAAAGACCATTTTGATGATGTTTGTATATGTGTTAGTTCACCGGTGTTAAAAGAATTAGTGTACATTACTCGTTTACAGGAGATGCCTGATTGTTTCCACTAGTGAACATTCTTGAACGTGGAGACTTTTTTCAGGTCCTCCGAAGGTTCCCTAGTAGTCCATGATTCGAATGATTTTTAAAGAGAGGTATTAGGATGCTTGATCTCCACTCTTGAGGAATTCTGTTTTGTTCTATTATTTTAAGATTAGTTTTAATAGTTGTTTAGTCAGATCGGGTGCTCCTTACTTTAGGAGTTCGTTCGGTATTCTGTCCTCTCCTTGTGATTTTCTATTTTTTAATTTCCTTAATGCTTCCTTTACCTCTTCCTTTACAATATTTATTTCTTCGTTTGTCGTGACCTCTGGTGTTGGCGGATCATTATCGTCACCTTTAGCAAATAGGGATCAAAAGTAGTCTACCCATGTTTCCTTCTGAATATGTTTCGTTTTTATTAGTTCGTTTATCTCTTTTCTTTGTCCTCTGATCATTTTTCATATTTCTTTTTTTGTTCCGTACAAGTCGTGTTCCATTTGTTTTGAATAACTCTGCCAGTGTTCTTTTTTTATTTGTCTAACTAAAGTATTCGTTTCATTTCTGATTCGTTTAAAGTGGTTGTATGCCAGTTGTGTTTGTTGTATTCTGTATTCTAAAAAGGTTTTCTTCTTTTCTTCGCATTTTGTCTTCAAGTCCTCTCTAAACCATGGTGTTTTCTTTTTTGATATGTTAGTGGTCGATACTTTCCTCTCTCCAAGTGATTATATTTCTGCGCTAATTATATTATTGTTGAGTTTTTCCCAGCTTTCCTCGATGTTATCGTTTTCTAATATTTCATTCTCAGCAATTTTCTCTGATATTTTTTTCCTGTATAAGTATTCCGTGAATTCCGTATTTAGTCCTTCGACTTTGATTTTTGTTTGTGTTGGCGACGCTCTCTTGGGTGGGAAGTATTTCAAAATGATTCTTATTTTACATAATACTAGGGTATGGTCGCTACCTGGTATGGTTAGGGCAAAAGATCAGTAGGAAGACGCCAGAACTCATGGCTGAAAGACCTAAGGAGATGGTTCAACCGCTCATCCGCAGAAATCTTTCGCGCAGCAGTTTCCAAAACCACAATTGCCATTTGGATCGCCAACTTTCGAAAGGAGACGGCGCCATGAGAAGAAGGTCGCTACCTGTTCCTACATCTGCTGAGTTGAGGCATCTTACGTCGATTATCTTCGATACATGTATATCTCTATTGGTTATAACATAATTTATTATAGATCTTTGTCCACGGGTGTTATTAAATGTATATTTTTGTCGGTCTTTGTGGTCAAAAAATTTATTCTTAGTTCGTTATTCGTGCAGAAATTGATCATCAGTTCTCCATTTTCGTTTTAACATTCTTGTTATGTTTTTGTTTAATGCCGGGTATTACTTGATTGCCTATTCGAGCGCTAAAATCCCCCAATATTATCATCTTTCCTCTAACTTGATCTACTATTTGTTGTAATTGGTCGTAAAACGCTTCCCTTGTTGTTTGAGGCTTGATATTTTCTGGGCCGTATACTCCGATGATGTTCAGGTCTTCCTTCTCCATTTTTATCTTTGCTGTTGCTATTCTTTGTGATTTGTATTGTCACTGTGTATTTGTTAATATAATAAAATAAACTCCCAATATAATTTGTAATGTATATAGTAAAAAGACAAAATTACGTTTTAGGTAACGTTGTATTAGTAAATAATTTAAGCAAGTAATTTGTCAATTAATCTTTGCAGTTTTGATGAAGACACCAAAAAAAATGTCAAAACAACAATTAAATCATAAAATTATATAAAGTTCTACCACCACTTTCTCAATGAACTACACTCAAAAAATTAGCCGTTAAAAAATAATCATGTATGATTTTTAGTGGATAAACATTGACTTTTTAAAAGATTATGTATTTTGAACATAACAATATCATTCATATCAATTCAATTATTACAGTCACACTGACGAATATCATTATTTAAAGGGACCAACAACGAATATAAACAACACACAACAACAGTTCTGTGTGTAGAGATAATTAATAATTTAAAAGTTGTAAAAATTAATGACTAACATCAGCGTTAACGTTACAAAGCCATGTATGTATGCAAATACTGAAAGCATGCACTACAGTCTAGAATTAAAAAGTCTCCTTCAAACAAGTGTTGCATAAATTCCACTTCTTACGTTAATTCTAAAGAACCAGCCAGCATGTTTGATCTTGTTTTGTCTGCTAACAGATATATAACTTATTTCCATGCCATTAGTATTAACGCTTGCGACTTACGTCGGCCTGGTGCCAACTCCTCACGCCAGGTTAAATGAATTATAAAAGTATTTCATACATGTTTTGTTTAATTGTACGGACATACGTACGGAGAATGGGAGTGTTGTAATGTTGAATAATATAGTTCAGTCTGAAGTTTATTAACTATTTACTAGAGTTGAAAACGACATCAATAGTGATCCAAAAAAATTATGTTTTAGTCGTCATGTATATACTGACTAGTGAATTGTAAAACGGGCTATAAGAAACTCAACCAAAATTATGAAGTACTATTTGTAGAGGACTGAAATCTGCATTGAAAACAAATGTTAAAATTTTTCTAAGAATTAAACACATTCAAAATTTTGCAAAAATATAATACATTTTTCAGAGTATTAAACTATTTTTATTAATCTAATTTATTAACTTTATTTATTATAAAAAATGTTCTAACACTCAGTTTATTAGTCTTTATTTAATTTATATATATTCTTACAATAATTTATTCTATACTATTTATATAATTTATTTCCTCGTTACAATTCAACACCGCGATACAGTTCTCTTTTCCGACTAACTGTTTTCAATAACAAGCTCCTTTATATATACTTAATAACCGTTAGCTGGAGTTCCCTCAAACCGACTGGTGCCCTTTCTTGCCTATTGCCTACTAAAAAAAATACTTGTTAAAGAAATATGTTTACAACTTAGGTTATGAGTCATATTTATCGTAACATTGCCCCCCTCTTAAAAGATGGTTCCTCCTGGAACCTTGTCGGACTGGAACTGGAACTTTATGCTGGTTTCGGCAACTGGACACTCTTTTGCAACTTCTAGTCTTATAAAAATGATAAGGGACGGTTTTCTCTCCGCAGTAACTATGTGGATTGCAACAGACTAACACCTTCACTTCGGTGTCTTTAAAGATCTCCTCCAGCATACTTCGGATATCCTTCCAATGTAATTGGCAGCGCTAGAATTTTGGCATGGCTAATTTTTGCACGTCGGACTCTAGTACGTGCTCTCTCAATTAAAGTAAGGCTTCCCATACATCTTGGTAGGTCGGTTGGTCACGGGCAGTATCATTTGTTACCAGGTAGAAAAGGTAACGTGATGCATCTTGGAGTTTCAAGGCTTTCCCGGGAGCTGGCACTTGGCATTGAAGTTCTGCAACTTGACCGATCTTCCTTCAGAAGATGGATCATTATTGTAGTATTTTCTTGGAATCCAGACATACTTAAATAAACAGGTCGATGTTTGGTGTTTATAAACTCCAACGGTAATTATCTTTTGTTTTTTTTCACTGTACCGACGTATGTCAGATTGCGATCACGACGAAGTGTTGTAATACGCTCAAAGCTAGTAAACCAATTATCGTACGTCAGGTTTCTTCCAGTACCAGATATTGGACCACTTAATCTCTCGACAATACTAACTGGATCATTTTTTAAATGAAAGGGTCCCCCTGGTTGTAAACCAACATATGGTTCTAGATTTAATGTATATCTAGTTTTTGCATCAACTAAGGCAAAGATTTTGAATCCATATTTGTTCGTTTTGGAAGGAATATACTGTTTAAAACCGCATCTTCCCCGAAATGCCTCAAGTTTTTCATTGATAGTGCCATACTCGCTAATTCTGTACGAATTTTTGCAATTTTTTACAAAACTTTAACCAAAACATTTTAACCCTGCTGCCATTTCGCTCCCATAGCTACTCTTCTGTATTTAACCGATTACTTTTCAAACACCCAGCTAAATAGAGCAGTCCTAGTAAAGCTCTTATTTCGATTACATCAGTATTTTTAGCAGAACGGGCTCTGTTTTTTTCTGTCTTTCATTTGATCTATATATATATATATATATATATATATATATATATATATATAATATATATATATATATATATATATATATATGTTCCTACTTTCAACAATAATGTTTAAAATATCTTCGGAAAAAAACAAATTTTAACAATCAGTTATGGGTTTAGCATTCTTGCCATATGGTTTAGCATATTTTTAGCAGAACGGGCTCTGTTTTTTTCTGTCTTTCATTTGATCTATATATATGTTCCTACTTTCAACAATAATGTTTAAAATATCTTCGGAAAAAAACAAATTCCAACAATCAGTTATGGGTTTAGCATTCTTGCCATATGCTTTTACACCCGGTAAGTGAAAAACTTTATTAAACTGGCGAGTTCTTGCCGTTTGCACTGGGGAGTGTTTTTCCCAGACTGCTCCATCTTTGCCTATAAAAGTAGCAATCCGTAAAACTTTTGCTGGTATTACATCCACTTCGAAATCATCTCCATCACCCTCTTGTTCAGTATCTAATTCTGAAAGATGTTCCTCTATGTTATCTACTTCATCTTCTGTAATGAATTGCTAACACTAATAATGCAGGGAAAGATTCACGGAAAGAGCAGCATAGGTAGAAGAAGAATGTCCTGGCTGAGAAACCTCATAGAATGGTTTGGATGCAGCTCAACTAAACTCTTTCGGCCTGTATTGTCAAAAGTTAGAATAGCAGTGTTGATTGTCAACCTTTGTCGCTGAGATGGAACGTAAAGAAGATAGGTCTACAATCCTTTAGGTCATAATTGTCCCATTTTTTGTATAGGAGGATTACTAGACTCTTTACTAGAGGGTTTTATTGGGACGTTTACGATGTATTATTTGAATTTTTTGCATCGCATTTTCTATCGAATTTCAGTAGTCGAAGTTTGTCTTGTTAAGGGATTTTTAATTAAGTAAAGAAAATTTGTGTAGTCTTTAGTGGATCTAGTACTTCTTGTTTTATAATTTTTGCTCCTGTGTCTTTTTATTCGAATAATATGTGATTTAAGTTAACTTTTTCGTTGTCTACAAATCAGTCGATGTTTTCTACGCAGGGTTTTAGAGTTTTAGAGTAGTTAGGATTCCTACATCTTGGAGAAAAAAAACTAAACTCATCATCGTAAGCAAAGATTTTTTTTGTATAGTTTGTGTAACCAAACCCTCGATTCTATTGATTCCTGTAAAATTTATTTTTACTTGTAGAAGTGTACTGTATATAATTTAACATTTCTTGACGGATTCTTAATTTAATAAACGTAACGGATCCCCGAAAGGACTGCCAGCTTTGTGTCTAAACTTGATCTGAATTGTAGAAGTAAAACGCAAATGGCATGTCGTTGATTAGACAAAATGTTCAATAAGTTACCTAACGTTAATTAATCTATTCACGAAAGTATCTAAAATATCCGTTACGATTGTTAAAAACTGTGAATTATTAAACTAGTTGAAAACTTTTCGAAATCAAAAAGGCCAAAGACAATAAGGTCACAATTAATAATGTATATCGGTTGATGTATTTGAGTTTGATTTCTCATGAACCAAATGTAGGTGTAGGGTCTTGACATTCCTTATTGTGATTCTGTAATTAGTATTTATATATTAGCAATATATTTTTTTTACCTAAATGTCATTTGATCCAGAATAGCACACATTTTTTAGTGTTTTTTTTTTGGTTTCAGAAAGCCTTACATACGTCAAAATAAGTCAGGAAAGCATTTACAGCAACAATCGAAATACAGCGCAACATGTCTTGCGAGATTCAATGGTCTTTCTCCATTTTTATTTCTGTTCCACGTTAGCGATTTTCACTGCTGCACTTGTAGTTGTCTCAGGTTTTCTTTTACTGACCTTCAAATTTTTTTTTATTAATGGCTTCTGTGGTTATCAGCAATTTTGGTATTCTCTCAAGCTTCAGGGGAACAAATCACTTGGCGACCCTGCAAGTTCGTAAGGCCACAGCCACATAATTAGCGGGACAAGAGCACAAAGAAAAGCAGCAGTAACAATTATTCGAGTGTCTATGATATGCAGTAGAAAATGTGAAACAGTCAAAATAAGGAAAAATAAGAACACATATTTATAAACCAACCAGGTACAGTTAATACGGGACTAGGTAGAGAAAATATATCGATTCTGGCGTGTTGGGAATAGCGGCGTTCACTTTAGCCCTTCTATTTACCGTGTGGATGGTGTATAGATGACGGAAAAAGCAGCTCAAACGACAAATCCGACAGGAAATCGCCATATCCACGGAATTTCTAAAATTGGACGCCAGGTATCTTGAAACCACCACATGGTTGTTGATACAATGTGTTTTTGCGTTTATATCCATGAACTTTTTAGCCCCTATACAGTTTAAAATATAAATACTTCTTTTTCTTTTTATATAGACATGACTTTGTCTTGTGTTTCAATGTGCCTCGAGTAAGTTGTCATTTCATCGTTTTCGTGGTCTTCCTACTGACCGTCTTCCTATTGGGGAACCGTCTCTTCCGTCTTTACTGCTATATTTGTTGTCATTCGGCTTATATAATCGTTCCATTCTACTCTTTTATTTCTTACCTAGTTCTTAATGTTCTCCACTTTGCATCTACGCCATATATGTGTACTTCTAGCTCTGACCATAGTCATTTCACATCCTTTTTGTCATTTCTGTGTCAGGTTTTGATACTTCCATTTCCATTTCCGCTTCCGTTTCTTCCGTTTTGCAAATTCTGCCTTTCGTTTCTTTCCCGATATTTGTATTTCTCCATATTGTTTCATTCAAGCAACCTGTCGCTTTGTTAACTCTAATAATTCGATCTTCCACTTCAGTTTCGAGCTTTCCGTAGCTAGATAATGTGATGAATAGATATTTAAACTCCATCACTTGTTCTATTATCTGACCTTCCAGCTCCAATTGACATCTTAGTAAATTTGCTGTTGTAACCATGCATTTTGTCTTTTTTGGGGAAATTAACATGTTAAATTTTCTGGCGGTTATATTAAATTTGTGCAGCATACGTTGTAAATCATCTTCACTTTGAGCGAGTAGTATTGCGTCGACTGCATAGCAGATTATTTTAAGTTGTTTTTCTCCTGTTTCGTTCTTACTTCTTTTATTATTTCATCCATAATCAGGTTGAAGAGAATCTCATTGTCTTACCACATTTGCCAGCTTCAATTTGGTCGGTTAGTTCTTCTTCTACTTTTACTTTTATTGTGTTGTTTTTGGTAGATATTTTCGATCGTTTTGATTATTCCTAGAGGTATCTCCCTTGCATAGAGTAAGTGGATAACGTCTTTTAAGTTGACCCGGTCAAATGCCTTCTTAAGGTTCACGAAACACAGATATGCCGGTTTGTTGTATTCTAATAATTTTTCCTGTGCTTGCCTCATTAAAAATATAAATACATAGATACGAATTAAAAACTTAGTTGGATAATATAAAGGCAACATAACTTAGTTGATTGATGAATATCTATGCTAAGTTCACTGATATTATGATTATGCGAGTTTTAAATTCTTTTTAAATAAATAGTTAAATATATTTATAGATATGTGCTTGTGCATTGCTTAAATTGCTTTGCATAATTTAGACGCGAAAACTTACTTAACGGTTACACACCATTGAAATTAGATTTCGGAAAAACTTATAGACTGCCAACAAAAATGTACTGACCGAGACGGAACCACTGTACAACTTTGCTCTTAGAGCAGAAATACAGACTACAAGTAGCCAAGAAGGAGGCCAGAGAGACGCTTACAAGAGCAAAGCAAGTGAGGAAGAGAAAATATGATGCCAAATAATATATAAACCAGGAGACCAATGTATTGGTTAAGAACGAGTCGATCTCAGTACTAAATCCTTTGTTTTCAGGCCAATATAGAGTTACCGAAGATAAATCACCTAACATTTCATAAATAGAAATAATAAACACGTAATTATTCATAAGAACAATGTTAAACTGTATACTGATTGAAATACAGGGGGATATTGTGAAACGTAACAGTGGTTAAGAGAAAAAAATTGGTTAGTACTTGGAATTGGGATTAGGAGCAAGAGCATAAGGTAAAAATGAGTAGACATAAAATGCTACGTTTGCCCATTGCTTTATTTTTTTTTCGGTGGGAGATCTAGCGTCAAGGGAACAAAACTATTAAATTAATTAGTAACTCATAATTTGAATTTAGATGTTTTTTAGTGTAATTACATGGGTGCTATATTCGTAATTTTATATGTAACAAGTTTTAAACATAACACACTCACGCGTTATTATGTTATATTATAGGTACTATTTGTAAACTGACCCTTGAATGATTACCGTTTTTTTAAGGAAGGAGAAATGTAGTAAGAATTTCTGACTAGAATTTGTTACCCGACGCATTGTGACCTACCACAATTTTATTTTAATGCATATCGTAGATATAAACCGGCACCTATACAACTCGCGAAGTTGATCGAAGTTCAGCGAGTACGAGAGTGTAGACAGGTGCTTCATGCGACTTCGCTTCGTCTTGTTCTACTTCCGTTCTGTGTCGGTTTTTCGCGTTAAGTCAAAGGGTCTAAACCATCGAGCAATAAGACAAAAGAGGGAATGTAAAGGTAGAAGGGGTAAACATATTGATAGACAGGAAGTGCCATCTTGAGAGGCCACTTTAGACAAGGATAGACAGTCTCTTTCCTTGTTTAAGAAGTCAAATTTAGTTTGGTTATGTTATTGTTTGTCCCAACTGTCACATGAAATTTTATTTATATTGAAGTTTTTTACCAATTATGTCACTTTTTAGACTATTATCGTTAATATTTATTTAAAACTTTCTAGTCTGAAAAATATTTTATAGCTATTGTTAACAAATGTTGGAAAATTTAAATTTAGCGCCTTTGCATTTCCGGATGTGTCCGCCATCAGAGGCCACTTTTTTGGTCTCCTTTTTTAACGATTAGATTCCCTCTTTTGTCTTATTGCTCGATGGTCTAAACTTCGAATACGAAGTGTCACACTACCTTACTCGTCCCGAGTATGTAGAGGGTCACGTCGTCTCGATTAACTTCACTTCGACACTTCGTCCGAAAAACTTCGATCGAGAGTGTAGACAAAGTTTTAAAGTGGGAAGAGTAATAATTTTGGATGCTAAGTAAATGCATCATAACAGATACTGACACGTAATGACCAGCACGTAATAAAAAAAATTACGCTTCAGTTCTATAAAAATGTGTAATATCACATAAACCTTGTAAGTCAGTTGGCCGAGTTACCAAGGAAACGAATTAACAGACGTTATTTTGACAGATTAAAAATTATTAATCTGTCAGTGTAAATATAGTGGTAATTTAAATACAGATAAATAAAATGAGTTTATCAAATAGTGAAGATGAATTTAGTAGCACACCACCCAATATTACGCAGTTGTTGAATAATGTAAATTCATTTTCTGAAAACGTACTCTTGGCTTATTTTGGAGAAATCGCTAAGAAATTTAAACCATCCTCATTATGGGCCATATATTCCATGCTAAGAAGTGTTATAACTTTGAAAAATAATGTTAATATTGAAAATTACCTGAAATTGCGAGCTTATCTAAAAAGGCAATCAGAAGGTTTTAAAAACAAAAAATCTAAAATTTTACATCCTGATGAAATAAAACTTTTTTTAAATGGAGCTCCTGATGTACAGTACTTGTTAATAAAGGTATGTTATTTAAAAGTATAACATAAATGTGCCTACTTATAATACTTTTATTTTAAGGTTATTGCAATTATTGTCCTTATATGTGGAGCTTGTAGGAAACAAGAGTTAAAAAATTTTAAAATTTGTGACATTGATGATTTAAGTACCATGTTATTGGTTAAAATTCCTGATACGAAAACCAAAATATGTAGATCTTTCGTTATTTCCGAAAATGTCTATAAAATCTGCAAACAATATATAAAAATTCGACTACAGATTAGCGACCCGCAAATAAATCAATTTTTTCTTAATTATCAAAGAGGTAAATGTACGAAACAGGTAGGAGGATTAAATAAAATAGGCGGTGTTCCTAAACAAATAGCCGAATATTTAAAGTTACCAGATCCCAACATGTACACAGGTCGCTATTTAAAACGAACTTCTGCCACTATTTTGGTAGATGCCGGTGGTGATTTAATGGTTCTTAAACGACGTGGCGGATGGAAATCTTCAACAACGGCCGAAGTATGTGTCGATGAGTCAATAAATAATAAGACGTCAACAGCCAATAGAATTATAAATTCAATTGAAAGTAATTCACAGACCTTTACATACACTGAAAATACCAATGTTCAAAAAGAACACGTCATCTCACCATTCACCACGTATTATTGAACAACCGCTAAACTCGGATAAGGGTATGGTTATAAATAATTGCCAAAATTTTACAATTAATCATTATACATAAATGTTCAATTTAAATTGTTCCCGAATAAATAAATAAATAAAAGCTAAATAAATAAAAGTTACTTGTTATACTTTTTATTTTTATAAATAAAAATAATCGTAGAAAAAGTATAGTACACAACTTGAGTTGTAAGCTTATTACATGCTTGTCAAATTACTGCGCTCGCCGCTACGCGGCTCGCGCAACTTTATTACTCGCATGTAGTAAGCTTCTTACAACTCTCGTTATGTAATATACTAATTCTTGGTGAATGATGTGAATAAAACCCCTTAGAGTTCCAGTAAGAACAACGAAATTAACACTACTGATTTGCGCCAGTCATCTTATTCTCTGCCTTTTTATGATGTTTGTTCCTAGTTTCCATAGTAGTAGTCCATATATTTCCACAAGTTTGTTATTTGTCCCCATTCGTTATACATTTCATCACCGTATATTACATTTTTATTAATTTCTCATTCCCTAAGGTATCTTCAAATACCTCTGCAGTTTTATTTCTACCGTTTTCTTCTCTTAACTTACTTTCGACCAGTGATTAGAATCTACATATTTGCTCCTTTCATGGTGTGTACATTTATTATATTCGATGGTGGTGCCTTTGTGTATATATTTTCTAGTGATTCGCAATTAACTTATTAAATAGGTTTTACGACAGCAACAATTTCACGCCTTACTTATAACTATTTGCAAACCGACCCTGCATTAGTAGCAATTTAAATGCAACATTTAACAGACGGAAATAACGTTGTAGAAACGACATTAAAATGCAAAAAACAAAACATAAAACGTGCACCGCGAAAAAACAAGTGAGTCCGCAGGCGAAGAACCCATTATCAATTCTTTCATAATTGACAAAATGATATATAGTATTATAATAGTGACAAATTGTAAATGCTCAATACTTGTTATCGTGTTGCGGTTTTTATATAATTTAGTGCTGGAAAGTAAACCGTATTGGAGTTGTTTCGATATTTTTCGTAATGTTTAAATGTGAATTGTAAGACCGGTTTTATGCTGAAATTAAAAATGTTCTAAAAAAAAGAAGAAAACAGAGAGGATCGTATGGTAATCTTTAAGATCCTTTGTGGCTGCGCTTTCCTGCACGTCTTTTAGAAATAATTCAGCGTTGACTAATGATCCTAAGGTGATTTTTTTCTCCTCTACTCATGTGATCCAAATATTTATTTAATTGTTTAATGCACGGGATAACTCCATTAACAGTTTAAATTACAATATACAATATCACAGTTAGGATTCAAAGCTTGAAATTTCTTAAAAAATGAGAATAAAAATCTTACATACTGAAAAAACAAAAAAATATAACTAGAACAAAATTCAACAATCCCAATATACATATCACAAAGCAAGAGATATTTTCAAATGAGTTAAAGTTCAATTGAAAGTATTAAAATCTATAACATTTAATATCTCCATGTATCTATCGGAGACAATTTAAAAACAAGGACAACAATAAATACAGAGAGATAAACAACGAGATCAGGCAGAGGATAAAGCAGGCAAACGAAAAATGCTTTGAAGAGAAATGCAAAGAGATCGAAGACCTTCAAAATAAATATGATCTGTTTAACCTACACAAGAAAGTTAAAAGACTGGCAGGACTAAGACAACAAAATCCCACTACGGACGAAAAAGTACAAAGTTTTACTGACACTCTTGAACTAAATTTATAGTTCAGGCCTATTACAATGAGTGGTTAACATAGATTTTTATTTGTCTCCCCCAAAAGAAAAACGCAAGAGAATGCAGCGATTACCGCACCATTAGCTTGATGTCTCATATGCTAAAGTTACTACTTAAAGTCATCCATAACCGAATAGATCACAAACTGGACAAAGACGTTAATGATACACAATTTGGTTTCCGCAAAGGCCTAGGAACGCATGTTTTTTTGACTATAATAAAGCACTCGATAAAGTACGACATAAACAATTAAAGAATGTCCTGAAATCAAAGAAGATTGACTACAATGACCTCAGGATCATATCAAATTTATACTATAAACAGCGAGCAAAAGTACGTGTTAACGTACTTTTGCTCGCTGCTGTCAGAAGCGACAGAAGATCAACATTTCTTCTGACAGCTGTTGATCAACAGCTGTCAGAAGAAATTGAAATTAGATGTGGAGTGAGACAGAGATGCGTATGGCCGCCAATTCTTTTTCATGCCTACTCCGAAGAGATCCTGAAAAACGCTCTTGAGGGTGAAACAGCTGGAATAAAGGTAAATGAAGTTCCCATTATCAACATTAAATATGCAGACGACACTGTGATCTTAGCCGAAAACATTGAAGATCTTCAGAGACTGGTGACCACTGGAGAATAGCAGAGTATGGAAAAGAGTATGGTCTAACAATTAATGTTAAGAAGACGGAATTTATGAGAATATCGAAAACTCGAAAAAATAGCGAGAATCTTTTAATAAAACGGAACCAACGTGGAACAAGTGGACAAATATGCATATCTGGAAATAATGATTAACTCCACAAATGATTACATTCAGAAGATCAAAATCAGAATAGAAAAGACTAAAGTAATTTTCAAGAAATGGAGAAGAGTGCTATATACTAGTGATTTAAAACTGGAAATAATATTTAGGTTGGCGAGATGCTATGTTTTTTCGACTTTACTTGATGCAATGGAATCTTGGATCTTGAATGCGACATCAGTGAAAAAACTGGAATCATTTGAGCTGTGGGTGTATAGAACAATTCTGAAAATAGAACACGTGGACAGAACACGTTACAAACAAAGAGGTTCTGAGAAGGATGAATAAAGAAATGGAAATTTTAAATACAATTAAAACAAGAAAATGAGAATATCTGATACATATTACACGTGGAGAGAAATACACTTTGCTCCAACTGATTATGCAGGGAAAGATCCAAGGAAAGAGAAGCATAGAGAGGCGTAGAATGACATGGCTGCGCAACCTAAGAGAGTGGTACGGATGTACATCAAATGAACTTTTCAGAGCAGCCGTCTCAAAAGTCCGAATAGCTATGATGATTGCCGACCTCCGCCGCGGAGATGGCACTTGAAGAAGAAGATGTATATATCCAATAGGTTGTGAATAAGATAGGTTGTTCTGTGAAAGGAATATTGAAAACATTGTGGTAACTTAGAGCTTGATGGGGAACATTAAAGTTAATCTTGCTTAACAAGTTTGGACAATCAATAAATCCATGTATGATTATATATAAATATAGCTCCTGACATATCACGACGGTTCTTGAGTGAGGGTAAAGATAATTGTTGTTCGATTTTCATGATGTTCAATAGTAGTGTGGACGTGGTAAGCACAATATCTCAAAAATGTATGCTGGACTCTTTCTCAATACTGAACCGAACGAATACCGAAATAACTGACAGTATTTCAAAATAGTTCTAACTAAGCAACAATACACTAATCTTGTTGAATCAATGGAGACCTACTTGCCATTCCTAGTAACGAAACCAAGGAGTGTAGATTACCTTTATTGAAATACAGTTTATGTACTCACAGAAAGTAAGCTTCCCATCGAAAATAACATCCAAATCCCGATAGATTAATACCTATATATAATATATAATAGCTTAATATATATTAAGCTATCTATACGTTTCCAAAATTCCAAGTCATCTCCCAACATTTAGGAAACAGGAAGTAATATCGTTAACGAAGATATTAAAACGAAGTACATAAGAGTAGCCTCCTTGAGTAACTCCAGATACTATCAGACAGATGATAACCTATCTTGACCCTTTGACTTCTCCCATATATGGAGTTTTTAATCCATTTAACAAACCTTACATGGAAGCCTACATTAATTAATTTGCCCAAAAGTATTTGGTGATCTACACGATCAAATACTTTGGAAAAATCTGTGTATATTGCAACTACCTGTTTACGGTCTTCCATATGAGATAATAATATCAGATTAAGAGCAAACGAAGTTTGTTGCAGTGGATTGTTTGCTATAAAAACTATGTTGTGATTGAGATATTAAGCCTTTAGATAACCAAAAAAGTTGCTTTGCTATAAGACAGTCGAAGAGTTTATAGATTGCAGATCGTATACAAATGCACGGTCATTTTCAATATTGTCTGACCATTTCTAAATATAGGAACAACATAATTTTCTTTTCATGAAGAAGGAAACATAGAGGTTTTCAGAGATCTGTTAAACAATATAATAAATGGCATTATAAGGGTACAGTCACACTTTTTTAATAAAAAATTAGGCACACATATTTTATTTTCAATAGTTTTCTGAACACAACATTTCTATCATTATTTGTACATTAAAATTTTCTATTGAACGCTATGAAGCAGACGATGTAAAGGTCTTAATAATTAATTAATAAGAATTTTTGAATAAGAACATTAAAAGCAAATAGTGCTTCTCTTGTTCGTACACCGAACAAACTTTACGTACACTTTCTTGTTACGAAAGCCTAATGACAGTCACTTAGTTTGGAGTGTTTTATCAGACTAATTGTTCGGTAGTTTTTGCATTTCGAACATTTCTTGAGGGATGATTTCTGTTGTGTACATTTGTTATGATTTGTACGTTACTGTGGTGCTAACTCCTTTCAATTGAGACAAAGGTGACATATTTCGGCACAATTTCAACATCTGGGTTCACATTTTTTCAGAACACTGTCTCGAATGATTTTCTTTTAATATTTTTTTAAGAATCCTTTTGTTCGTGAATGATGTTATACAACATACAAATAATCACCGAACGGACTATATTTTCTTTGCTAAATGGGTGTTACATTCTCAGAATTACACAGTAAATGTCTACCTTTCCTAGAAACGAATTAAAAATGTCCAATAACTAAAATGTATTATTGAACATCTGCACACTGTATAACTTCAAATCGAAGAGTACCCTAATTCACAAGAAACCAGTCACAAGTGGAGACTCGAGAAAGAAAAAAGAAGAAAAGGACGATGAGTAAAAAGTCGCAAAGACGCGTTAATCTTATGTAGATTATTTCGAGTGGGATGTACACTGGCAGACAGAGGAACTGTTCAAGTGGCCTTTAGTAATACTCTAAACTTAAATTACAGGTATGGATTCAGTTATTTGCTGTTCCAAAAATATTTTGCTATAATTTTATATTGATATATTATAAAAGAAAGTAGATTTTAACAATATTTATTTTACGTAGTATACAGTTTTATTGTGAATTACTGCCAAATCGACAAGGAGAAAAGATACACGTGAATGTAAGGACTGCAAGGTAACAGTTAGTGAGACAGTAAGTCAACAACATAAGTTCCTTGTACTGGACATTATAACCGAAACTAAAACCAAAATATCGGAGTGGATCAATGCAGGATTGACGTTAAAAGATGAGAAAGGTGGTCTATTCAGAGCATAGTAGAAAAAATGTGTTGGAACAAGAAAGCACATCCTAATACAATTTGGAGAAATATGGACAGGATTATTGGAAATGCCAGTGATCAAACGAAGTTCAAGAAATAATAAAGGAGAGAGAACTATATAAACAGCAAGTGGCAAGAAAATAGGTCGGACACAGATTTTCAAAACTATACGGTTGCCAAAAAGGAAGCGAAAGTACTAGTAGTAATAATCGTCAGTTTTCTACCTGGGTGTCGAATGTTTTAAGACACTTAATTGGAACGCTGATCTACGAAATACCCTAAACAGGATAAGAAACAGATCCAGACTCCTTACACACATATAAAACATTTACAAGACCAATTATCGAATACAGAGCGAAAATCTATACTCCGCTAAATAAAAGCTCAATCAAGTCATGACCACCGAAATAAAAATCCTAAAAACCTAACCTAAAAATATCATGGATAAAAACCGTTAGCGTCAGTATTAATCCATCAACTAGCAAACATACGTACACTTTCTTGTTACGAAAGCCTAATGACAGTCACTTAGTTTGGAGTGTTTTATCAGACTAATTGTTCGGTAGTTTTTGCATTTCGAACATTTCTTGAGGGATGATTTCTGTTGTGTACATTTGTTATGATTTGTACGTTACTGTGGTGCTAACTCCTTTCAATTGAGACAAAGGTGACATATTTCGGCACAATTTCAACATCTGGGTTCACATTTTTTCAGAACACTGTCTCGAATGATTTTCTTTTAATATTTTTTTAAGAATCCTTTTGTTCGTGAATGATGTTATACAACATACAAATAATCACCGAACGGACTATATTTTCTTTGCTAAATGGGTGTTACATTCTCAGAATTACACAGTAAATGTCTACCTTTCCTAGAAACGAATTAAAAATGTCCAATAACTAAAATGTATTATTGAACATCTGCACACTGTATAACTTCAAATCGAAGAGTACCCTAATTCACAAGAAACCAGTCACAAGTGGAGACTCGAGAAAGAAAAAAGAAGAAAAGGACGATGAGTAAAAAGTCGCAAAGACGCGTTAATCTTATGTAGATTATTTCGAGTGGGATGTACACTGGCAGACAGAGGAACTGTTCAAGTGGCCTTTAGTAATACTCTAAACTTAAATTACAGGTATGGATTCAGTTATTTGCTGTTCCAAAAATATTTTGCTATAATTTTATATTGATATATTATAAAAGAAAGTAGATTTTAACAATATTTATTTTACGTAGTATACAGTTTTATTGTGAATTACTGCCAAATCGACAAGGAGAAAAGATACACGTGAATGTAAGGACTGCAAGGTAACAGTTAGTGAGACAGTAAGTCAACAACATAAGTTCCTTGTACTGGACATTATAACCGAAACTAAAACCAAAATATCGGAGTGGATCAATGCAGGATTGACGTTAAAAGATGAGAAAGGTGGTCTATTCAGAGCATAGTAGAAAAAATGTGTTGGAACAAGAAAGCACATCCTAATACAATTTGGAGAAATATGGACAGGATTATTGGAAATGCCAGTGATCAAACGAAGTTCAAGAAATAATAAAGGAGAGAGAACTATATAAACAGCAAGTGGCAAGAAAATAGGTCGGACACAGATTTTCAAAACTATACGGTTGCCAAAAAGGAAGCGAAAGTACTAGTAGTAATAATCGTCAGTTTTCTACCTGGGTGTCGAATGTTTTAAGACACTTAATTGGAACGCTGATCTACGAAATACCCTAAACAGGATAAGAAACAGATCCAGACTCCTTACACACATATAAAACATTTACAAGACCAATTATCGAATACAGAGCGAAAATCTACACTCCGCTAAATAAAAGCTCAATCAAGTCATGACCACCGAAATAAAAATCCTAAAAACCTAACCTAAAAATATCATGGATAAAAACCGTTAGCGTCAGTATTAATCCATCAACTAGCAAACATAGACTCTATCCATGATAGGATACTCAATCTAAGTAAGAGATACGTTTTCTCCACAATAAATGGCTCGAATACCAGAGCAAAGGAGGTCGTCAAAAAGGCACGCCACCGTAGAGGACAAGTACTCACCCAGACTTACAAAAACCAAAGTCCCATTCCCGCCCGCTAGGCTTCTAAACACAGCGGGCGACGAATTTATTAATGAGTACTGATATGATGATATTGGAATATGATGATATTGGAATATGATGATATTAGAAACAATCCCACTAAAATACCGCAGGCAATAGACTGTACTTGCCAAAAACGCTGATCTCATAGCCCTTCTTAACAACCCTGAGACCTGTGTAAATGATAACTGCATGGAATAGACAGTAAATGGTAAATTGTGACAACCTTGTAATAATCTACAAAAAAAATCATAATTTTATTAAAACCCCCCACCTCAGCAAGAACTGCGATCTAACACTGCCCAAAAACCTAGCTTTCACCACACCTTCCAGCCCAAAACTACATTACTCTTAATTCCCTTACTCAAACCCCCCGCAACAAAAAAGGGGACAGCTTTCCTTAAAGGGACGAAAACCTATTTCGAGGTTATCATAATGTTTTGTCATTCAGCAGTACAAAAAGCTAAAGCAGAAGTGTACACAAATCTATACGATCAACTTAATACCAGGAAAGGTAAAATAAAATAGCCAAACAGCAAAAATTTCAATTAAATTAGATGTATTCGAGATGAAAATAATAAAATACAAAAATAATGTCAAAAAGCGATGGAAAAAGTACTTTGGGGATAGTTCAAGCATTAGTTGCAACAGCTGCATACGGTTGTCAGCAGAATGGCCATTCAGTATCAATTCAAGGAATTTGTTGCGGGATTTTATTCTTTTAGACTTCTATTCTCTGAATGCAAGTCAATACTGTGGAGAATGTCACTGAGAATTATAATTGGATGGTCTTATTTGCCTTCCCTATCACAGTATCCCAGCTGATTAATAATATGATTTTCGCTTGTGAGCATCTAATACAAAATTAAACTTTCTCAGCTTTAACGCAGTGATGTTATAATTATAGTTTTTTTATATGCTTTTTACTTGCCGCTTCTTAATCCTTTATTTTTTTTTTCTAGGTACGTAAGAGAACAGTTTTACCACTTTTTGTTTTCGGTAAGAAATTTTAAATATTTCTGTCAATATCAATACAATCAGCCAATTACCAAGTTCAGTACCGTAGTTTAGGTATAAAGTGTTAATTTTATGTTTAATTTTGGACGTAAAATTTTTAATGTTACATATATTTTTATAAAATAAAACAGGAATGATCTATTTTACACTCTGTTTAGGGCGATCAAAGTTGTATTTTGATATTGGAATTTCAGACAGAATTAAATATCATTATGCAAATAACAGTAAACAATGAGTATAACGAACAAACAATTAATAAAACTTTAAATCAAAAACTATACTAGAAAGCTATGAAATTAGTATTTCCACCACCAGAGAAAAAACCCAGTACCTTCTGTTCGATTACATATACAGGCAAAATACAACAAAAATAGCCAAACACATAAAAAAGAAAGGAATAACACCAGCTTTTGGAACAAATAACAACTTAGGCATATATATTAAAAACAACAAGAATCAAAATAAAAAGCACTTACACAGTGGTGTATACAAACATAAAATTTGGCGACTGTTCAAAAACTTACATCGGTCAGACTGGTAGAACTTTTAACACACGAATGGCAGAACATAAAAGGGCTTTTAATAATAGAAAAACAGATTCTACATACGCACTTCACCTTCTAGATCATAATTATTTTTTTAATGTCGAATTTCAAATTCTCAACATCCGAAATAAATGCCTTAAGCTATCTTTATTAAAATCTATGGAAATTAACAAATTAAAAAACACAGACATAATTCTAAATGACCAACTTGAGACAAACAGTTCTCCCATTTTCAACGTATTTCGTTAAACACTATAAATTGTAAACACATTCAAAAATAGATTACTTGAGAAAGGCACTCTGCCGCAGCAACTGTAGTGATAAGCTCTTGTTATAGTCTAATTTATAATACAGTATCTTATTTGTTTTATGTAATTGCTATATATTTTTATTATTTCTTAAATTTTGGAAGAAAAAATCAAATCGTTACAAAAAAAAGCCGTTGTGGCCCTGTTTTTTCGTCAAGACTACTCCAAACACATAATAGACGACTTAAAGACCTGATGGTCGATTCTATTTACCATAACACTTGCTTTTTGTGGATGTTGTTTGTTCATGATCTTGTCCGCGCTCTCAATACGTGTGATGTTCTTTTGTGAGTGTCTAAGACCTTAGATTAGGGGTATTTAGCACCCTTTCGCTCCAGCGCCTACAGAAAATTCTTACGATGTATAAAATAGAGTTATATGTCACGTATGTAAGAATTTGTCATTAGAACGCTTTGAACTCGAGAGACTTACGAGCTTTGATAAATAATCATGGGGTCAAGACAAAAGTACAAAAATCTTCATAGAGGACTGCTGCGATATATTAAGTTTTCTATTTAATTTACTTGTATGCTAGTATAATGTTTGATTTAAATAATACACAATAAAAAATATTTTTTTTGCAGTTTCAGTATAAAATTTCATTTATGCACATGGCGTAATTTGCAACAAAATTTAGCAACTTAAATTGAAAATTCCCGAAAAATTCGGAACAACGTTTTTTTTTAAACTTCACTCAATAAATTAGTTTAAACATTAGACATTTTTTAAATATATTTCTTTATTCATATTTATATAGGTATTGTTATATTTCACATCCCAGTTGTTTCTTCCTGGAGAAAATTCTTCACATAAGTAACTCATTTGTCAATAGTTGCAATAGTTGTGGATTACTCTCGTCAATATTTAGAGAAAGTGCATGGCATCTTCATATAACTTTAAATTGGAACTTTCTTGACAATCAGTTCCATAATGCGTTTCTAATAGTTTGGCAATACCCTGGGTCTTTTTTTTGTCACTTACTCTGCCAGCTTCAAATTTGTCAGGATAATCGAACGAATGTTTTCCGTTCTTACAAATGTCCTTTGGAACATCAATGGAAGTATTATAGTTGACTTTGCCCTAAACTTCAATTGTATTATTATTTCGCTTCAAAATCCTAAAGCGTTTGCACTGTTGAAATTGAAATTGCCAAGCTCCTTATGATTTAATGACTTCTGATAGTGAGGTTTTCCAATAGAATGCATCCCAGTCTTTATATCGACCAATTATAGTATATGTGTATAGTTTATGTATAGTGGCTCTGGATATTCGTTATAGTTTCCGATTTCCATCAGAAATACAAAAAACTATTTGGCGGCATAAAACTGTGTCCTAATACTGGGAATATTAGTTCAATACAGCGAATATCAAGTTCAATTAGGCGCCTTATTATGGAGAAAACTTGCAAGCATACCTATCATTGTAATATTTTTCTTTTATCTTTGAAAAATGTATGTTTTGATAATCTATGGAACAACGCTGAAGCTATAACAATTGAATTTTTTGGCAAATCTAAATCGTTCCATAGATAAGCTGAAACAGTGTCAGAGTTTGGTATTAGAGGTACCATTTACAATAAAAAAATTCTAAAAATTATATTAGGAAGAGAAGTAAGCTCTTTGATAAGGTAACTTCGAATGATAAGTGTTTTTGACAATCCAATTGAAACCCCTCTCTCTGCCTGCTGTTAGTTTTAAGAATTTTGTAAAATGCTTTTACTTTAAGTTTTTGTAATTCCTCTAAAACATTAAGTTCTTTTTTTTTTGTTTTTCATATTTTTCCTTCCTTAACTTTTCCTTATATCACAAACAAAGAGAGCATGCGTCTGTAATAAGCGTTCCAAAACCTATATTAGAGTGCTTTGCTGTGTTGCTAAGTTCCTTAAACATAAAAGAGCTGTGCACTGATATGATGTAAATTTTAAAGAGCTGTCTTATATTAAGATCACATGGTAGATAGGTAGATCATCTTTTTTTTACTTGACTCCTGCAGTTAGGCGATTCCAGACATTTAAAACTCTCAATAAATTACTCATAGATAACTTTTATTGATTATTTTTTTCTAGTCAGGCAAACGAGGTCTGAACCTGAAACTGAATTCTATCTTTTTTCACCCCCAAAATTTGCATAAAGGCTCTTCTGCATACACTAATCCATTCGCCACCTTGCTTTGGTAATCTGTAATTTATTGATATCTCTTTTTGAAAAATTTTGCGGCTCAATTATCCATGGTCGTCTTCTTCTTCTCTGCAGAATCTTAACCTCACAACATTTTAATATGAAAGCATCTTGTTATGAACAAATTTCAGATTACTCATAGTTGGCAAATTGCTCTTAAAGAAATTGTCTTTATGAACACATCTTGGTTTTTTGGGTAAATCTTTAGCTTAATATCTAAAAATAAAAATGATTAGTTCGATGCATTGAAATATTATCTAGTTCTATATGCTTACCTATTTTTCGTAGCGACTACTTTTTTGTGTTTTGCACACTTTACGATTCTTTTCATTATGATTCCATTACTATCTATCCACTACGACAAAATAAAAGGAAATTTACGTAAACCTATTTTGAATAACATCCAAATAACACTAGTAACATTACATGGTTAGAAGTTGCCACATGCTAGTTCACGGGAACGGGTAAATCACGTGTCAGTCAAACGTTTCGCCATTGGTTAGGCCGAATTTGGCGGTCTTTGCAACTAAATTTTTTTGGTCAATGCGGGTTTTGCAGCTTACGCGTATTTTCTTTTTTAAATTACTTCGATTTAAGGTAAAATTTGCACCTAAATTAAATTTCAACATGTATATAAACATAAAGAACAAAATTCCCGTAAATTCTAATTTCACAAAGATGTGACTTGGCGGGTTCTTCATTTATACCCCTCATTATATAATGGAACATAAGGATACAATTAAAAACAAAATTTGAATGTTTTTAAGTGACTCCCGCCACCTTTTGGCTCGTTTTGGTCAAAATAAGAAGACATTTGTGCACTAGTTCATCTTGTTCTTCTTAGAGTGTTGTTTCATTTTAAAATTTGACTATTAACTACTGTATATGGTGGGAATAAATGGCGTAAATTATGCCAATTTGCTGTAAACTTATAAAGAAACGACAACCTAATTATCGACCAATCCTTGTATTTCTGCAACAATTTTCTACAACAATTCTTCTATTAATTATATTTGTATCTTAATATGTTATATTTTTATCTTATTCCTGGAATATGAGAAACCGTGTCGTGGTACTAGGTAAGGCGGAAGTTTTGTGGACAACAAATTAAATCACTTTTACCGAAAATTATAGCGAAATCCGGTACATCGGCATCATTTCTGAAAGAGGATGCAAATGCTGCGGCCAACGGAAGAGGATGATTTTGATTTATTTTAAATTTTAAATAAACAAAAATATCGGAAAAAACCGCATATAATAAACAACCATTTAACGGAAACTGCAACTATGAGTGGATTATAATTTTTATTGATAAATTTAGTAAATTTTTAAAATTAATTACGGAAATGGTTTTATTTGTTTTCTATGAAATGTATGAACTGAGACGCCGAATATACAAAAATAAATGCCGAAAGCAGCACAATTCGTCAAACTTGTATGATTGTATGAATTGGTATCAATAGACTGTTATAACGTTATTTCTGTATGTCTTACGTCTTTAGACAACCGGAAAGATACAAACTACAAACTCACACACGGAAAGCCATCGAATGTGTCCTGCTATCCTGACAACAGCCATCTATTTTGGTAGCCCTCAACGTTTTCTGTCTTTTTCTGTATGCCCTACATCATCAGACACTCGGGTAGGTACAAACTCACACAGGTGAGTAGTGTAGGTACAAATGACTGTCGTTTTCTGTCTTTTTAGGCTGTACGAAATGTGTAAAAGTTTAGACACACATGGAAAGTTTGACGAATTGTGCTCCTGTTGCCGTTTATTTACATATTCGGCGACTCAATTCATCAAAAGCAAAGCTCTTGCTGAAATTTGTAAATGTTTTACACATTTCGTACTGCTCAAAAAGACAGAAAACGACAGTCGTTTTCGTTTAACGCTACCAAAATAGGTGGCCCTTTTTACATCGACTACTGGAGAAGTGGAAATAGCAGGACACATTCGATGTACAAAGGCAGGTTGTGTGTTGTTTTACTATGCTGTTTAACCTTTACTCTAAAATGCTATTAATGGAAAATACATTTTTAATATAAGATATGCAGATGACACTGTCCTACCATTTGATCCAGTTGCAAAATTTCAGAGAGTCTAAATAATTAGTTTCCACTGAATCTAATATTTGCCCTACTTTTTCATTAGTTATTCATCAGGCGATTTCATTGTCTTGTTGCTTTTATACGTCATTTTCTCATTTTATCCTAAAATAAGTCAGACGATATTTATTCAGTATTTTTAAAGAATTTTCAAAAGAAAAAAATATATAGGGTAATCTAATGGAAATAACAAAGTTCATTATATTTCCAGAAAATCGAAAAGTCTGACAATACTGTAAATATTACCGTAAGATCGGCCGCATTAAAAACCCTTACAAATATAAATCGTGCAAACTGTTAAAACTACTGAAAAACAAATTTAAGAAGCCAAACCTTTACCAATGATATCACGTTTAGTAGGTGATTAGTTGAGTTCCGTTTTAACGACAAATCGAAATATTAGTAGGCAGTACTAAAAATATATTTTTGCCACAAAAAAAGCTTCGCTCAGATATTATTACTCCACTAATTGGTGACTGATACCTCACTGCCTTCGGTACTAGTGACTAATGAAAACAAATGTACAGTGTAGTTACCGCCCAAATAAAAATTTTACAATGGAATGGATAATCTTTTTAAAATAACAATTGCAGAAATTTTTGATAATATTAGCCTCTTATATATTTTTTTATACTTTTTTTAAGAAGTGAAGTTAGGTTAATAGGTTTATATGACCTTGGTTCCTTTAAAGGACGTTTTCCAACCTTAAAACTGAAATATTTAAAATCTAGCCTAAAATGGAACTCATCTTGAATATTTTTCTTATTGCACCAAACCTGAACTTTTTGATGTTTTTGATGTATGTTAATGATGTATGTTTGCAGTAAATGTTGTAACATTAAAGTGAGAATTTCATACGCATTCCATACTTCCTTCTGTAGTTTCTGTAAAATCCTTGTTTAAGTAGTCCAATGCCTATTGTAGTGATCTTTTGAAATATCTCTTCGAATGCGTTTTGCAGGTACCTCCATTAGTGGTGTGTACTGGAGCCTTTCTTTGATTGTTGCAGTTGTTACTCGTTCTTCCCATGTTGATCCATCGATGATCCTATCATGATGTTTCTGTTGCTTCGAGTTTCTTCCAGTTGTACTCCACGATGGAATTCCAAACTGGGACAGCGTACAGTATTACTAATTTAACATAGGCCTCGTATAATTGAATCTTCTTGGCCTTCGATAGTGGGCTAGCCCTAAAAATATAAGGAAGTATTAGTTTTTTAGCAGCATTTGCTTTTATGTTGGTTTTTTGGATATATAACTGGAAGTTTACTCTTTGTCGAGGCGGACTCCTAAGTACTTGGCTGATTCTCCTGATTGGATCCTGTTTTCTCCTACTGTAATTTCTAGCACTGTTGGACTCGTCTCCTGAGTAAACATGACGAATTGTGTCTTCTCTGCGTTGATTTTGATCTTCCATTTTTAGATGTATTTCGTGATTTTTTCCAGGTGATTTTCTATGTTTCGGACTATTCTGTCGTCCTTTTCTGTTGCATACACCTCCGTATCATCTACATAGAGAGCTGTAGATGTTCTTGAATCTGTTGGTAAATCTGAAACAAATATGTTATATAAAATGGGCTAGAGAATACTGCCCTGAGAGAAGTCCTTTCTTGAATTTATTGGGTCTTCCACATCTTTTGGTCAGCTGAAAGTTCTATTAGTTTAATAAGTGTCACAAATATTAACTAAATAATGAGGCAATCTAGCTCTGTCCATCTTGCAGATGCATGCTTTCTTTCAAATCGTGTCATATGCCTTCTCGATGTCTAGGATGGCCATTCCTGTTCTTTGTCTTCCGTTGAATCTTATCTTCGTGTCGCTGATGACTCTTGCTAGTTGAAGTTCGCAGTTTCTTCCACTTCTAAATCCGAATTGTTCCTCCTGAATTATTCTTCTTTTTTTTTGCATGTTTTATCAGTCTTCTGCAGGTGATTTTTACCAGGACTTTTACAATCATTTCTAGTAGTGATATTGGCCTGTAGCTTTCCGGTCTTCTTCGATCTTTTCTTGGTTTTAGTAGTGGGATGATTTTGGCGTGTTTCCAGTTACTTGGAAAGTGTCCTTTTTCCACACAGTACTTGTAGATATAGCACAGTTGTACTATAATCTTCTTTGGTACTTCCGTTAGGGCGATGTTGTGTATTCCTTCTGATCCTGGTGCTTTGCTTTCTTTTAATTTTCTAATGATTTTGGCGACTTCTGTTGGGTTGGTGTAGTCTTGTTCCTAACTAAACTAAAAACTCATTTCTTCTTTTAATCTTTTCGTATTCTTTGTTGACTTTCTCTATGGTTCCTGCATCCGACTTGTTTTGGTTTTGCCTTTGTGTTGCTGCCCTTCTTCTAGAAATTGCGTACACTTTTCCTTATGTTTCGAAGTGTGTTCGCTCGTCGTCTATGACTTGGGGTATCTTTTGTTTTCCTTTTCGTTTGGCTTTCAGCATTTTCCATACGTTTTCATGGTTTTCTTCAGCTTTCCTGATGTTGATGTGCCATTTGTTCTCAGTAAGACTTCTGAGTCTTACTCCTGCTATTTCCACTATTACACAGTGTAAGCTATTATTTCCTTACAGCTGAAAAAATCACTGCCCCTTATTTTTGTAGACGACTGTCGTTTTCTTCTTTTTTGCTGTTTGGAGTCAATAAAAGGGATTGTTAGAAAACTATTTTTCAATTACTCGTGCTTTTAATATAGATTTATATATATATATATATATATATATATATATATATATATATATATATATATATATCTATATATATATATATATATATATATATATATATATATATATATATATATATATATATATATATATATATATATATCTATTCCAAATAGCCATCTTATTCCAAATAGAAACATTATCGTTTTTAGGTAAATTACTTAAGTCTACTTAAAACGATGACGGTTTTTTAGATCTAATTATAATCTAACACACTTTTTAATCCTCATAATATAGGTCATAAAATTATGCACATAAGAATAATAAAATAACACATTTCTCACTGAAAATTCTATTTATAAAATGATGAACCAACTCTTGAATTTTGTAAGGTCTGCTTTTCATTTGGATAATAATCGTTCCTGAATGTATATTTTTATGTTTACAGATTCGCAACAAAGTTAACTGGTAGACGCTGCCGATTATTTTGATAAAAAAAATGGGAATATCCAATCTTTTGTTTACATTTGGATGTAAACCTCAATTGAATGTGTGTTTCGCGAAATCATTTCAATTCCGTCAGGGTTAATAACCGAGAAATTTTCGAGAGTTTAAATATTTATACGATGTAGTTTTGGGCTGGATTCCGCATGGAGATACATCAATGATTCGAGTGCTGTTTTTCTATCAGCATCTGCTGACGTTTTGGTGCTATATGCACGAAATCCCATTTCAATAATCAAAAAGTCAATTTAGTTTTATACGACTATCTGAACATATTTATTCTATTTTGTTTGTCCTTTTTTATAACGTTTATAACAATAATGGCTTTAATTAAGCACTTCCTATCTTTAAAACCCTTAATTACTAACATATTAAATTTATCACGTTTACTGATTTTTTTGGCACCACTTTTTAGTTGTTGTCTTGAAATGTACTAATACAGGGGTTTCTAAAGTTTTTTCAACCCCACCTTTTGATGAAATAAAAGCTTCTCACCCCCTCCCCCCTTAACAATAAATTGTATCGACCTAGGACCAAAACAAAAAAAGCAGTATTACATTGAAAACAAAACATGTATTTATAATTTATGTGTTTATAAGATACAAAAATATCAGTTTTCATAGATTAGGTTGGTTAGTCAGAAGGATGGGCTTACAATAGTGTGCCCATTCGTAGCTGCACAACGCAAGTCAATAGCAGCATCAAGTTTATTCAAATACTTTGTTTTAATTGCCACCAGTGTTGAAAATGCTTTTTTGCACAAATAGATGCTTGAAAAAGGCAAATATAAATGAAAGGCTTCCTTCAAATATTTGAACCAAAATGAAGGATTGTCCATTATATCAAAATTGTTTTTGGCAGGGGCATCATGTTTTATTTGCAAACCGTCTTCTTGAAGTGATTCAGGCAGAGAGTCTATGTTGATGTGAAATAGGTCAGTTGATATTTCTTTTTCATCAATTCTGATCAGATACTATTGTCGTAAGTATTTCTGGAACTCGTCAATTGAGTTCTCCAAATGGTTTTCCAAATGGTTGATTTTTACCCATTAGGTAGCGGCTCTTGGTCGTTGGTATTAATGTTGAAAATATTGGGGCCTGTAGACTACCTTGCAGGCTGCCTTTGAATGTTTAAATGGCGTTTTTACGTTGATATTTTAATTTTCAAACTTGATGCTTCATAAATGACCTTAAAGCGTGTTTCTTCTGAAATTGACTCTACTTTATGGAAATTTGAATAATTGCAGGGGTTTGCTAATCTTTTACGCCTCCAAAGTTACAATTTCTCAATATACATCTTGATCGTATCACGATGAGTAACATATTTGAGTCTCCACCCTGCAGTTTTAGGTTAAGGCAAGTTAGGTTCAAGTGTAAAGGTCTGAAATAGCCAATTACTTATATAATGTTTTTTGAAGGCCACACTTAGTTTATTTTGCTTTTGATGTTCCAAGGAGGTGATTACTTCATCTCGAAGGTCAAATAATCTTGCCAACATGTTTCCTTTTAAGAGCCATCGTACTCCTATGTGAAATAGCAGTGTTTTGTGATTACTTCCTAAATCTTTCAAAGTTTTAAACAGTTGAGTATTCAACGCACTGTTTTTTATGTAATTCACTACTTACTTTAATAGACAACATTAAGACAGCATTTAGTTCATTTGGAAGGGATTTTGTTGCCAAGGCTTGTCTATGTATAAAACAATATATCTCAGTCACATTAGCATTTTTCTTCCTTACTAATTGCACAAAGTTTGAGCGAGAACCAAGCATTGAAGGCGCGCAATACAGTTGGACATATGTTTTGCCAAGAGAGTTCATGTTTGTCAAAAAAGTCTGACAATGCTTTCATAACATCAATAGCTTTTGTTGTGGTCTCTGTAGAAAAGAGTAGCTCGTCTTTCATTCTTTTGTTTTCAATATACTGAACATAAACAACTAACTGAAAATATTGTGCTTTGTCTCTAGTCTCGTCTAGCTGAATAGCAAAAATTGGCAATTATTTTACTGCATCAACTACCTGGTTTTGTATATCTTCGGCCATATCATCAATGCTACGTTCTATAGTATTGCCAGAAAGAGGTATTTGAGATAACTTTTTACCTGAATTTACCTGATTTACCTGAATTTAATTTAATGTTCAACTTGTCTCGCGCCCCCCTCCTGACATGTCCTCATGCCCTAGGGGTGCGCGCCCTCCAGTTTTGGAACCCCTGGTTTAATGGAAAATGGGAAAAAGACTGCCTGATTCGTTTGTGAAGAAATTAGGGTAGTACATGTTTCCCTTAATTTTTGACATATTGTCTGTGCCAGTACCACAGTGTCTCCTGCGTATATTGGGTTAATAATCACAATTCCGTTGATTTTGACATTCTCTGGCCGTTCCCTTAGAGATTCTTTAATACTGTGTTCCAAATAGGCGTTAAAGAGAAGTCAAGACAGGAGACATCCCTCCTACCGTCCTCCTCGTTTTATACTGGCATAGTTGGCTGGCTCATGGAAAATGCGCTGGAAAATGAGCCTCATCAGGAAAGATAATTTTCGATGAAAATTTAGGTCCGTTTTCATTTCCTAGTGAGTCCATTCATCAAATACACGTCGTTATCTATAGTATTTACTTTCAGCTCATGTCCTTCTTCAGTTGAATTTCTATTGGTGTTGGCTCAAAATATTCGCCACGTTGTGGTCTGTGAAATGCTGAGTTCTTGTTAACGACGTGAAATCGAATTCTATTGACTACTGTTACGAAGAGTGGCGATGTTTATGGTGGATCTTGAGTTTCGTTAAGTTGGTTGATATTGGTTGATTGTTTACTGAGCCATTTGACTCAAATTTTTCCACCACATTCTTTAGCTCTCTATCTGACAGTACTATATAAAGTATTTGACATTATAATTTGCACCTGGTAATAAAACAATACCCTTAAAGATTATCATTCCCGCAAGTTTATATTAGTAAAATTATTTGATTGTTTGTGAATGGTTTGATTTTTATACATATATATTTCAGCTTATTTGAACAAACTGCTATTCCCAGTGTACACTCCAACTCGTTTAAACACAAACTTCCCGCCTACTACCATATTCAGAAAGGCAAAAAGCAGTGTGATCCCAACAAATATCCTGTTAATTCCATTAATTTAATTGGTATTCCTTGAATTGTTGATTCTACTTTTAAAAACGACACGCAGATTAATTCGTCGACAGAGGGGGAGGACGTTTGATTTCCTTACAATAAAAACCCTTTAATTATGCATGTTCCGTTCGGTTCGTTCTTTTGTTTCATTCGTTTAGCAGAGAATTAATTATATGTTTATTTATCCAACAGGTCTTGTTAATTTGTCCGTGTTTCCAATTATACCACTGTATCGTTCAGAAAGTCGATAAAATCATAATAAAGGTTTTGCAAAATTATCACCAATATTATTATTGTCATAGAGTATGAAATCATGTGATTTTGAAAGTATATGAGTTAGAAATCGAAATGTTAAATATTTTTATATAGCCGACAACTATCTGATCCACTAATAGTAACTGTGCAACGAACAACTAAAATAATATATATTGCCAAAATAAAAATGTGTCTTTACAATTATTACAAAATGAAAAACGTAAACAAAATATGTCGTCATCAAAGTGAGTGATTTGTTGAGGCTGTGAGTATTTGCTGTCACGCTAATTCCCACGTTTTGAATATGAAACAAACCAAAAAGTTTTTCTAACTAGATGGTTCGTTCAACGATCGACAGCATATTTTCATATTTGTGTATTTTAACAGAAAAAAATTTATTTTTTGTTGCAGCAAATATCAGATGTGTGTGTGCGATTTGATCTGGTAGATTTTTTCTCGTTGGATTGAATTTAGCAAATCTACACGATTGCCGCAATGTATAATGAAATTAGTTTAAGTGATAGCAGTCAATGTATTGTCAATGTTTATTTTAATCCAGATTTAAAATGATTTTAAATATAGAAAATGATAAAAATTCGTGAAACTGTTTGATGGATGTCTTTTTTTATCTCCTTCATAAACATTTGTCTATTATTTCTATATTTGTCTTCTAATATTTCTAGCTATCTCTCCATTTTGTTTACATATTAGTTTTACTTCTGTTTTTACCATAACAGTATGTTTTATTTTTGTCTGTCTTATTTCTGATATTTTCAATTTGTCTGGTCTGACTCGCTTACAGCCTTCATTAAGCTAGGCTTCTCCCTTCTTAATGTCTGTTTTCCCTCTGTTTTTCTCTTCTATTTGAATTTACCCTCCATTATTTTTCTAAATCTGTGGTTTTCAAAGTGTTGGTCGCGATCCCCTGATGGTTTCCAAAACGAAAAGAAACTTTTTTACAAGGATGTTTATTCATTTGTAGTGGTTGATGATCAAAAATTCACTTGTTGATTATAAAGAGACCTTGGCTTTTTTTCAAATAATTTTGCATGCTTCTCTTTTTTGTCTAGATATTTAATGTTTAAATGCCAAAGTAATTTCAAGGGCATCATACGTTCTTTTGAATTTTTTTTCCAAAAATAACGAATTATATCTTATCCAAAATAATTGTAAGCCATATTTAAGATACTCAAATGTACAATTTCAGAAAAATAACTGGCTCATAGATGGCGCAGGTAAAATCATTTTTCTCTATTAAATAACTGTATCAAATTTTAGACTTATTAGATCTTTCCCTTGATTTGGCAATGTTAGTAAACGGCGAATGAACTGGGTCTGAAAAGCCAAAGGGATCGCCAGCTAATTTTTTTATCAAAGGGGGTACCCGATCTAAGAACGTTTGGGAAACACTAGAGAGTTTTTGTGCAAGCAAATAGGTACGTATACGTAACGTTCCGTATTACCTAACGTAACGGGCTGATACGTTACGTTCATACACATCCCTATCGAGCAGAATGTAACCGAATGCACTAGAGGATCTTACCAGGTTACCAAAATATCAACATTTAAGATTCACATTTCATCAGCCCACGTGGCACGGTTTCACATCACAGAACACATCTATAGAACACATCACAAACAAAGAGCTTCTGAGAAGGATGAATAAAGAAGTAGAAATTTTAAATACAATTAAAACAAGAAAATTGAAATATTTCGGATATATTACACGTAGATAGAAATACACCTTGCTCCAACTAATTATGCAGGGAAAGATTCTATGAAGGAGAAGCATAGGGAGGCGTAGAATGTCATGATCGCGCAACCTGAGAGAGTAGTACGGGTGTACATCAAATGATATTTTCAGACCAGCCGTCTCAAAATTTTCATTTTTTTTTTTCTAGCCGTTTTCCTCATTTCATTATTTTACTAGTATAAAACTTTCGTGAAGTTACAGAACCCAAATAACTCAATTCTTCAAGTTGTTTTTTGATATGGGTATTTCCCACAGAATATAATATATAACACACCAGCAAACGAATGGGAATTATACCTGACAGAACTGTTTAAAGGAAAGGAAAATAATAATCAACACAATAACGTATAATACCTGAATTAAGACACGAATTAAAAATCAGTTTTTAGGAAGTGGAGACAGCCATAAATTCACTCAAAAATAAAAATCACCGGTACCAGGCGGAATAACCAACGAGCTTCTAAAACACGGGAAAGAAAGTATAACTCTTGAGATGACAAAACTTATACAAAAACTAATATTGCACTGCAAGATACCAGAAACAGCATAATTATATCAATGTTTAAGAAGGGAGATAAAGGAGACCCAACAATTATAGGGGTATAAATCTACTTAACACCGCACTTAAGCTTACCACAAAAGTCCTAACCAAGAACATCATTAAACTAACAACTTTATCAGATGAACAACAAGGATTCAGATCCGGAAGATCCTGCGTAGACGCTGTATTTGTACTAAGACAAATCTCAGAAAAGGCCATTAAGTACAATAAACCAGCAGATCTATAAACTTGACAAGGGCTTTCGATTGCATCTGACACCTACTGTATAAAAGAAACATACCAATCAAGATTATACAAACCATCTAAAACATCTACTTACATAATCGAATACAGGCAAAGATAAATGGAAACCTAATACAGTGTATACCAGTACAAAGCGGAGTCAGACAGGGTAACTTGTTAACCCCCCTTTAATATAATAATATAATAATATATAATAATAGGACGAAATAAATCAAGCAGTACGTAAAGGTCATGACTACAGAATGGGGAACAAAGATATCCAAATATTATGTTACGCAGACGACAGCGCATTAATTGCCGAGATAGAAGACGAGCTCCAAAGACTAACACATATCTTCAATATAACAGCCAAGAAATACAATATGATAATATCAGGAGAAAAAACCAAATGTATGACAACATCTAAATACCCAATACGACGCAAAATCGAAATTGATGAGAAAAGAATAAAGCAGGAAGCAAGGTTTAGATATCTGGGACTTTTTTTTACATCTTTAAAGAGAAGAAGGAAAATCTGCATACAGACACCTGTGACTCACACAGGTAGTGTTGGGTTCCTAATACCCTAGCGAAGTTGTGCAGGGGCGAGATGCCCAAGGAATTTAAACCCTTGACACCTCGCCCCGTCACCACTCCAAGACGGTCGGCGTCCAACTAAAAACCTCTCCTCTGTCACACCAGACATCAGGATGGAAGGGCCAGTTAAGGCATACATCTCTCCCGATGCCCTGCTATCACCCGATTCCCATTCTTTCTCCGACACATTAATCCAGGAAACCACACCCACACGAACCACCAAGGACTTTCAACCCTCTGCCTTAGCGAGGCTGCCATCTCTCTCGCGTCGTCTGTCTCTTATTCACTCTTAATTCGGCCTGCGACAGTCCGAACCCTACCAAGGTGCTACTCGCTTGTCTTAAAATTCTGTTGCGAGTTCCCTCTCTTCTCGTTCTTTTGAGGAGAGCAGCTCCCTGACAAATTTGTGGATCCGTGTCCACCACCACTTATCCCTCATCATTTTCTCCACCATTTCTCTCACGGAATCAAACATTCTGCAGTTACACTCTCTTACAAACTTCTCTCTTTCATCCGCCCAACGCTCACACTCCAACATCGTGTGTGTCACAGTGTCCGAGAAACCACAGTAAAGGCACTGATCGGACTGAGCCCTCCTAAACCTGAAAAGGTAGCTGCGGAAGCAGCCATGGCCTGTGAGTATTTGCGTTAGATAGTAATCCAGCTGCCTATGCCCACAGTCCACCCAGCTTCGAAGGTTCGGGATTAGTGACTTCGTCCACTCCGCCACATCACGTGTTGCCTCCCACTCTTGTTGCCACTGTCCGATTGAAAATAATCTCTCGGCCAGTCTTATCTCATTCATTTCTCGCTCTCCAATGTTCCGCCCCCCACGACTGTAAATCCTTGCTGGGTATAATAGTTACGTAGATAGTGAAGAAGAAAGTACGACAACAAAGCTTAAAAGCAAGTAAAGCAGAGGGATCTCTTAATGACACAATCTGGAAGAACAAACACCTAAGACGATACAAAAACGAGAATCTAAAACGCAGCAATTAGATCTATATTAACATATACGGCGAAGACAACACCTGATGCATCTAAAGCTAGACGACTACTAGAAACAGAAACAACAGATATAAAAATAATATAAGGGAAGAATATTCCAAAGAATATCAGGGAAAAGTCTGTTGGATAGAGAGAGAGAAGCGAAAACATAAGAAGAACATGCAATATAGAAGACATAAATGGATGAGTGACAAAACGGAAACAGGAGTGGAACGAATACATTAGTAGAATGGCAGAGGATAGGATAGTACGAATAGCACAAGATAAGTCACCAGATGGATGAAGAACTATTGGCAGACCAAGAAAAAGATGGTGCGACAATTTAAACAATTTATTAGGCTAATATTGAAGAAACAGGCTTTAAAGCCTACGTACAAGACAGAAGAAGAAATAGCAGTGAACGTTTAGTACAATAAACAAAAAATAAATAAAATTTTAAAACAAAAGCTACATAAGAAAGCCCTGAAATTAGTATTTCCCTAACCAGAGAAAAATCCCAATACCTTCTGGTATGGGTACCTCTGATACCATACGCAGTTTCATTGCATGTGGGTATTATTACTTCAATTTTATGGAAGATAGCAAAGTAGTCTTAAGTTTTTGTCTACTGTCATACAAATTATTTGAAAAAATAGGAGAGTTCTGTAAAGATGTGCACAAAAGCGGAGATGGCTTTTTAATCCAATATTTCTGAATGAGATATGATTCGTTTAGCTGACGTATACTGGAAAATAATTTGGGATTTGTTAAGTGGACCCATTTTTCGCTTAATAGGAAGTGGTGACTCTAATAATATTGTTATTAATAAAATAAATAAATAAAAATAAATTTTCCATTATGGGAATGGTTCCATGTCGGGATCATTTGAGAACAAGTTACTGACATCAAAAGAAACTGAATAGAAGCCTCGGGGTAAATTTAAAACTCTCCCCTACCGACTCAATTTAAAATTCTCTCTTCCTCAAATTATTCAGTTGAATACTATAAAGTACAAACGCATACCAAAAATAGATCACTTGAGAAAGAAACTCTACCGAAACAGCTTTAGTGATAATTCCATCAATTAACTGTCGAATATGTCACTTATAAACATATTATAGTAAATGACAAACTAATTGGACATGTTGAAAAGTTTAAATACCTAGGATAC
Source organism: Diabrotica balteata (assembly GCA_918026665.1). Lineage (NCBI taxonomy): Eukaryota > Metazoa > Arthropoda > Insecta > Coleoptera > Chrysomelidae > Diabrotica > Diabrotica balteata. The sequence goes on along the minus strand of OU898282.1, from coordinate 4,233,054 downwards.
TGGATACATGAGACCTTAGGCTCAGAACAAGAAATAAAATGTAGAATAGAACATACCAGAAAAGCATTTCTAAAAATTAAACAATGTTTCACCAACCGAGATTTTGATCTAACTCTACGATGTTCTACGATATCGCATGATAAACTTATTACCTAGTATCCCTACTACATTCCATGAAAGCCAGCTGACAATTAACTCGTTACGAACGCTTCCAAAACTTTGAGATGTGAATATTCCACCGAATTCTAAAAACTCCGTGGACTGACCATGTTTTGCACAAGTCATCGTCATTTAAGAAAAAGACAAGTAGTTAAGCAATATAGTTTCAAACCGTTTAGGAATGGCTGGGAGCTTGACAATTTTTTTATATTTACTTTGTTACTATTTTTATGAACTACTTATCCACCTACTAAGAAAATTTGTGATTCTAAGGACAAATTAAACAATATCTGAATTGCTTTAAATAAGTGAAACATTTTTTAAAAAAACTGTAGTATTAATATAACCTGGACCACACTTCAAGATTTCTTTCTGAATCATAATAGACTCAAAGAGTTTACCGTGTCTCGTATATTTGATAATAATAACCATCTTATTAACCTTATCACCTTTGTTAGATCACTGTAAACGCTCGAAAAATGATTAATTAAGAAGACGCTACAAATAAACGGAAATGATTTGTGGCGCTTTTTCAAGCTAGAAACACCCTGTAGATTAAGTCATCGTTTCATTGTCCTACCAACTAATCAACAACAGTTATATTCTAAATCCAAACTATCATATTCAAGGAGAAAAATAAAACGTGTTGTGATTGTTCAGAGGTTATAAAATCAGTGGAAGTGTTATTTTACGACTTAGGATAAAAGAGCTGTGAAGCTAGGTACGTCAAATTCTATTGTCTCGTTTTAAAAATAAACAAATAATCAGACTCGCTTTCAGCGTCTAGCAAATTATCTTCGGTGTGGAATTTCATCATCTCAACTTGAAAATGGGTCAGCACTCGGAGAGAAGACAAAAAAATGAAAACTGATGTTAGAAATGGGATTAAGTAGTTTAAGGAAAGAAAAACGTCGTAGCAGAGTAAACAGCAGCGATGGTATTTCTCGTGTTATCATTAATCATATTTATTACAGAATGTCTGATGTGTTTATAGTGATTGCTGTTCCTTTCTACAATATATAAGAAGGAAAAGAAAAAAATGTGTAGTTATAGTTGTTTTCACATCAGTGTAGAGTAATACTTTATATCTTAGTATAAGTACGCGCAGTACTGGGTGGCTTAACTATTTAAAGCGCTTTAAGTTTATAAAGCCTCTATCATTGTAAAGTTCATTCTGGTTTCTGGTATATACGTCCTGCTCAGATTTTAGACATGTACAAATATATAGCTACAATACGCAGTCTCGCGTTGTACTAGCATACCTCTATTGCACAGAAAACTCCTGGTAACCAGCCCCCTCCTCTGCGAGCCTATTACAAAGTCAGCAACAAATATACAAATTACAAAACAGATTATTTGTTTTATACAAAAAACAAAGTATACTGTTAGAAATACTATACAGTGTGTGAAATACTATACAAGTGAAAGACAAAATATGCAAACTTAAAAACTGAAAAACAGGTGGAGAAGACGGAACATGACCTGCAGAACTTATAAAATACGGTGGGGGGGCACTATACAGACATATTTATGAACTAATACAGAATATATGGAGCAAAGAAATAATTCCCGAAGAATGGAAGAAGGGAATTATAGTGACAATTCCAAAACAAGGAGACCATAGAATATTCAAAAACTATCGAGCAATTAATCTTCTGAATGGAACATATAAAGTAATGACTGATATAATTAGAGACAGACTAACAATATATACAGAACAAAGCAGAGGGGATTATTAGTACGGTTTTAGAAAAGGAAGATCCACAATAGATGCTATACATACGCTAAAACCAGTGGTAGCGAATAAGATTGATATCAGAATGGGCAGTTTAAATTGAATGAACCCAAGTTTTGAATTTTTGTCATTCATTCTTGGCACAGAATGTTGTCATATAGATTCCTCATTAGTGAAATCAGTTGATGCGATCTATATTGAAACTCACTCTTTAGCTTGGGGACTCATCTATTCGATTATTCCACTCCTCTGGTATGTATTAGCAACACATAAATAAAGCAATTCACATCTTTATCGATCTGTTTAGCGATCTCCAGTCCTATTTGTATCATCGCGTTAGTTAATTTCTTGTTAACAGAATCAGAACAGAATTAGTTAAGAGACGGTTCTCCAATAGGACGGCCACGAAAACGATGGAACGACAACTTACTGGAGGCACATTGAAAAACAGACAGAGTCATGTCTACATAAAAAGAAGATCCTTTGGCCATTTTTGAACATGAAGTATCTAAATCTTATAGCGCTTCTTGAAGGATGTGATGGCGTTTTAGCATGCAGCTAATTTAATGCTTTTAAAATGAATACCGAACAAAATCCCATATTATATCAAAACTATAGAGCTGAATTCTAAATAAAGACTTAAGTAGTCCCTTCGATGCTGTTATAAAATATTTTAACTGTCTATGTATGATAGAAACAAAAAGAAGTACTAATATATCGCTGGCTTTGTTATATCTTGTACACAAAAATTTTAAACTTTTTACGTTAAACTTCTGTTTCTGTATCGTATTGTGTCACTGTATGGAAGTTCATATTCATATTTAACTTTCTGTAATTACTGACAAAATATACAAAACCAGAGTAGGTATACGCATACTAAAATTGTTGCTTTTATAATATCACTATTATTTATATAATACACAAGCCTCATTTTTAATTCTAATTTTGAAGTCTGAAACATTTATTATTGTTGCAAAAAAGATCCGAATACTCGATATAAACAAACATTTCCAATTGTTTATTTAACACTCTCTAAAATTAATCGTGTTTGAAATTTTTGCCAAACTTCCATTACATAATGTTCATAATGAAAATAAACATCTCGTTTTCGAGAACAGACTTATCATCTGTTGACCTCATTAACGTGTATATTATCAAAAACGTAAATCAAAATTTGCCAAATTCCATTAAACTGAAACACATATGGAGGAGGATGAGTCAGTTATCACTATTATAATGAAGATGTTGGTTTTGTTAAGATAAACAATTTAAAACTTGTAGCAAAAATAAATGGCAATGAAACTTTTAAACTTCGAAATTACTGGACCTGATTGTGGTTTAGACTACCACTGAATTCAAAATTCAGACTTCTTTACAATTTTTTTATTCTTATAAAAACCACAAATTACATTCAATTGTAAACAGTAAAAAAGTATATAACAATAAATAGGGTAATACTTCATTCCACAAATATACGACTGTTTTACATTTGGTTTAAGGTATCGATTTAAATGGACCAATGTGCTGAATTGTACAATAATAAATTCTCCCAATTTTAAAATACTGTTATGACAGATATAAACCATAGATTTAAATATGAAGTCATGATATAAATATTGAGTTAATAGTTTATAGAACGGTTGTAATTCAGATTTTGAAATATATAATTACTATCATTGAGTTTAGTATTATAAACAAGTTGGTTTTTGAATTAAGTGATTTAAACGAAGTATAACAATACTTAAGTGATTAAATAGTCGAATATTTAATTAGTATTAAAAAACTTTAAAAAATTACTTATTCTCCTAATCCCCTAAAACTATCATTAACCATCAGATTCCCAGCCATAATCACTGTCGAATATCGCTAGTCCTTATTCGGATAGTAAAATAAGAAAATACATTAAATATAAAGTTGTCTACATCTAAAACACGTCTCGGCAGTTTTGGCTTCAATAAACAAATACACTACACTAAACTCTCTCTTAACGGATACCTCTCTTCACCGGACACCTCTATACGGACGGTTTTTAAAACTAAAATCAATCGGCGATGTATGAAACTGTATGTTAATTTTCGTTACTTTTTAAATCTGTAACGACTCGGTACTTTAACTATCAATAGCCGGTATGTTATACCTGTTACTTTCGGAACTTTTAAGAGTACATCCACTCAAAGCAAACAAATATTTAAAACTAATAAAGCCATCGTTCTGCCAATTTATTTTCATTTATATTAAAAATAGTATATTTTATTACAGTTATAGTACCGATGAATACAACCGATGAACATATTTGGCTTTATAGACGTCATTGTATTTATTTGTAGGAGCGTTTGCGTAAAAATTTTTGTTATTTTCGGATTAAATTTCACAATAAATTTTGCGTCTATCTGAACATCTATTATCTGAAATAATTTTAGTTTACATCTCATACTAACAGTAGATCCTTTTTATTGGGATAATGTTTAGACCAATTTACTTTCATACTTCTACTTGCACAGTAAAATATTCGTTGTCGCAATAACCCAAAACAGTCTTATATTCGTGGAATAACGTATACGTACACATTAAAGGTCGATTCAGACACATCAGTCACGTCTCGTCACAGTCCTGGCGCCGAACCGAACAATCCGTCATACAAAATATTTTTTAATAGAAATATGGCGCCGGCATTCACATTCATCAGGCGACGAACCGTTTCCCAGCTGTCAGATAGTTGATAGTTCTGTGATCAAACAGGACCGGTTCGGCGCCGGGACTATGACGGGACTGATGTGTCTGAATATACCTTAAATATATATTTCTATAACGGCTTTAAGTTGTGTGTTCTTGGAGAAGAGGTCCATTGTGGATTGCATCTATTAGATTTTCGAGGCTGTGTTTACTGAGACGCTCTGGATATGAGTACATAATGTACTGTCAATTGGACACTGAAACTCCACAACATCACATAGGTTGGATGGTACGAGGTATCCCAGTTTCCGGAGTTTGTGTTTATATCTGATAGTTCCAATCCATTGTCTGTTAAGTAATTTCCAGATTTCACATAATTCATTGACATTCTTCTAATAGTGCTGACCAGTAATGATCTTTCGAAGCTATCCATATCTCTGAATTAGATATAGTTTTATGCACGTAGTCCTCGGTTGCTCTGAGAAAATCTCACCGTAATTTCAACCTATAAAGAGCTGGTTGGATTCCATATAAAGGGTGTCGCTATTATTCTGTATTATTATTGTTTGGTATGGGCGGATTGAAGACCAGACCAGATTGAAGAACACTACTCGCCAACAGAAAAAAGACTGCTAGTTCGAGCCTGTAATTTTAATGTGGATATTTATTTAGAACAGTGGCAGTGTTACAGCTGCATTCCTCTTCAGGTAATCTTCTAGACAAATACTTGTTTCGGAGGCACATACGTTGTGTGCGTTTTGCTGAATTCGGCTGTGGTTCTAGTTATAGTACTGTTCGACCATCTTCAAAGTTGTTGTGATAGTCGCTTTAACCTCTTCTAACGTGATACTCTGGACGGCCATATCGTAGATGCAGTTCTTGGTATCATTCGGTAGTGGCTCTTGGTCGTTGGTATAAATATTGAAAGGAGTTGGGCCAGTAGACTTCCTGGTAGGCTGTTTTTACGATATTTAAACATTTAAAGGCATTAAAATTTATAATTTAATAAAAATTATAGAAAAAGCTTGTTTTTCGTTTAAATTTGCAATATCTTTGTTGTCAATTCGACGTTGAAAGCCTCGTTTTAAAATACGAGTGAGTGTAAAATGTTACGAAATAGACATTTTTTCTAATATCATAGCTCTTCAAATGTACTCTTGTTAATGTAATTAATGTTAGATTCTGGCTTTTACTTGATGGGTCCTTAACGGAGGCTAAACATATATTATTTATAGAAAAACAAATTAAAATATATGATTATGTAATAACTTAATGTTTCTACACCGCTGTATCCATATCGTGAAGCTTACGGACCATCCTTTGTATATTTTAAGTCGTATTGTCGGCATTGTGTCCAAAAAATTTCAAGGATATTCTCTACACATGAGTAATCTTGGCAGTTACTTTCTTCGGTAAAATTGTCACACTATATCTGGCATTGTTATGCAAATTAGTGACATCATTTGTTACTTCAGTCGAATATTTAAGTAATGCGGATTTAAATAAATGAAGAAGACGAAATAAGTGAGCAATCGATAAGTGCTAGAGATGTGGCAGTAGACAACTGTTCCTAATGTCACAAAGTGTGTCGTGGATGATTGGTGAAGCACTTAAAATTTGTATAAAGACTTCTGTTTTGAAATAACCGCTTAGAGGTCCAGATTTGAGGAGAAAACAGGGGAAACCGATTGCGTTTCCAACTGTTTTGTGATCTCGGCAGCATAAAAGCATGGGGTTTGCCCAGAGGCAATCCGTCTCCGACTGAAAATGGTTTCCAATCAGTCTAGCACCGATATTACACCAAAACGGCAATTATTGTGAGTTGGAGATAAGTAAAAATGAACAGGTTATTAAAAAATATTAATCTTTGATTATTCAGAATAACAAATAACTTTTTCACATTAAAAATTCAGCGAAATCGAATTGATGTCATTTATATTTGTTCCGTGTATAAGGTTTGTAGCAGTGGCAAACGAATGCAGCCCTATCTAACCCTATTGGAAATAGTTATGTTTTGACAAAGTGAATAGTCACCGGAGAAGAGTAGCAGTTCCAGTTTCAGAAAACCGGTGCACAAAGGGAAGATGGCTATGGCAATGGTCCAAATCAGAAAACCCGCGCAACAGTTCGAGTAATAGCATACCCGTGTATCAACAGGTGCGAAACCTCAAACGGTATACACGGTATCAACGGGCGAATCTGGACCACCAGAAACAGACTTTTGATACGGAATTGCACGAGTGGATGCATAGTGTGTGTACCAAAACCCAATGACGTATAATATATAGACTACGCAGTCCCTATTCTCCCTATAGAATCGAGTGTCCGAAAGTTCTCGGCTCAAGGTTGAAGGTATGTTTATCAGAACAGCGGCGTGCTCATTTATATTTAATGACAATAATTATTTTTTAATTAAATTAAATATTTATGATTTCTTTTTGTCCCATCTATAAGAGAAATAATTATTTTGATAAAATAGTATGGCATTTTACTAAAATAGTAAGTAAATAACTCTCAACAATTTAAAATAAAATTTGCTTGTCACACAAAATGGAGAAAATGTTTTCATACCTCCATGATGTTTTCAAACACAAGATCAACTTCGTGATGCTTCGTAAGAAATCATGAACTTCGTGTATCTTCGTATCAAAACAATAAACAATAACAAAGGTATTCATGTTTTGGACACTTTTAAAGCGTTTGCCGAGTCTATATATATTATACGTCATTGCCAAAACCTGCAATTAACGTATCGAAATCGAGCAGGCGTGGCGCCAGCCGGTTGATAATTCCTAGAACCATTTAATATTGAAAACACACACAAACCTCATACATATACATTCAAATCCAAATTCATACATTTACAATTTACACAAATCAACAGACATGCCACGAACACGATCAAAAAAAATAAAAAGAACCGCCAAAATCACCACACAACAGACAGATGAAGACACACGCTACATCAAAGCAAACACAACATACACAAATACTACATCACACTAATCACACAAAAATTTTCCAGTCCAAGAAAATTCTACCGCATCCTCAAAAACTACAACCTCCTCGTAGACATCCTCTTCAACCTAGAACTCAAACCATCCGAACAGCAAGCCATATTGTAAACAATAGGTCCTATTCCCAACATAAGAGACTTTGAAGAGGACATGCAAACCATCACAGACCACATAAACATATCCATGCGAAAACCCACAGAATACACAGATAAAATCAACACAACACTAAAAATACTCACCACACCAAAGATAACACAAAGACCACAAACCACACTCTCACCCATACACACACAACCAAGACTATCACCTTTACACACTTACTCACTACACTACAACAAGCATCACCTACACAGCCACCAACAAAGAACACACAAAATACACAACCTACTACACAAAGCACATAACAATCACCACACACCTTCTAAAATTAAAGAATCGAGGAACAATCTAATCCCACATTTAGAGGCTAATAAAAGTCTTACCAGCCCAAAAGACAGATTCTCCAAAAAGGAGATTCCAAGATCAAAAAATTTGAATCTCCTGAATGTAATCATTTGTGTAGTTAGTCATTGTTCCCAGATATGTATATTTGTCCACTTGTGCGACGTTGGTTCCGTTTATTAGAATATTCTCGTTATTTCTTTAAGTTTTCGATATTCTCATAAATTTCGTCTTCTTGACATTCATTGTTATACCATACTCTTTTCCATACTCCGCTATTCTGGTCACCAGTCTTTGAAGGTATTCAATATTTTCGGCTAAGATCACAGTTTCGTCCGCATATCTAACGTTGTTAATGGGAACTCCATTTACCTGTATTCCAGCTGTTTCATCCTCAAGAGCGTTTTTCAGGATCTCTTCGGAGTAGGCATAAAAAAGAATTGGTGACAATACGCATCCCTGTCTCACTCCACGTCTAATTTCGAGTTCTTTTGACAGCTGTTCGTTAACACATACTTTTGCTCGCTGTTTATAGTATGCCCCACGATAGATGTCACAAATGTCCGAATTGTAATGGAAACCACCCGACATTTCCACAAAAATGTCCACACAGAAAAATGCCACCAAAAAACACAAAACAAACTGGGTGAATTGGTAATTTAAACTCGAAATTATTAAATTTATAAAGATAAAACAGGTTATTTACCTACAAACAAGAACGAGGAACAAGAAAATAGTGGCTTTTGTTTACAAACACCATTTATTGTTATTGCTCTACTTATTGCATATTTGTTTTTTTATTACTCCTTGTTTATTACCAGTTGTGATTTTAACTTTTACTGGTTTAATTGATTTGTTTTTAATTTTTAACAGCGTACTCATCTTTTTGTGATTCTGATAATGCTTGTTATCCTTTCAACAACTTCTTTATCAGTAGGACATAGTTAACTACAGGAAAGGGGGTAAATTGGTAATTTAAACATGATTGAGTTAAATTTATAAAGATAAAACAGGTCATGTACCTACAAACAAGCACGAAGAACAGAAAAGAGTGGCTTTTGTTTACAAATACTATTATTCTTACCGCTCTACTTATTACATATATATTTTTTCTTAAAGCTTGTTTATTACCGGTTGCGATTTTAACTTTTATTATCATTATTATATTAAACATTCTGAACTTCTGGTTATCCTCGTTTTGTAATTGTAGTAAATTATGATCTTGTCCTGTCATATTTGTCTTATTGTAACTCTTTACGTTTTGGAAAATGTTGTGTTTTGTTGTGTTTTTCGCTTTTTTCCTATTCCATTGGCCTTTCCTTTTTCCTTTATTAGATTGGCTATACCAATTTTGATGTATTTGGCCCATTCTGTATTCTATCGTTTGTTGGAACTTGTGATAGATGTTTATTTAATTTATTTTATGCACAGGCGTTTATAAACCCATATATATTAAACAGAGTTTGTAATTATTTACTACAAATAATAAGTGTTATTGCAAATATATTTTATATAGCTTTTAAATTACATACATTATAGTAAGCTATATATTATGTTCAAAGGAAAAGGAATTACTATTCGAACCAGTCAATTAACAGTAATTAAATTTATAAGTATTTTTAAACTTTTAAACACAGGACAACGTTCAAAGTTCTATTAATGTATCTATACTTACGAGGTTAATATAAAAAGTTATCTATGAAGTCAAATAATAATAAAAACGATTTTGTCTTTCAACGAAATATATTTATTTCTTTAGGTTCTTTATTTCACCTATTGGAAAAAGCGTTAAAAAACGGGCATTAACTTTAATTTTAATATACGCTTCCAAAATCCAGAAATGGATAGTGAAGCTTCCAAATGTGAAATATTGACAAATCCAAATAAATCAAAAAGATAAAATAAATTAGTATATTAGTATTAATAACACAAGCAAAAAAGTAAGTTTACTGCTAGAGTCAAATGAAAACGAGATTCTCGGTGACAATTCCAGAGTAAGGTGTTCTCATGTGACAAGTTCAAGGAGGTCACGCCTCATGAAGACGGTACCTCCTAGCTCCCAAGCTCCCTCTATCACTCCCCAATCACAGACTAACGTTGGATAGGCTTTACTTGTTTGTTGATCTTGGATTCCCTGGGAAATAGGACATCCGAGAGGCTTTTCTGCGGCATGCCGTTTTAATAGGGGTAGCCTTTTCCATTTCTTTTTGTGACACGTCTGGAATTGTGTTTTCTCCAAAATTTGGCAAACGATGTTGCTTACCTCGCCAGCCGACCATTTAGAGGGATACGATAAATGACGCGTAAGGTCTAGCAAATGTTTTAAAACAACGGTTGAAAACTAATTCCATCTGCAATCGGTTGACAACAATTTTATAACCCAAACAAAACTTGTCTCCGCCCACGAAGCGACTGGTTTTGGATCAGTTGGGTTATAATACAATATTAATGTGCCAAAATTATTGGAATAAGAAAGACTGATCTAAAAAATTTGCTTTTAAAATATTCAGTTTTGCTGGAACAAAAAAGAAACAATGCTTTTGTTCACAAATATATCTCTCGGCTACAATTAAACATTTTTGAACAAATGACATCATGTTAGATTTTGCTATTCTTTGATCACCTCAACTTCAGGTAATTAAAGAATATTTCGAACAAATGATTGCTTTCATCTAAACATTCAGTTATTGTTATGGACAATCTAAGTTACCAATCCAGATTAGTTGAACGTTTACCAACTATGCATGAGAAAAACAATTAAATTGCGACGTGTTTCATATCCTATTGGTTCAAAGCCTATATTATTATGCCACTTACAAACAAGTATCAGCCTTTTATCTATATCCCATCCTCGTCGCCAAATATGTTATATATTTATATAATTATAATAAATAAGACTCAACTAATTTCAACTAACTTATTTATTGACACCCTCACAATTGACATGACACCGATAACCTAACCTAACATAAAACATAGTGGCCTCTTTCTAAAGGTACTTTCATAACATTGAGTTATCACTGTCAATACCATTGTTTACCGGTTTTATGAATACTGAGATAGGTACTTGTTGATCTCAGAACAGACTGTTGTTGTATAAGTGGTCGTTGGTTTGGTGTGTATGGTTATTACAGATCTTCTTCACTTTTATTTTCGTTACAGTCCTCGTATGTTAAAACAGTTCTGGATCACTAGTATGATTACCAGTTGTTTAAAATCATAAATTTATATTAGTTTTATATGGCTTACTTGGTAGTATCAGACGAAATCAATAATTAAGGCGGTACTAATAGTATCATACCACCAGGAGTACGGTCCTAGTATTTTTCTATTCGTTAATGTAAATACTGAACTGGTTTCTTACTAATTGATTTTTAACTACTTCCGTTTTATTTGTCGATTTGATTTGACAGAATTTGTAAAAGCAGGTACAACCTAATGATTTACCAAGTTTTATTAGACGTGAGTATTTGGAAGGTTTAGTCTCTACATTTTTTGTTTTTTGTAGTACTTTAATTTCTAATGTAATAAATTCTTAGACAGGAGTAACGCAATATTTTTAATATTTACTATTACTTGTCATTTCTAGTTTTAATTTGTGAAATATAGATAAGAATAAGGGTAGAGCAACATATTTTCTGTTGTTGTTCTTCAGTTTTTCGAAAACTTGATTTTTGTGACATGTCCGCTTTTCCTTCTCACTAATCCAATTGAACATACGTTCTATTTGACTCTTGTTTTTTGTCTCTTCACTTTATATTTAAATTTTATATCTACTTCCCGGGTTATTAAAGTTGTGGTCCAACAACCATTAATGACTTTTTTATGTTCCTATCATCTTAACAACATGCAGTAAATCTATGAAACGCTTCATGTAACTAACAATAACTTAAGACTTTTCTAAATACTCACAATGAAAACTGGAACTTCCGTCACGGTTCTATAACGTATCCAAAAATAATCCGAAGATATTGTTAAAATACATATAAATGTACAGTTGGTGTAAAATCTCTAGCGACAATAAATCAGCCATCAATAGCCGTCCAGTGGGATATTAAAAAAGTATATATAGAAAGTCTCTCAGCGGCGTGACCCTGAAGATGGATAATGTTTATTTTTACTGAGCAATTAATATTTTGAATGGTTGGTCTCCTTTGAAATTGTGTAATTTTACGACTTATTCTCTTTTATTTTATAACATTCACATTAAAATTTTTAATTGCACTTTTTACTGTCCTGTCTTTTTTTATAATCTTTAAATATGACTGCAGTTAGTGAATTCCAACTAATATCTAGATTACACTAGTCAGTGACATTCAACCAACTTACACCTCTAAACGATTAATGGAAAACTGTTCGTTGTAGTAAAAGGCACGGTAAACTGCACTGGAGTTCTTCATAATCTTTTTAACTACTTACTTTATTTAAAATATTTTTGCCTGTATTATCAGTTAGAATTAATTTGTATAAAATGGGGAGCAAACATTCAAATATAATTTTAAATATTATTGTTTATTTGGCTAATAATGAATGTATAAACATAATGGTTAACCTGCTGTACAGTTATTTTGTAAATATCATTATAATAGTGTACTTACTGATTATTTAAATTTATAAATCATCTTCATCGTTACTAAATTCAATACTGCTATCATTATGTAAATCACTGGATTAATTTCACTAATTTTATTTTTCCGGATCCAACACTCTTCTATTAATTTTTTACATTAATTTACAGTTATGGCCCATATTTCTTTAGTTGAAGTTTTAAGAGCTTCTTGCCACATTTCTATAACTGCATCGTCACTGTATCCACTGCATCCAACGTGATTATCATAATACGTTTTGCCCCAGATGTGTTCGATGGGATTAAACTGCCAGTGATACGGCGATAGCTGTAATACTTGATGTCCATAACTTGATGCAATTTGGTCAACCTATATAAACTGTCGATGTTTCATTACGTTTCGAAATTTCCAGTAACTCTGATTTGAAGGCGTATTCCGGAAAATTGATATTATTTTTAACTCACCAATTTTTATGCTCGGTACGTTCCACGACTGTTTTGGTTGTTTCTTCAAAATCTCCGAATGGTAAAGTGCATTATCTAATACTATAACTGATAACTGATGCTTTACTCAGACTAGGTAACAGTGTCTCCTCAAGCCATTTAACAATCTTCATTCATGTTTTCATGGTAATTAGCAGATTTTGATTTTGAAGAAAAAATCTTATCTGCGTTTTTTATAAAGCCTTCTTTCCATCCTGAATGAAGAATGATTTTTGCCTTGTCTTTTGCCTTCGCTATCTATGTGATTTTAAGCTGTGGTCTTGCCAAATTCTTTTAATTCCACCCTCTGCAAATATCCATGGCTCATATAAGTATATCTAAGTATATGAATGTTGCATTTTCAGATTTAACTCTAGTATATTCTCTTAAAAATTTCATTGTTTTTTGAACCACACTACCCCTTTCGTATAAAAGTAATCTATTATTTTATTTTTTAAATTGAAATCCTAAATCTCTCAACACTTTCCAAAGGCTAGTCCTCTTAATTTCAGAAACTTCTCTTTCTCTTATTTTGGCCAATAAAGTATCTAAACTGATATGTTCATGATTTCACGCATTCAATTCAAAATGGTGCGAATTTCAAATTTTTCCCCATCAGGTAAGTCAATGCTCCTAGAATGTTTACGAGTTGTTTTCTTGTCTTCGTAATACTCAGTCACAGTAAGATCTTCTTGAGAATCGCTGACAGTCTTCATTGCAGTTTTTAGCTTACTTTCACTTATCCCGAGTGCATCACAAACGCGTTGATTTAAACATAGTAACGACTTTAAAGGTCCACCATTGTCTCTTTTCATGGTAAAGTATTTATGCACAATTGCAATTAATTTATCAATATACAACTCACGTCTAGGTATGATCGTCACTTGAAACTATACGTTTGAATTACAATATACTGAGTTTAGATTAATATGACAGAAACTTTCTAACTGTTGCGCTTAAGAGGTAAAATATAATGTAACCGTTTACAAAGATCCTAAACACATTAGCCTAGTGATTATTAGGAATGCCGATTGTAATTTAATTATGTTGATAAATTGTTTGGAAGTAGTTTGAAAAATAAACAAATTAAGATGTTTCCCACAATTATTTTATTTTTAGTGAAAGTACTTTCATTTGAAAATAAAAAGTTAAATATATTTTCCAAAACCCTAAATTTAACCCGTAATCACAGACGTCTTAAAAACGGTACACTCTAACAGATAAATGGTATATCTAACCGCCACTATTTAAATTGACAAAATGTTCTAGTTTACTCCGTATTTTTTAAATACTTCAAAAATTAAAAGTGAAATATTAGTATAATACTTTTATCTAGTTTGAATATAAATTATCCTCAGCACGGAAAAAATTAGTAAACAAGTAGGTAAAAGAAATTTACGTTAAATAACATTATGCAAAGATACTATTTATTAAAAAAAATGTAACAAAGTAAACAACGGGTTAATGGCATATATATTTATTTTATACCTAAAATTTAGCAAAGTGTTAAACATTATGGAGAACACCAGTGCAGTTTACCTTGCCTTTTACTACAATGAAAGGTTTTCACCGTTTTCCGTTAATCGTTGAGATGTGTAAGTTGGTTGAATGTACTGTACAAACATACACCTAACAGCTCGATGGGTTTATTGATTAAAGTAATAAATAAATGCTGTAAAAATGTAGATTATTTGATAGATTTTAAGAACATAGAATAATTAACTATAGTGAACGAATCGGCGAAATTGCCAGTAATAATTTCCAAATCGTGAGGCACAACCTCATAATCGTTTTTTCAATTTGGAATTCAACGTAAAAACTTCTAATGAATGATATTACATAATACGTATTTACGACCAACTACACCTTGTAGTAATTGATCATCGCTATTTCCATTGGTGAAAAAGTTGTAAAACGGTTCTATTATCTAATGGCCTTGGGATAAATATACATTGGAAATGAGTTGAATGATTTTTGCGGCTATTTAAAGTACATTGAGTTGTAGACGTACGTGATGTTAGAGTTGGGCAAAATCGGTATTTTTTAATGATTCATATTATTGGGAATAAATGTGTGTGTGAGTCGCGTCGGGAGTCTGTTGTTATTATTTTTTTCTATGAATCTCTTGCGTCTCTTATTAATAAATTCGTGATTTGTAAATGTAGTTTTGATCTGTTCTACAATAAAGTAAGTTTTATACACAAAACTTAATTGAGTTTTTGTAAAAAACATAGTTTTATTCAAATGTGTACAATATTGAAACATATTTTATAATCTTCTTTGTGTGCCGTGCTTTTTTTTCAAGCGTTGGCTATCGTCGTATTAACAAGCTGATGAACTGTTTCTCACTCGGCGGTTAGATAAAACAATTCTTTGACTATTCGAACTGTCCATTGTTTAAATGTTACACAGAAAAGACAGTTGCTTTCTTCTGAAACAGAATTTTTCTTCGATCTCACCCTGAGTGATCAACCGGATTATGCGATATTTAGATCCTTTCATTATATGACCTTTCTCATTTTGATGGTTTTGATCATTTTTCAGATTTTATAATACCTGTAAAAAAAAAGAAAAACATTTAAAGCCTCTATCCTTTTCATTATCATTAACAAATATGCAAACTAACAATATAGTACAGTCGTCAGATCTTTAACTCCTAAAAGTCACAAGAACAAGCTAAATTTTGACGATAATATCAATTTTGGGACCCCAGGAAAGATGAAAACAATTTTGTCACTCCTACCCTCCGACTTCTTCTTAAAACCACTTTCTCCTAGGGGGAAGGAGGGGGATATACCAAGAAGAATATTCACTACGTTACAGCGTTTTTTCGTCCTTATGGAGTTTGGAATCATCAAAAGCCATCTCAGTCCAAGATGCCGCCTGACGACGGCTGCACGTCGTTGTACGATTGTACTTTGAAACGTCCTCTGTCATCCAGCGCACCAAAAGCGGAATGGCTACTGTAAGGTCGGCATTACTTCCGAAGCACTACCTACATTTTTCCACAGGCTGTCAGCAAGAAGTTTCTCTGTCCCTTTTCGCTGTGTCACATTTTTTTGTTCTCAAAAAAAACTGGTTTTTGTTTTTTGGAGGAAGTGCGTGGAAGACCCTATCGTTCCTAGTACATCATTACTCCCAGCCGGGCATTTCCTCATTCCTCACAGTCTGACTCACGCAGTGCATCACACAGTTAAATTCATACAACTCACTTTTCTACCTTCAACTTACAGCGTCTTTCCCTCATACTTTTGTCCAGCTGTCTTTTTTCCTCTTCTTTTGTCTTGATCACTGGACGAATATAGTTGTGTACAGTAGTCCAAACTGCTTTATTTCAATCATTCTTTCAATCATTTCTCCTACTGTAACAAAATTCACACCTGCCTCTCTTTCCATTCAGTTCCTTTCTACTATCCATCTGTTGTACTCTAATATCGTATGTGTCACAGTGTCTGAAGTGTCCGCAGTATAGGCATTCATCTGTATCAGCCTTTCCGAACCTAGAGAGGTAGAGCACCTGCGCTAGGAAATAATCCAGCCGCCTGTGACCTCAGTCCACTCATCCAGATCCAATTTCTATGTCGGACAGCATCTGTCATGTGCCACATTCTCCGTTTTGTTCTATTGTTCTTGCCATCTTTCAATTGACTTTGCCCTTTACTATCTTCTCTCGGCTATAGTAAGGTTTAGGTCTCTTCTCTAATATTTTTTTCCACTGCCAACACACGCAGCGAAACACATCCAGTGATGGTCCAGACAGAGTCCTATAGGCGCATGCCACAACAACACACTTTTTCTGTCCACTCGTGTCATGAGCCCTCTGTAGGTGAGTATCTCTACTCGCAGCCTTTTGGGCCACCTCGTGGAACTTTACGTGTTTCTTGGATGTTAGACACGCCCCCACACATTGTAGTTCCAAACTTTGCCTGTTCCTTTTCTTCTTTCGAACGATGGCTTTGGTTTTCTCTGCTGCGAGTTTCAGTCTGTGCTGCGTCATCCATTTCTTTACGCCGCCGCCTGCGTTCCGAATCCGATATTTAATATCTTGCTCATACTGCGCAACTACCAGCACATCGAGGTCATCCTCGAGTATGAAGGGGGTTGTTCTTCTTCTTCTTAATGTGCCTATCCGTTACGAATGTTGTTAATCATCATGGCAATCTTTATCTTATCTGAAGCAGCGCGGAAAAGCTGCACAGATGTTGTATTGAACCAGATTCTGAGGTTCCTTAACCAAGATGTTTTTTTTCTTCCTGGACCTGGCTTTCCAAATAATTTCCTTAGATGGCTTGAAGGAGAGCATATCTGGATTCAGGATGAAGGGTTTATGAACTGACTCAGGAATGGCAGTGATAAATTTGATTGATCTTATGAAAGTGCTTAACAGCTTTAGAGAAACTGTCTTCAGTTGTGACAAAATGCAAATCGTGTACGAAGGTTCAGTAGAATTTTCGTCTCTGATGACTGAAGTAATAACAAATGTCAATTATAGAAACTGCCACTTATGTCAGCGTAATAGATTTAAATCAGTGGCGTTACCGGTGGTTTTATTTACATCTCCTCCTCTAGGAAAAGGATGACTATATAAGTGAATACAGTTAGCCAGTGTATAACAGACATTTAATAAATTCGAATGGCCTGGAAAAAATATATTCAAACCAAATATCTCGATGGCCAGCCAGCTATATTAAATCTAATTGACTTGAAGCAAATTTTCGGTATCATCTACACAGATTGTCAGAAGTGGAGAATGCCATAAAGAATTTAAAAAACGTGAAGATGGTGAAGAAATGTTGGAATTAATAAGCAAATTTTCGGTATCATCTACACAGATTGTCAGAGGTGGAGAATGCCATAAAGAATTTAAAAAACGTGACGATGATGAAGAAATGTTGGAATTAATAAATATATTGAAAAAGACTGTAAGACTTGTACACACTTCTAAATAGGTCTAACTGGTAAGCAGGTTTTGTATGTTTTCAATAAAATTGATAGTGTTTTACACACTATCAATTTTATTGAAAACATACAAAACCTGCTTACCAGTTAGACCTAATAAATATATGACAGAGGAAATACATCTTAGCTTTTATAAATCAACAGTTTACAGTTATATATAACCTAATGAATGCCTTGAAAATATTCCTAAAACTCGGGAATTTTAAGAATATGATTATTTTACCAACATTTATATTGATGTTCTGAACAACAATAAACTGACTAAACGGACATTGGCGTATCGATTCATACGCTCCCATTTAACAGCCCATTCTGGTCCCACTCACCTCTACGCCATTCACGTCATTCCGTAAACACTATAATTTTCTCTAATAATGGACAAATATTGCTTGTTAATTAAGTAGTAGATACCATATTGGTTTCTGGAGAGACAGGTGTATCTGGAATCTCTTAATACTTTAAATTTATAATGAAGGTATTGTTCAGGAAGTCAAGTGGAAAAAATTCAGTGAGTTGGAGGAACAATGGACCCAGATGTCGGACGTTAAACAAATTTTGAATTGAAAACATCTTGTTAACAGCAATAAGACAATAGGTACTGCATACATCATGAAGTAGGGTATCAGGGACGTGTACTTTCATTATTTGTGTAGTTTGTTGTTACGGTTAATATTCTTAAAATTAATTTCCGCAAAGTGCCGCATCTAAAGTAGTAACTACACTTAGGCAAATATGCAAAAAAACAACGTTCTTGTGGTGTCCTGGTCCGGGAAGTTGAATTGAAATCTGCTGCAATTAAATTGGCAAATTATATGGACATAACATTAAGAGCAAGTGATGGAGCAATTTTTAAAAGAAATGCATCACCTGCCCGTTTCATAGTATAGCTCTGAGAAGGCATGATTTACTTCAGATATTTTCAAAAATTGGTTTTTTTAAAGAATTTGTACCTTCAGTGAGAAAATTTCAAGAGAAGAAATTGGGAATACCGCCAGAAGAAATGTCTATTACTTCAAGACAACGCTCCTGTTCACCCCTCTGAAAATATTCTACGTTCAGAAGATGGCAACTTTAGCTGTACTATTCTGAATTTATGAACCTAAAAAATGAGGATTGAGGTGAAGATAGCTAAAAGACGACAAAACAACATTGACAAAAATGAAGTTATTAGAGGTAAGATCGCATCTCGACGATCTAATAACATTTATTGATTATTCATCAGATAACGAAGTTCAACTGTATTCTACGCATTTTCGTAATTTTAGAGAGTTGGTAATAAATAACAGAAAACATCGGAAGTGCGAACAAAACTTGATTTCTTTGTCAAAACAAGATTATCGACAGCAAACACGTCTATAAAGAGAGAGAGAGAGAGAGAAGAGATAGAGAGAGAGAGAGAGAGAGAAGAGAAGAGAGAGAGACCTTGTTCCCAAGTAATGCTCAAGTATAATTTTTTAAAAGTTAGATCTTATTTTCAACCAAAGAACTTATAGCAAAACTATATATTTATATAGCCTAATATAACAACCTGTTGATTGAATTGATGCTTTGTTCTTCGACATTATTTTTAGCTTTATACAATAAGATATTGTTTCTGACTTTAATTGCATCTCAATAACTTGCACTGTATAGACGTAACAAAAAAATATTTATACTCTATTTAATGCCTTTATTTGAATGATGTTCACGCAGTGATATATTTTTACATGCATAGTCCTCTTTTTAATCATAACTATTAAAAAATTAAATCAAACTTTACATGATCTTTTGATACTCAACAAAATGTGTGCTTTTTTAAATTGAATATGGAAAACTTTACAACATTTTGTAACTATTGGAAATAAACTTTAACTGTATTAAAGATGATAGAAATGTATATTTTTTAATCAATTTTTAAGATAAATTATTGATTAGTAGTATGTAGACCGCAAGTTTCAATTTGTTGTCTCCGTCAATTTGATATTGATACGTCCATAAAATTTTATTAAGTGCCTTGTCACAGTATGAAGTATAGTTCCAAATGTTCGTGTATATAGACTAGGTTAGGTTAGGTCGCACGAAACATAAATTTATCCACTTGTTTCTAGAAAAATATAAAAGTCTGACGATATGAGTAATACATGCTACATCTTGCCTTGGGTAAAATTCAAGTCGGCGGCATAATCTGAACGTGTATGAGTTTCACGTTGTCAAAAAGCATTATTAATGGTACGGAATTGCTGATGTTGTTTCATGGTATATAATCCACTTTTATACTTTTATGGTTTTATGGAATTGCTTTAAAATACGAAACGAGGGTATTTGATTATGAAATCTTAATTTTGGCACCGTAGTTTTTTTTATCTTATATTTATTTATATTTTAATAAAATTCAAAAACGTGAACACTTAGAAAAGAATAGTATATTCGTTTTGCGCAAATTTTGGGCAATATTTAAAAGATTATAGCCTCATTGCACATAGTATTGAAATTCGTGCGGTAATACGTAATATCGTACCCCTAATGTGCAGAAAATGCCAAGTACTCTGTCCCCGGAAAGGGTCTTCTACAAGGTCAATAACCAATACGTACTAAAAATAAAATATGTAAATAAAATTAAAATGTATTTGCAAAATAATATACAAATAACGACTAAAACCTTTATCCAAGAATAATATTATAATGGTAGGGTGGTAACTTAACAAAGTGGAGTAACTCAATACCACCTGTTTTATTTATTTTTATTTTTTTTTTAATTAAGTGCTTCCTATTTATAAATTTAAATAAAATAAAATGTGTGTTTGAGTTCTCGAAATTTTTTAATCGTTTAAAATACCACTCGAATACCATTAAGTATGGAATATATCTTTTAACCACGTTTCCATGCCATAAAGCAAGATGGACCATATGTAGCACTTGACCATTCTGTAGCTTATTTCGAAATTTAGGTTTTGATTACATAGGAGCGGTCTGTATTTCACATATGATCACGCTGGTGTCCATATGATCCAATTTAGGCCAAAAGAAGTTGTTAATCATCGACGGATAGCGCTAGCCGTTGACGATGCATTGAATGCTCTTGGATTTCACCTAGATTGGTTTCGACCCAAATTCGACAATTCTGTTTGTTGACCTAGTCACTCATCCAAAAATTGGCCTCGTTGATAAAGATTTTTTGATGAAAATAAGAGCCATGTTCCAACTGTTACAAAGCACATTTAGCCAACAAACGTCGTTTACCTTCTGCTCCTGGGTCAATTGAATTTTCTACGGGTGAAGTCCCAAGTCATGACGTAAAATTGGCCAGATTGTTTTCTGTGAACGACGTGAAATCGAGTGTCTCGCACTTTCTTGCACACTCTCACGGACAGCGACAACATATTTGGCAGATCTTACGTTTTCTCGATGTTAATTCTTTATTGAACTATAGGACTCAAACTTATCCACCACACTGCGAATAGTCCTCTTTGTAGGATGATTATGGTCATCGTAAAATGAGCAAAACGCGCGTATATCATTTACATGTGTGTTGTACGCCTTATTCATCCATTTTGATTTGCTAAAACAGACTGAATAAATGACAGCCAGTTTGACAAATATAGTTTTAACAAAATGGCAGCTACCAATTGTCGAAAGATCGGACTTCAAAGGCTCTTTCTAATTTGTTGAAGAATGTATTTGCGTTTGCGCAGCTCTGTGTGAGGATGTATGTGGATCTTCAATGAAGCTCACTACATCTAAAGTTTTACTGTATAACAGTTTTTATAATACAATATACAGGATGAGGTGTTTAAAAAAACCAAAGTGACTAATATCAGAAAAATGCTAAATATGGCAACATTGCAAGCATGAAAATAGGCATATCCCGGTTTTTGTACAATTCGGAGCATTCGTTTAAAAGATAATTACTCGTTTCCAGACTTTCGGTTCACTCTGTATATTACTCGATAGTAAAAGCATATATCTACCTTTTACACCTCACCATACAGAAAATTATTGCAAGTTTAAGAAAAACCTTTATATCTACTATAAGTTTAGTGCTAATATTTTTACTATATAATATTTAAACATTTCTGTATAACAAAATATGACAAGCAAAATAACGTGCTATAATTTTTATTTAAATGCACAAATTTTTTTAGTAAATAATATCAATTTTTTTAAAGTGTTTTATGTGCACTTCCACCTAATACACGCTTTCACTCGAAATTTTTCACACTTTTACTCTAAAAATAGCTCTATGATAATCTACGGATAACTCTAGCAGTTGTGTAAAAAATTAGTTAATTATTAGTACAAGTTCATTAACATTTCTACTCCTCCGCCTTTTTTTTGCATTAGTCCGAAGTTTCCCAAAATACTCGTCTGTTTTCCCTCTTTGTTTCTTCAACGATGGCATTTGAAGTCTAAAAGTATGTATTTATTATACTACTAATGTATTTTTTTTTTTCAGGTAAGTCCTCATTTATTAAGACGATAAACCAAGGGTAAGTTAAACATCTTGAAGTATTGCTAAACAGATTGTAATGAATGCAATGTACTGGAATCAAACTCAAATTGTTCTTCGCCTTTCGGTACTATATTAGGTCCCTTTCTTCTTCTTCGCATCCCATATCAGAATTATCCGCCGTTGGCGAACACCATTGCGAAGGCTTCTCGATCTTCTGCAATATGGAATAATTGTCCTGCATTTTATATCTGAGTCCATTCACGAATGTTTTTTAACCAAAAAACTTGTTTTCTTCCTAAACCTCTACGGCCCTCTATTTTGCCTTTAAGGATCAGTTGTAATATTTTATATCGACTTCACCTTACTATATGTCCCAGATAAGACATTTTTCGATGTTTAACAGTCTTTGTTCTCTATCTTTGTTGACGCTCCTTAGTACTTCTTCATTAGTTTTCCTTGTCCTTTCCAAGGTATTTTCAGCATTCGTCTATGAACCCATATTTCCAATGCTTGAATTTTGTTCATGATCGATACTTTTTGTGTCCACACTTCTGCACTATACAAAAGTACGAACCAAACATAGCACTTAACCATTCTTTGTTAGCTTGTCAGGTCCCTTTAACATTGTTAATTACTTTGGCAATAGTTGTTCGGCACTGCGTATTCCTGTCCAATCGCAAATATTCTTGAGCTATGACGATTTCCTTCCTTTCAATGCCTATGCAGCCCTCGATTTTACCTTTCATGTTTGTTGTTCCATTGTAACGTTGACGAAGAAATAATTCGTAATTGCGTCTGGTCCCTATAGGTTTTACTATCTTCTATGGCCTTCATATTAGTCATTGGTCTATTTAATTAATTGTCTGCCTATCTACTGATATCCAGATACCTTTATGAATATCTTTGTGGTGAATTTATGTATTAATGACTGGTGTTTTATGTTCTAAAATAAATTATATCACTCTTAACTGTCTATCTTTATGTCTGCTCTTTCCGCTTGTTTTTTTTTATATACATTATTCCTTATTTATAAATACCAAATCCTATTTGGACTGTAACAATAGTGTAATATAAGAATTATTAAATATTGTTCCAAAGTAAATTTCTTCCACTCTGTATCTTCTTCTGATTTATTATCTTACGACACAATAATCTGCAACGTCTTATCGCAATGCCCATCCGCCGTGGCAGTTGTTAATTGCTAGTTGTTTTAATATTCACTTCCATTAAAGTCATCATTCATAAATTGCTAAATTAAAATTTTATTACAGTTCATATCTGGCGTCTGTTGTAGTAATTGTTGCTAAGTGACAGGTTTATATGCATTTAAATTAATGACCGACGGTAATGGGAACAACAAAATTGAAAGGATATACTGTGACGTCCATCTTAGTCATTAGACGGCGAAAAAAATAATTAATGGGGAGACAAAAGTAGTTTGTATTTGCGAATGTATTGACAAGTATAAAGATTTTTTCTGTCTTCATGCTCATTTTTTTTGCTGTTCATAAATTTTCTGTTTGTAAATGGGTATAGCGTAAAAATGTCTCCTGTCAAAATCTTCAATGCGTTTTAAATGTATTCATTTTTTTCGAATCCTGAGAAAACTAATTATTTTTGAAAAATTTAAACGCAGAATTAAAGATTGTATTGATAAATACAAATATTGTAAATGAGATATTTCAAATTAAAAGTCACACTAAATTTTCTATTTTCTTTTTACCCTTGTAACTTATGGCTGATCAAGTGGAAATACTTTCCACTGAAGCCAAGAAAGTAAGTTTGAAAATCACTATTAGTAAAACCAAATCCATGATAGTAAATGCAAGAAACAACACGCTATTTATTAAAAACAACATGCACATCGAAAATGTGGAAAACTTTACGTATCTTGGAAGTGTCATAACAGAAAGCGGAGGTGCAGAGGACGATATTTGTATGAGGATATGAAAAGCTCAACAAGCATTCAGCATGCTCAACTCTGATTGGAGATCTTTCGAGTGTACTACAAGAACAAAGATCCGCATATTCCAGTGAAATGTCATGTTTGCTCTACTCGACGGATGTGAAACCTAGAAAGTGACAAAAATCCTCACAGATAAACTGCAGGTCTTTATTAATAAATGTCTACGACGAATTATTTTTTATCCTAATTATCAGAAACGAAGATCTACTACACCTGGCGGAACAAAAAAGGGTAGAACATCAAACAAAGTCCAGAAAATGGGGTTTAATTGGTCACACACTCAGAAAAAAAAGTATCCTCAAGGAAGAAGAAAAAAAAGTCGCCCAGAACAAACTTGGAGAAGATCATGATAAGAGGTCAAGGAAAGTCTTGAAATGAAGCGAAGGCCTTAGCGCAAAATAGAACCCGATGACGCGTTTCCACTGAAGTTCTATACTTTACTTAGGAGTTCAAGAACCTAACCTAACTTATTAAAATAAACATTATGGAAGTTTTCAGGGACTTTCAGCCCTCGGTAATAACGTAATCTTTATTCTTTAAATTCTTTAATTTTTCAAATATACTTATTAGATTTCTCAGAATAAAAAAAAAAATTAATACATTTAAAATATATTTTGAAGATTTTGACAAGCGACATTTTGCGCCTATACTCTTAAAATTCTTAAATTGGTGAAATAGAATATTGTAATCTTCTTCTTTGTAAAACCTTTCTTCTTATTCTTTGTATTATACGCCTTAGGTCTATTCTTGCCGGATCTTAAGGCTGTAACATAAGAAGGAAGAACTTAGAACTGAAATACAGAAGACATTTAAAACACAGAACCAACTGAGGAGGAAATTGTAGAAGAATATTAATGTAATATAAAGATAAACGTGATAAATGATATAACGGATAAAAAAAGAGATCCTTCATATAATGGAAGAACGACGTATAGCTAAACCAAAAAATATCACAGTTTACAGGTTCAATTTTAAAAATATTTCTGTTGAAAAGGGATGGTAATAACATACGAGACTGAAACATTTGAAATGTGGACATTGCGTAAACTATCAGTTATCTTATGGGGAATTTTTTAGCAAACGCGGAAATGTCAAGAAAAGAGCTAGAACATAATGTAAATTATTACCAACCATAAAACAATCAAAAGTTTCCCATGAGGGACTTCTGGGGCAGGCCAACCAAGATACGTTCGGCGAATGTTACCGATTCTTCTCGAATGTCTATTTCATATATAATAAGCTGCCATATGATAACCAGTCTTTCTGTCTGTAAGAATGTTATCCATGCTGTCCATAGAAGAAACACTTTATTAAAAGTCCGTGGTAAAGAACCCCCCTTAAAGGGGTTCGACGAGTTGGGAGGCCGCCCTGGACAGTGCTCACAAACGCTTAATAAATCTCTGTGTTGTCGTTCGTCCTCTCTTTCGATGTTTTTTTCTTGGAGTTGCTGTTTATCTGCACAACGGAGAATTATATCAGTCCATATTACGTTCTTCTAGCTCAAAGATAGAAGAAGCGGTAAATTCTTTGAGCTGAAGAACGGGTAAATGATGGACCAAGAATATTACAGCCGGAAGTTTATTCCGCAATAACACAGTTAAAGGATGGCAAAGTGACAGACCCTAATAATATGCAAGCAGAACTACTTAAACTAATAGAAAACGAATCAATAGCAATAATTACAAAGATATTTAACAACATATGGAGAAATACCAACAGAATGGCTAAAATCTGAGTTTACTGCACTTCCAAAAAAAAAACAGGAGCAAAAAATTGCGAAGATTTTCGTACTGTAAGCCTCATGAGTCATCTCCAAAATCGTTCCTAAAGGTAATTCATAAGAGAATCTACAAGCTGTGTGAAAGTCAAATTTCTCCCAACCAGTTTGGGTTCACAAATGCTGTTGGTGCTAGAGATGCTTTGTTCTCAGTACAAGTCTTATTCCAAGATGCAGAGACGTCAACTGCGACGTATACACATGTCTAGTTAATTCCGAGAAAGGGTTTGATCGAGTATATCACGCCAAGATGATGCAAATACTACAAGAAGCAGGAATTAACAACCAAGATCTCAAATAATTAGAAATCTTTACTGGAATCAGACAGCAAATCTGAGTTGAAGGTGAACACACTGACTATGTGAAAATAATGAATGGAGTAAGGCAAGGCTGTATTTTGTCTCCTCTAATCTTCAATCTGTACTCTGAAAGAATATTTATCGAAGCTCTGCACGAAACTGAAAAATGTATTCTACTAAACGGTTACCGGCTAAACAACATCAGACATGCAGATGACACCATAGTATTTGCGGACAGCTTAAAAGACCTACAAGTTCTTATGAACAAAATCACGTATTACAATACGTGACAACGTCAACAATATGGACTCAATATAAACGTAAAGAAGATAAAGCTTATGATAATAAGCAAGAAAATGATAACAGAAGGTCAACTCTACGTCTACCAATCCCCTTCAATCGGATGGGGTCCTTCTTCAAGAGTCACTACCTCTCTCTTGATACAAAAGTAAGAATGCTGTGATGCTACGTCTTCTTCGTCCTTTTTTATGGTGTTGAATCGTGGACCTTAAACGAAGATATGTGTAGAAAACTGGAAGCATTTGAGATGTGGCTATATTGGAGAATACTTAAGATTCCGTGGACTGACCGAGTCACAAATGAGGAGGTCCTCAGAGAGTGAATAAGAACCCAGAGGTACTGACCACCATTAAATATTGAAAGTTACAATTCTTCGGACATATTATGCGAAATAAATCCAGATATGCTCTGCTTCAAGCCATCCTACAAGAAAAAAATTTGGAAAATAGGTCCAGGAAGAAGAAGAACATCTTGGTTAAAGAACCTCAGAATCTGGTTCAATACAACATATGTGCAGTTTTTTAAAGCTGCTGCAGATAAGATTGTCATAATGATCGGCAACGGATCAGCACATCAAGATGAAGAATATTACGTTACGATAAGTAGAAGTTCTATGTAAAATAGCAATATTTAAAACTCAAAACGACTGTTGTGAAAAAGAGAAAAGATAGTGATTGGAAGGAAGAATTTTTGTTTGTTATGTTCAAGTATAAGTACGTTTGTCTCGTTTGTCGACCTTCAGTGGCCCGAAGGCGAGAACTTAAGAAGACAATATGAAAATAATTTTCCGCTAAAGATTGAGTTAAGTAGACGAAAATTGTTAGATTTAAAGAGTAGTTTGAAGGGAGAGCAATCCATTTTCGCTAGACCAGCGAAATAATCAGTAGCTACAGCAATTGCATCTTTTAAAATTTCCTGCTGGCACAACAGAAGGAACTTTTCGAAAAAAAATTGTGGTTGATCGCAGATACTACAAGTCTGAGCACCTCTGGTATAAGATATTAAGATTGATTTTATTGTGTAAAATATAAGGAAGAAACAACGTCCTTGGCTGTGAGATATAAGAATTTGTTCCGGAGCTCGAAATGCAGGTGAAATTTTTACATTTGCTGGAAAGGGACAGTTACAAATAAATGGCAAATAGAACTCGACACGCTGGATGCGAACGATTCTTGAGATAGAAGATACTAAAAAAGTATTGTTTTTCTTTCCGACAATTTTAGTGTCAAATAATAACTATGTGCACTATACCCTGTTTAGCTTTCAGTAACTGAATCTAAGGACTATCTTTAACGTAACATCGTGTCGTGTAAAAGTTTTGAGTCGCAATAAAACGGTGGAAGTAAAAGTTTTCAATAAAAAAGCCGTTAAATCAGCAACGTGTTGTTTGCCGTCATCATAGAAATAGGAAAAGTTGTAAATTTCATTGGAAGAATCGTCGTTTAATGTGGCACCGCGTTGTGTGCTACCACTTAAAACTTTACCTACTCTTACAACTTTTAGTATAGAAACTTGCCGGTTGATACGCAACGGACACTATGGAAAAAAACCAGAAAATTAAGACTATAGGAGAGAAAATACAAAAATACTAAAAACATATTTGGTGGATGAGCTTTTCGAAACATTCATAATTAAATGGTGATATTGATCATCTAAAGATATTATGTTGTACATGTTTTTTATTTTAGCATAATTTTTACCACTCTTTATATTTAGTATGTCAAACTTGATAAGTTGTTTTATTGTTTTAAATCTAATTGGTATCCGTTTTTGTGTTTTTGATTCTTATATCTCAATATCAAAAACAAATTTGACCAATGTTTATCAAAAAGAGAGATTCAAATAAAAAAATGAGTCTATCAGTTCTTAACTCAGAGAGTTGACAGTTGAGCACTGATTACTCTTTATGGAAAGCAAAAAAAGTTTTACACCCACTAGACTTTTTTATCTTTTCTGACGGTGGAAATTTCTAAAAAACCATATCAGGTTAACTTATCCCTAGAGATGGATTCTGGGTAGAGAAGTACATCCGAGCCCATTTACCTGACGACTTTCGGAGCACTCCCTTCTTGTATCTACATCTTATCTCTTTCGTTGGCCCGGCTGTGGTTTCTCTTTTTTTTTCTTCTTAAGGACTGTTCGGAGTACTCGTAGTAGGCATTTGCCTGTAGCTGTCTTTCTGAACCTATGAAGATACGCCGTAAAACACCCATGTCCTGCGAACACTTGTGTCAGTAATCCAGTCGCCTGTGATCAGTCCACCCAGTCCCTTAGGTCCCAGGATTAGCATCTTAGTCCACTGAACAATATTTTCAATATATTTTACTTTTCTTGTCATCTTTCCATTAATCTTTCCCTTTTTCTTTTTTTTTATGGTCGTCTCCAGTTCTTTACGACGTTGCTTATCCGAAGGCGAAGATCCAACTCATCGCGCGCTTCTACCACCATAACGAGATCATTCTAAAAGGCGCAGGGGATTATTTCTTCTGCTTATTTGCAGTTCATGTCCCTATCAGAAGCCAGGTTCCATAGCGTCGGACTCAAGACCGATCCCTGTGGGATTTCAGTCGTTACGTCAAAGAGCGTGCGCTTCTTAACCATGAAAGATATTCCAATATGACATTCATTAGATAATTAGGAAACTCCATCTCCTCCAATGCCCGCATCTTTTTACTGCAGTGTTAAATGCATTTCTAACATCGAAGAGCAGCAGAGCCGCCCAGCTATGTTCGTCCTCAATGTTGTGAAATGCGTCGATTACACTCAAAATTGTGTCAATTGTGCTCTTCCCCTTGCAGAATCGGAACTTTAATATAGGCATCCTGATCTTTCATTTGTGCCGTCGATCGGTCCTCGCAAAATCCTCTTTTACAACTTCCCGATGCATAGGATGAGGCATATGGGACGATCCTTCTGCCCTTAGAACCAACCTTGATGTCTTCAGAAATGTCTGTGCTTCATACAATGCATTCATGTGCTCCAAAAGAAAACCCAGGTTTCGCGCGTCCTAGATCCTTAAACACTTCAGGAGGCTCAGCTTCCTCATCCCTTCACGCTCCCTGCCATTTACCGGACGGAAAAAGCTCTCGTGTTACCTCAAGCTTTTTGTCTAGTGGCATTTCGTATGAGGAATACGCAGGGAACTCTTTCATTGCGATCCTATATCCCTGACCAATTTAGACTAAAAGGCAGTAGTTGGACCAGGAGCATGAAGCAGAAGACAAAGAGATTTGACATGTATTTAGAAAATATATTGAAACCGCATGAAGACCAAATTAATGGCATCCATGATCAACTACTGTTAAAGCCTAATCAAACAGAAGATAGAATTTGACCAACATTCTCGAAGGAAGTGGCTGATAAAATAAAAGACAAGATAAATCCAAAGAGAGCATAAGAGTATGATTTACACACTGGAGAAATAGTAAAAAACTTGCCTCGTAAAGCCACAGCAAAATTGACCAACCTTATTAATACTGCATTTCGATTGAGATATGTTATAAATTTATGGAAAATAGCCTAGGTGAAATTAATACCAAAACCAGCGAAATCATCTAATGAAGTTATCTCATCTAGACCAATATCACTCTTACCAGTGATTTCGAAAATGTTTGAGAAACTCCTGCTAAAAAAATGAAACCAATAATAGAAGGGAAAAATTTTTTTAAATTACCCATTTGAATATTGATGATTGATCAGGTACAAAGAATTACCAACATAATTAATTAATCATTAGAAGAAAAAAGTCTATTTTGCAATCTTTTTAGACGTAGCTAAGGCCTTCGACAAAGTATGGCATGAAGCCACTAACTCAAAATCTTTATTCCACAACAATATTCAGACAATTTGCAATCATACATATCTGACAGATATTTCAGAATTAAGCAAGAAGAGTGCCTATCCATAGTGATATCCAATCTCCTATTGGAGATTGGATATCATTATGGCGATTCTAATTTTATTAACTGCTGTTTTCAATAATTCGTTAGTACTACAGCCAAACCACTCTCTTAAATTTCTTATCCAGGACATTCTTCTACGGCCTGAATTTCTGCGTTCTTGGATTTTTCCTTGTATTATATTTTGTAGGAATGTGTACTTTTGTCCTCTCATCAGACGTTAAATAAGACATGGTACTGCAACTAATAGTACAGAAAGATATTTAGCTGAATGGTGACACTAAAAAAAGAGATCTTTGTAGCTCCACAACTTACGATAATTGTATGAATTGACATCAGTCGAATTATTCAAAAATGTCGAAAATAAAGTTAAAAGCACGTGAAAAAAAAGGTATATCATAAACTATTTTTTGTTGTCTAAACCTTGACCTGTATAGTTTTAAACAGCACTAACTTTCAAACCAATCTACTATATAAATGTTTAGGAAAACCTCACATCATTTTCCAATAAAGTCGTATCAATAAAACTTGACTTGGCTGAAAATACATCTGAATTTCTGTTTGTGTCCATAAACAGCGAAGTTCGCGGAAATAGGTAATCATATTAGTCGCCGGGCTTTTAATACTACTTAGAGAGAGTAAGTCGAGGAAGTTTCACAAAACTCGATGCAAAATTAATTTTGGGAAAATGTTGATCTAACGTGGGGGAGGAGCTGAAATAAAAAAAGGACTTAGTTGACAGTTTCTCTCCGCCGCGCCGTTCGGCAAATGAATCCGGTAAGTTACAGACAACACACATCGGTTTCTTTGGTTAATAAAACATGATGATGGTAAGCCTTTTGGGGATGTCGCCCTAACGTCATTTTAATTCAAACAATCTCAGAACGCTTGTATTTTAGGGGATAATACTTTATATATCTATTTAGCGTGGTTTTCACATCGACTTTGAACATTATTTTCCTTTGGGTATCTTACAGGTATATGAGAATTCGAAATATTAGGTAGATATCTTGTCGACAATTTATAGAAAAATGGGTTGTGATTGTAATTAGTAAATTTTCTTTAAAATATTGTATATCCTGGCTCCTCTCTTTTAAAAAGACAATAAACTGTATAACTATAATAGAAAGAATAAAAGTGACCAATTTTAACATGGATCAACTTAGTCTATTGCTATATACAAATAAATGTAATCTCTCCTACATGGACAACCCACCTACTGACTAGTGACCTAACACTAAGAAAGTACCCCCAATCAAATACAAAACTTCTTGATAATTAAATTTTTTTTGCAGAAATCTTATCCCATTACCACAACTACTTACAAATCTTTACCGACGCCTCTAAAACCCCAAATGCTGCTGTTAACTATTCTGATAAAGAAAACTCCTACAGCATACACTTACCTACAAATTGTAGTATACTCACAGGCGAGACCCCAACTATATTAAAAGCCTTAACTTTTTTCAAAATAAGTAACACGATGAAGTAGGTCATCATTACAGATTCACGTAATGCGCTATTGAAATTAAAGCAAATTTATACAACAAATCCCATTATACAAGCAATAATAAGCATAACAAATTAATTAGAAATACTTCATTCCATAGGAAAGAACATTATTAGGTTTCATTTGGGTACCATCGCACACTGGAAACTGGGGAAATGAAAAAGCAGATCAACTAGCAACTACAAGCCGTATCAAGCCGAAGATACTACAAACATTACAAAATATCCTTAAAGTAACATGTGACACACATCTGACTAAAGTATATTGCAATAACATCTGGCAAAATTACTGGAAAAATTCAGCAACCAAATTGAAACCAATATGCGCAAAGGTGAACAGCTCTTTAAATAACCCTTAAAGTAGACAAGATCAAGTAATTATAAACCGTTTAAGAATTGGTCATACTGCTGTCACACAAAAAATTTTAATTAGTTAAGATCGACCACCAATTTGCAACAACTTCTTCACTTCATTGACAGTGAAACACTTCCTGCTTGACTGCCCATGTTTCCAAAATCAAAGAAGAATGCATGTAATTTTAGGCGACCTCAAATCTATCCTGACAGATAAAAATTTAAATGTATTAAATTATTAAAGATATATACAATTG
Organism: Diabrotica balteata; assembly: GCA_918026665.1. Classification (NCBI taxonomy): domain Eukaryota; kingdom Metazoa; phylum Arthropoda; class Insecta; order Coleoptera; family Chrysomelidae; genus Diabrotica; species Diabrotica balteata. The sequence continues at coordinate 4,200,230 of OU898282.1, read as the reverse complement.
TATTATACTATTTAATGTACATAATCATATTAAAACTATTGTATTGGTTCCCACTAATAACCCTGCGTAGTTGATATGGAATAAGTTAAAAAAATCATCATCATCATCATCATCATCATCATCATCATCATATTTATCATTTTGTTCGCTTGATTTTTATGGACAAAGAAATCGATACCTTCAGTTGATGTAATTTCGGGACTATCTGATACAATATATGCCCTGATTTCAGTGATTCCAAAGATTCACCTCTCTTTCTAACTTTGCTGATACCAATGATATCCCATTTAATTTTATGCATCTTAGTTTCCATTTCTGTCAATCTCTTCTCGGACAGTAGACTTCTGGCATTGTATGTCCTAACGTAAAGAGTTATGGGGTTTTTGGGTTTCCGTATAGATAGTTTTTTATAAAATATTACATAGATACACGTAAAATGTGGCGTCCGTGTTGTGACAATAATACCCATGAAGTTTAGGAATAAATGGAAGTTTATAATTAGCGGTAAGATTTATAAGGCTGCCAAATGTCTAAATCGTAAATGAAGAAGAAGGAACCAAAGTTTCAGCTCCAAATAGCTACTCAAAGAATTCGAAACATACAAAAAAGCACTTTGATTATCAAACAATTGGGATGCTTGAAACAACATGGTTTAAAATTCAGAAGACACCAAACTAAATTTAGCTCAAATTTCTCACGTTGGAAATGATAGGTCATCGACAACAATTAAGTAAGCAGCTGTTTTTAAAATCTTTTTTGTTTATATAAACTTACAGCAATCTTCTTCGAAATATATACAAACGATTACCTTAATGCGATGTTACGACACAAATCAATTTATATTACAAAATGTAACTAAATTTTTTTGGCAAACAGTATGATTATAGAGCTAACGAAATTAAAACTCACTTTCAATAAATCTGTCAGATGTTATCATCGAAATGTTGTTTTTCGTTTACTCACCTTTCGCTTTGACACTCGTGCCAACTGTTAGAAAAATATTTTGATTTCACTTTCTGTGTAAATAGGTACGATGATAGAAGCCAAGTTTAAAATTCGATACCGAAGTAAAGGAGATTTAAAATAATATTTGTGTTTGTGTGATATGTATCATGAGTGGATAGTTTTACCAAGCAGTATACATGTTTGAGCAAACTTATTCGGTTTAGATCTTGGACTGATAGTTATGAGAAGGTGAAAAATGTATTTTAGTAATCTCGTTGCACCTGAATTATTAACATACGAGAATATTTCGACTACTACGTGTCCTGGTATGGAAAACCCACGAATTTGTAGACTAAAACAAGCAATATTAAGTAAAGTCATGCAATAACAATAACACAAACGTCTAATTTTATTCATGTGAAATTAAAGTGCCATTTTGTAGCGGTTATATTGCCTGGCACATAGGGAATTTGTTATAGGGGGTTGAAAATTGGGGACAGAAATTACTGAGCTCGAGATGGGGTAAGCAAAACAAACGGCTACTCTTGGTTTGAGTGGAGAGCTGGATTATGAGAAAGTGAATGAAAAGAGGACTAGAATGGGGTAACTAAAAAAGAAAAATCAAAAAGGTACTTACATGGGTTTACTGGATTAAACAACACAAGAAATATCCTAAGCTATTTAAAGCGGACGCCGCTTACAAGATTTCTTCTGCTGGGTGGAAAGATAGGCTTTTCTTTCCTAAAAACTACATCAAAAGGGTTAGAAACCTTTTTAATGAAAATAATACTCTTGGTTTAGGGAGAAACATACTTATTATTATCTCGCCATAAACAGTTACAAATATAAATAATAATGACAAAATAACAAATTTCGAACTAATGTTTTATAAATCTGTGTTTTTGTCTTCATATTTAGGTGTGTATCCCACCATACTGAGTTAAGTTGTCGGATTACTGTTCTTGTTTATTCTAATAATTTCTTCCTCTGTTGTTCCATTTTTCGTGATTATAAACCCCAAGTATTTGAATTTATCCTTTCCTTTGATTGTTACGTTGTCATCAATCTGTAGATTTTCTGTCTTCTTCACTTGTAGATAGGTACTCTGTTTTCGCGAGATTAATATCTAGGCCAGCCTTGGTATATTCTTTGTGTAGTTTCTTCATCATGTAGCTGAGGTCGTCTTGGTCTGTGCAATCACTACTTCATCGTCTGCAAAGATTAACGTATATAGATATTCGTCCCGTACCGGTACTCCCATGCCTTCACATTTTCTTTTCCATGTAGTCAAAGCTTTCTCTAAGTATATTTTGAATAAGGTTGTAAATGTGGAACAACCCTGCAGGAGCCCTTTTGTTGTGGTGAAGTTTCCTATGATTCTTGTTTCCACTTTAATGGACATTTTATTTTCTTTATACAGAGCCTTTATAGCATCTATGAGTTCCGTCTGTATTTCTAATTTGTACATTGCCTTCCATAGTTCTGACCTTTGTACAGAGTCATACGCATTTCTCAGGTCCACAAATGCCAAATGTATATCTCTATTTTTTGTTTTTTTTCTTTTCCAACAGTTGTTCCAGTGTGTATATGTGGGCTATGCATGATCTTCCTGCTGTGAAGCCTGCCCGATCCTCCCTGATTTTGCCTTCTATCGCTTGCTTTATCTTTTCTTTCTCGCAGTTATTCATCCAATAGAACATCAGTAATGTTATTCATCCATTAAACCAAAGAAATTGTAACTCCAGAGACCTAAGATCCGACCATTTGACTACTGTTCGGAGTCTAGTATCTTATTATTCAACCATAACCTGAGTTAGTTATAATACTATTACTATTTATAGTATTATAAAACAACGAAACCTAGGAACTATTACACAAGTACCAACACTAAAAGGAAGGGACAAACACACATATACTATTACACCGCAAGGGACTATTTTCATCAAAGTCATCAGAATCCTGGAAAAAAGGACTCAGAAATGACGTCTTCGTTTCTTCCTACCCTTTTTTGAGTTTGTTAATATTTTTTGTTGGCCTTCGTCGTTTTGTTAGGTTTTTAATTTTTTGTTAAAGAAATAGATGAATATCTTAAGGATGGAATGTATGGTCAGTCTTTGTGTGATAGAGTTACATTATCTAAAGTTTTATCTGGTTGCTAAAAGCTGCTGGTTTGGTCTTCTGTTCTTCCATCTGTGGAGTATATTATACTCAATTTTATTTTGAAAATAAGATACGTACTTTCGACAAAACTTCAGCAGATATTATCAGTGACAACACTTTGCCAAACATAACAAGAGACACTTTGCGGAAGATTTTACATAAATTAGACTTCATTTAACAGTCTGTGCTTATAGGGAAAGAAGAAATAATTGTTTGGTGAGTGATTCCAACGATGGAGTTGGGTGCCGGTTTCAGGCAACCCGATATTATATGGACCGTTTTATCCAGAGTCCCTTGTTTTTAGCATGATTAGAGATTGCCTACGCTGGTGCTCCAAATTCCTGGGCGGCAAAATATAATTCAGGTGAAAAATTATTGAAAATTGTCCAAATTCATAAAATGTGTTCGAAGAATGAAAAACAGCATTCATCCAAATATTTACATACCTTTAATTATTGGAAAACTATAATACGACCTAAATTTCTACCAGACCTATCCATTAAATGTAAATAACACGTAAATCAAGCTCGTGGAAAGCTAAATAATGTTAAAATACCAATACGCCATTAAATACGCAAATATATCTACAAGACATATTCTTGCAATTATTTAAGTATTAGCCTTATATACTGTCATTTATTTATTGATCGTAAAATAAACGCATATAGTGACTATTAATTCGAGCAGCAACGGCTTTGTCATTTAATGACTAATATGCCAGCTTTGAATAATTAATTAAATACATAACCAAATAAGTACCACCAGAATCATAAAACATAAAACTCTGTTAGCCACCGACTTCCCAAGCGCACCATATTCGGAATTTAACTATAATTTAGTTAAATTAACATGAAAGAAATCACGTCATATTTATTTTTTTTAAGCATGATCTTAGTCTCCAAATGTAATGTTTTTTCTTCGGTGATATTATCATTTATGATTTTTATATGTTGTGTATGCATAGAGTATGTCTAGACTTAATTGGATTAAACTGTCAATAGTTTTTGTCACAATATATGTAGAGTAGAGAATCTAGTTTTCTTATTAAAAAATCGAATACCGTAAAATTGGTTGAAATTGATCACTCTAAAATTATTCATTCAAAAGTATGATAAAATTCACTACATATTTTTTACTAATATGATTCAACAAGATCTACATTAAATATTTCTCCATACAAAATATTTTATTGATTAAGATTTTGAATAAAAAATGTAAACGACTGTATGAACAATTGATCACCCCTTTTAAGTAAATAAAAGTAGCATAAGTAATATGTAATGCCGGCCGATCATGTTCACCCCATCTGGCAGTACAGCAAAGTGATCCTTTTGCACCATTTTCAGTCCATTATAACCACATTTTTTTTGCTTTGTGGTAACAGCAATCCTGAAGCCAAAGCATGCATCATTATAGTCGTTGCTGCTTTAGTAAAATTAAAACCCGTTCGGGATAAATGGTGCCGCGTTAAAATATCATTTTATTTCCGGGGGTTATCTTGTACATTGGTCTAATTAAATATGTTATTAGGTGAAATATTTTCTAATTCTCTACGCAAATTCTCAGAAGTAGGCAACTAAAGTTTGTTTTGAAATATTAGCTCTAGGTCTTTTAATATTGGTCGCCACTTTTTGGGTAATTTTTACTTTATACCGTCTCAGTAACGAATATACCCAGTCAGTTCCAGCTAAATTGTTTTTGAAAAGAGGTACTTATCGATCCTGGGTATTCAAAACACTTTTGGCTAAATATATCTCGCAAGTCAAAGGGAAATCCCCACTCGCCGCATATTGCAGAACGCTGTCTAATGGTTTTTTCTTCGTGTGCGGAAAATACTGTCTGTCCACCACTTTTTCTTCTATGTCGGCCATCATAGCGTTTGTTAAGGGTTTCATAGGGATTTATATATTCTTCGGCAACGCGACGTAAGGACCATCCTTCCTCAAGATTTTTCTGGACGGCACTTTCCACCGTTACTCCGTCATAGTCCTTATATGGACGAGCAACAAGTTTTCTTATATAATTTCGAACCATTTTTTCTGAAAAGAAAGTACTAATTTTAGATGTCTTAAAAAAAAATGTTATCCAATTCGCCCCCGGTGAAGATCAATTTCACCACACAGACCTGATCAAATTAGACTGCAAAAATATTTTACTATAAAACGAATTTCTATCTTTGTTATACTGGAATTAGAAATATTATATCGTACAGTATACACTGGAATGGAGGCCCAGAAATTATAAAAGAAGCCGAGGACGACCACCGACTAGATGGACCGATGACATTAAACGTGTAGCGGAAAACTGGCTACAAGCGGCCCAGTGTAGAGAACACTGGAAAGAATTGAGGGAGGCCTATGTCCAGCAGTGGACGCGATTGGCTGATTGATGATGATGATGATGATGACAGTATACACTTATCATCATTATGGCAATTTTACGACCTTAAAGTAAAATATGCATGCGAACATTATCTCACACTCTTATTTGAATGTAACCTAGGAATGATGTCTTCACATTTGGTATCCACAGCAAAATTAATGTATGTATGGCGTGGAGGCCTGGGCGCTGACAAAGACGCTAACGAGAAAACTAGGATCATTCGAAATGTGGTGTACACGCATTCTTCGTATATCCTGGACCGAACATGTCACCAACATAGAGGTACTCCAAAGAATCGGTGCCTCGGAAAGGAGAAAGAAATCGTGAATACAATTAAACAAAGAAAGCTTGAATATCTAGGCCACATATTAAGACACGATAAGTACCGTCTGCTACAATTGATTGTCCAGGGAAAAATAGACAGTAAGCGAGGGCCAGACAGGAGAAGGCACTCGTGGCTCCAAAATCTGCGGAAGTGGTTCGGGCTCATATCAGTCGAACTATTAAGACGCAAACAAGATCAAAATTGCCTTTTTAATAGCCAACGTTCACAACGGACAGGGCACTTGAAGAAGAAGAAGAAGAAGCAAAATTAAAGAGGTAGACATATCATCCTTGCCTGACGATTCGTTCTCCAATATTTTTACTTCGAAAGATATGCTATCAGTATGTGGACTTCCATATACATAATTTCAACAATTTTAGTTGGTTTATATAAGGCCGGTGAAAGATGTTGTGCTAAGAACTGTATGATCGCACAAAATGTAGCCGCTAACGATGTCCTTGGGACACTAGGCGAAATTACATTGAATATCAGCCTTGTTTTTGTACTCGGGGCTCTACAGGAAACACATGCCATTGAGTAGGAAACCAACCCCACTCAAAGTGTGTTAAAACGATAAAACTCAACGTCACTACATACAATGTTGGATCACTTTCTACCGAGGAAACATTTGAAGTAATGCAGGAAGAACTGTCAAAAGTTAACGGGGCTATTTTGGATATCAGTTAAAAAAAAAGGAAATTATCACACACCTATCAGGATTATGGCAGTACAGAGGTGAAGAAGAATCGACTATTGAGGGCGTCGGATTCTTTGTACATAAAAGAATTGTCGACAGGATCGTCGACAAAATAAACTAAATTTTGACAAAAAATATCTACTTAAATATCAAAATAAGCTCACGATATATCCTAAAGATCATTTAGGTATACATCTCTAACAATAGATATTCGAACAAAAAAGCCCAAATATTTTAGGACCCAATATTCTGTTCAATCAAAGAAAATTCTGTCTACTTGGTACCCAACCACAACATTAGAATTGGTGGACAAGGAATAGAACTCATAGATAAATATATATACCTAGGACATGAAATTATAATTTATAGGGGTGAAAAGAACAGTAGGAAAAAAGAAAGCAAAAAGTTCAAAATTATTATTAAATTTAAAAAGAAAATATTTTAACGCATTACACACAAGTTGCTTACCTTTAAATGTCGTTCTGTAGGACTTGGGTAATCCACGTGGACGAAAGTGACTACTCAATTCATCACTGCAAAACTTTCTCGGTAATTCCCGGAATGAGTGCTAGATTCTTCAATGAAAGCAACCAAAAGTAGGTTTGCTGACGGTACCATCACTATCACGAAAGCTGAAGCTAAAAACTATCTTAGTATAGTCATATACCTTCTCAGGCCTTCCAATTTTATTTATTGAGCATGCCCTTGGAGATCGCAATGATTGGGTCGTACAACCTCTCTCTCTTGGAGGATATTTTTTGGAAGTTTTCGGGTTTCCGTGCTTCTTTTTCTCCTTAGTAGTTGTTTATGTACGACACAGTTCGTAGACAAGGTGTTATGAAGTGAAAAACATCAATTATTAGTGTCGAATGGAAACCATTGAAATATTTAGAACAGAAATGTAGTAAATTAGTATAAATACAAAATATGGTTTAGTGCACTTAGTGCAGGGTTAGGTGCACTGTTTGTTTTTATAACAAAAACAAGCTACAAAATAGTAACTATTTAAAATATTGTCCACCCAATACTAAGTTGTATATATCTCCAGACAAAATCTTTCCAATATCCAATCTGAGAGGATGAATTAGACGGAAAACTTTGTTAAATTCACAGCACGGGCAGTCGGCGGGATTCAACACACTATCGAGAAATGTTATCTTTTATGGGCGACCTAACGATGAGATTATTGAAGTGAGCCCTGTGATGAAATACACGTTCCCTTTAGCCGGGAAATAACTTTTGGGGATCACCGCAAAGGGTTGATGTGTCAATTTTATTAATGAACCGCGAAAATGTATTTGCCGAGAATATCCTACACGTTTACCGTACGTTGCAGATTTACCGAGTAAAGAATGCAACTGATAATGTAACTTACTGCATTCCACAGGTTTACGGTACAAAGGATTTACAACAGACGGATAGACGAATACAACACAATAATTTGTTAGGAGAAATGTATAGAGTTTTATAGGAATGTTATTTTCTTCTAAGTTCCTTGCACGTCATCAGCGACATTTCTACGTCGTCACAGTATTTATAAATTCCAATTAAAACAAATAATAACTTTAGAATAATTATAAAAGAAATAACGTTTAGGCTGTCACATGACGAAGAAGAATTTTTATTTTTCTAGAAATAAAGAAATACAATCTTACGTTGATAGCGGAAGAAAGTATTATGAGGTTGTACAATAGACAACTAGATAAGAAGCTACAGAAAAAACACCTGTTTGATAGCGTGGAAACCTACATCATCATCATCATCCGTTTTGAGTCCACTGTTGGACATAGGCCTCCCGTAAATAATTCCAATGCATTCTATCTTGAGCACCCTGAATCCAGTTGTGCTGAATGCGCTTGATGTCATCTGAACACCTTGTTGGAGGACGTCCTCGACTACGATAAGCATCGTATCTAGGTCTCCATTCCAGAATTTTCTTCGTCTACCTTCCATCTTTTAATCTGGCAACATGCCTCGCCCAGTTCCATTTCAATGTTGTAATCCTTTGAACTGCGTCAGTAACACCAGTTTTTCTTCTAACTTTTGTATTTGATACTCTGTCTCTAATATATTCAGCATTGACCTCTCCATCGCTCTCTGTGCCACTTGTATTTTATTGATTACTTTTCTGGTAAGGGTCAATGTTTCTGCTCCATACGTTAGAACTGGGAGTACACATTGATCAGAGACCTCCTTTTCAAGCACATCAGAATATCTGATCTAAAGACTTCTCTCAGTTTTCCGTAAGCCACCCATGCCAGTCATATTCTCCTGTTTAACTCTTAAGAGCTCTTAACATGGAGATATGCTGAATTGAGTCAAACGCTTTCTCAAAGTCTACAAATATTAATATCAATGGATGGTGTTGTATTCTGTAACTTTCTATATTAAGCGTTTTATTACTTGTAGGTGGTCATTCGTTCCAAAGCCACTCCTAAATCCAGCCTGCTCTAATGGTTTGTGAAAATCCAGCTTAGGTTCGAGTCTGTTAGTAATTATTCTCATAAAGAGCTTACATAAATGAGATAACAAGCTGATAGGTCTGTAGTTTCCAATTTCTGTTACATCTCCTTTTTTGTGCAATATTATCATAATGGCACTATTCCATTTTTCTGGTGTCACTCCTTCAAAGAGGCAGGCATTATAAAGGGTTTTTAAAGCTTTTATGACGCATTCGCCCCCTAATTTTAGCATTTCACTTACAGGGTCATCTTCTTCAGGTGATTTGCTGTTCTTCATACCGTTCAACGCTGATTCGATTTCCTCTTGGGCTTCGTAATTTTCTAGCATGTCCTTGTCTACCTTGAAACCTACATAACGATACTTTAAAAAAAGTATACAATTAGCTGCACGAAAGCACTAGGACAACAAGAAGAAAAATAGAAATCTGTAATTGGTGGAATGAACATGTTGAAAGACATAAAGTTGAAGGACGATAAAAAAAGAATTACGAATAATTTCTAGGTTAAAAAAAATCAAATACAAAATCCATTTAAGATAGCACAGTCGAACGTTTTGCAGAAAGATGGCCCAAAAAAGAAAAACTAATATGGAAGAGAAAATCACTCACTACCTCACAGTCCTTCCATCCTCTTATCGGCTTTCTTCTACCTCTTCTTCCATCAATTATCCCTCGAGCCACACAGTTTGCATATCTACATCTGACATGACGTAACAACTGCAGTCTTGGTTCTTGAATCTTTGTTCGTCGTTGTTGCAGTTTCGCAACGATATATAAACATTTATATAATATTAACAGACTTTGTGGTAGTTTTAGATCTCGTATTACAGTTTCCGTGTTAACAACAAAACAGCTGTGTTAAAAACTACATATTACGAGACGAGCCATCTGTAAAATGACACAGACGTGTATTCGAGATAAGAATAAGAGACTAGTTCCATATGCCATATGAGACAGACGTGCGTTTGGGTTAAGAGTACCTGCCACACTTCGTTTCGGTCTTATAAGATAGTCGGGTTTTATCTTCGAACCAACACAGAAGTGCATGGGTTAAGGGCAGCGCTTCCTAGGGGACTTTGTCTCGATCTAGTGAAAAGACAATTCTAGTGCTTCTACATGTTGCATGGTAAAGTACATATACACCATATATTATATACACCATAATTTTGTTACTGCATAGACCAAGTACGTTTACTTGGTGTCCAATTATTACATATTGTGTCGCGATTTTGAATCTTTGAACTTTATGAAGAACATTTTCATTTGTTGCGAAGTCATTTTAATGTGATGTACTTTATTTTACATTGTGTCGACCGTTGAGAATATTTTACGTTTGCTTACTGCAGATCTTTTACTGCATCGGTAATTATTATTGACTTGTTTGCATTAATAATTTTATTGATTTATTAATTGACGACTTATTTTATTGTAATAATATCACTATTGTTGTGTAGAATTTACGTGCTGATTTTGCTAAATTGTAATAATTTTACTATTAATTGAATGTGTAGTGTATTACTGATTTTCCTTTTGAACTGCATTTATTAATAATTATACGATATATTTCATTGAATTATTTTGGCTTGCATTTTGTGTCATTATTAACAAGTCTGATTCATTTTACCACGGATTAATTATCATTATTTCTAATCATACTCAACAATAGCAATCGAAATCTCAAATTCCTTTGCTGTTAATGTGTTTTTAAAATCTATTCATCGACATTCTGCATCTAGATATTCTTGTTTAGTTAAATTGTATGTTTGTCTATGTATATGTATGTTTGATTTTACTTCTTTTTTCCTGCTCTGTGCTATATTCACCTATCTTTTATTTCTCTTATATTACTTTGTGCTTTTCCTGTCGAATTGCGTCTGGTTGTGTATTGTATTAATCAATCATTTTCTTCTGGTAATTTCTCAGATATTTTGAGCATAGATATATAGTATTTATTTTACCCTTCCTAGCTTTTCGTAACTAGTACATATTCATACTATATGTTTTAAATAATGTCCACTCGCTTTTTCCAATCTTTCCTTTTGCAATATTTCTTTATTATTTTTCTTTATTCTATTTATAAGTTGTAAAGTATATGTATTTACTCCAAGTGATTTGTTTAGAAAATACTCTATACGATCTCCATTGCCATTGTTAATCCACTCCGTAAAAATTCATTCGCGGTAGGTTTTGAAATTCGGCCGACTCCTATCTGCTAATACCTACGCATCTGACGCCTCTCTAATAGAAATTCTAATTTGTAAAAAGAAATCGAGAAAAAAAAGGATGCAAGCTGTCGTCACAGTAATTTTTCAGTCACGTTTTTTTGGGAAGGCTGTCTAAAAATGTGTATTCCGTTTGATTTCTGTCGAAAATGGAATTTAAAGACGGGAATAATGCAAAATAAATGTATTTTTGTTGTAGTTTGTATCATATTATTGATCTGGAATGGCTGGTTAATACTTTTTAATGTGTATAAAACCTATATAAGTACTATAATATTTAAAATAATAAATCAACGTATCTTCTTCTTCTTCTTGTAGTTCCTTCTCCTATCGGAGGTTGGCTATCATCACAGCTATGCGTACCTTATTGGCGGCTGCTCTAAAAAGATCTACTGAGCTGCAACTATACCACTCTCTTAGGTTTCTCACCCAGGAAATTCTTCGTCTTCCTATGGATCTTTTACCTCTGATTTCACCTTGCATTATGAGCCTTAATATCTCCTATTTCGCTTCTCTCTTAATGTGATTAAATATTCCAGCTTTCTTGTTTTGATGCTCTTTATGACCTCGCAATCCTTTTTTAGCCTCAACGTATCAATCGTTGACAATCGGTTGCCGAAGTTCATCAAAGTTTGATAGGCTTTTCTTCATATTTGAACATCTCTGATTGCCGATTAGACTACATTCATAATATTTAAAGTTAAATCACTATTTTGATCATTTTGAACAAAACTTGCAAATTTCATTTGCTTTAAAATATTGCTCGACATATAAATATATTATTGTGTAATTTAGATCTCCATTTTTACAAGGTAATTTGCACTAAATTCAAATTCTTTCCTTATTTTTCGGACATCTGTATTTATTAAAATAGGTCAGCTGTAACAAGAAAATTATTTTTTTATTAACTATTGTTCAGACAATAGAAATCAAATTGATAAAGATGTTTGTACATCAATTCAGAATCAATTGTTACAGGATTATATTTCTAGATGATACAATAGGCAATTTGGTATTGTTTTTAGATACAAATCCTAGGCACACCAAAAACAATCAATAAACCAATTGTATTAACTACGAAATTATTTTGAATAAATTAATTATGAGCTAACAAGTTGCGATCGGTCTGCATCGGCCGAAATTTAATAATGATCCAGTGAGAATCGACAAAAAGTCGTTGTAACATCGAAAAAAATCACAGAAAAATGATCATCAAAAAATAGTTATTGTAGTAATAATAATAAACGGGGATGCACCTAATAAGTTGCGGTACAAACGAGCACTCATTTTTGACACTAAAAAAAGTCAATTCAAGTCATCTGTAGGGAATAGGGTGTAAAACCCTGATAAATGTTTTGGGTGTAGTAATTGTAGTAATACCCTTTTGGCTGCCGTAAGACATGTTAGACCGCAATACAAATTTTTCTAATAAGGTCAATTTTACTGTGAAACTTATAAAATCCACAGAAATTACACCAGTTACCAAATTTAACATAGTCAATAAATTAATCCACGAATGATCTAAAGCGAAATCAAATGGCATCATGCCCTGCATGGCCTACAGTCCATTAAACACACTGTGAGTCTCAACAGTGATCATACGAAGGCAGTTCTCACATTTTCCTGTTGATTTTGCTATCAAGGATCAATTAATGAATTCAGCCTGAGGGTGGATGCCTGAATGAGCGCGAGGATTGGGTGAATTGAGTAGCTCAGAAGCCGCATTTATGCCTACAGCCGGTCCAAAGCCCGAATAAAAGAGGATGGTTGATGGGACAGGTCAGCATCCTACCCATTGTAAAAGAAAACAAGGCTCAAAGAACTGATATAAAGCCTCAGAACCAGACGGAACCTAAGATGATAAACCACGCAAAGAAAAGAAAAACGAGAAGGAAAAATAAGCCCACAATCAGATTAGCAACATAGAACATAACTTCTTTCAACAAGAAAGACCAAGAGATAATAGAAGATAATAGAACTGATAAATAAAAATCTACACTTCTCTTTGATATAATAATGGACGAAATAATACAAGCAGTACGTAAAAGTGATGGTTATAGAATGGGGAATAAAGAAATCCAAATGTTATGTTATGCAGACGACGCCGCATTAATCGCCGAGACATAAGTCGAGATACCCACTACGATGTAAAATCGAAATTGATGGGAAAATACTAAAACAGGAAGCAAGGTTTAGATATCATAGCAAGCACAAGATCAGTCATCAAATGGAAGAAGAGGTATTGGTAGACCAAGAAAAATATGGTACGATAATTTAAACAATTTGGGAGGCTAATATTGAAGAAGAAACATGCTTTAAAGCCTACATACAAGGAGGAAGAAGAAGAGAAAGAAGGATTAAACAATGTCTTCTTTAATAAACTGCGTTAAATCAGACCTGCGGATGACCTGTGAGTTTGATGCTGGTATGTAGTGACTGGCCCTGATCGATGGAGACTACAATTGTACTTCAGGAATGATTGAGGTGTTCCTGAGTGTCTTATAATAAAGGTAAAACAAGCTTCTTCCCGTACTTCCAACGTGGATGCAAAAGTTGTATACCCCTAGTTGGATTTTGTAAAATACTTCCTCACTGAAAGATACAGAAAATAGTAGGCTTTGCTGAAAATCGAACGTATGAACTTCTTCACTGGAATTATTTTTTACCAAAGCTGTTTTATCTTTGATTTCCATATAAAAAGTTTCTGCTTCTGTAAGACACCAGGCCATTTATTAAATTAAAATGATAGGCCATGATATTTCATTACCTGTCAAAATGTAAACTGGAACAAACTTTGGATGATGATAATGTTGATATTATGAATATAACTTCAACGTCAACGTCCAGGTAGATAATTCGGTGTATCAAATAAACTACGAAGATTGATAAGTATTGGTTAGGAATCATTTCGTTTTAGCTTGCCAAAAAAAGTGATGAAATAATTTAATTTTTTATTAATGAATATTATGTACCAATTTTTACATTTATTATTATTCCCAACTTCAATATCTATTTTGACTGCACTATGATGGATTGATTGCATTTTAACAGAGACGTGGCGTCGAAAATTAGTCGTTTCAATATTTTAATAATGAATTATTTATAAATACTAAATGGATGCTTTAAATTATACATATTATCAACATACCGCGAGTGACAATAATTTGCAATAACTAATAATACTTCTTTTTTGTTGCAGGTAAATATTATCGGATATCCGTCAGTTTGTTTCTTCAAGCTTCATCTTCTCGTGGGTGGTTTGAGATCGGTATGTCAATTATCATCTTATTTGCAGCTGTTCTAAATAAGTGGTTTTTTAAAAAACAGCGTCTGTTTGTCATTCAAAAAACAAGTTTGTCATTCAGAAATTTCTCTTTTATTAACTTGGATCAATCAGTAAGTATTAGTAAATAATTATATTAAAATAAGAACAATACTCACTTACAACTAACCTTCTCTTATAATTTAATTAGAGGATTTAAATTTCAAGACGTATTGTCGAGTGAAGCCCAAGACCTGAGTAGAGGTCGCCCACAAACTAGATGGACTGACGACCTAAAGCGTGTCACCAGACTTAATGCAAGCTGCACAAAACAGAGGCAGATGAAAAGAGCTGAGAGAGAAGAGCTGGATTGGAATGGGCTTGGAATTGGAATGGAAAGATTTGATTAGATCCTGATTTGAAACAGCACATGCAACAGCTTTAATGCGCTTAAAAGCACGTGTGTAGGCAATTTTTTCAAAGCTCTTGTAATTAGTTCTTTAAAGGTTTGTATTAGAAATTTGGGATTTAACATAATTAGTTAACAAGAGATTCAAATATACTGTAGAGTTATTCTAGGGTGGTTTAGATGATAATAATATTAGAAATTGACTAAAGTATACAGAAAACCAAGCCACACCAACCAACATTTTAATTACCCCCCAAACCACAACGAAATATCAAAAAATAAATTATCAAATCACTGTGTGATAGAGCCCAAAACACTTGCTCCAATGAAAACTAATTTCGGGAAGAAAAAAACCTACTACCAAAGATTTAAAAATAATAATTATCTATTGAAATTTAAAAAATAAAGAAAGATTTAAAAAAAGAAATAAAAAAAAAACACCAAAAATGATCCGTAAATGCTCATAAGAAGGGACAACATACAGTAGAGAGATAAATACCTTGCGAATGCAACAATTTTTATCTGACGAAACCGTATTACTACTAAGTGTTAGGAGAAATAAGCAAGAATCATGCGTTAAAAAGACTTTAACAGATCCCAGATAATACAAGCATACCTCGGATATTGAGCACCAAGTCTAATAAAACGATTCATCAATAGTCGTGTAAGAAGTAGAGAGAAAAACGAGGAAAATCAAAGAGCAGTCTTCATCTTTACTCTGTTACCATCATTGAAAAAAGTAAGCAGTACCAATATATCAACACGCACGAGTTAATAGCAGGCCAGAAAAAAAAAATACAAAAAGATCAAAATGTTGTATATAAACCAGTCAATATTATTCAAATAACTTGGAAATCTATATAAACTCCCAATGAAATTCGACCTAAAAGCTCTCTAAGGCAAACTCATAGTATAATGTTTAAGATTTATTTGTTATTGGAATGACTTAAAATGCCAATGAATCAGAACTGACAATTACACTGGAGGAGACAAAACTGATTATCCATACGGACTAGCGTTCATCATAAGGAACACAATTAGAAAATCAGTGCTAGATGTGCTTTAAATTTCAGAAAGAATAATAATGCTACAAATTCAAGCACTGAACTACATTATTAATATAAGTTAAGTGTCTACTACCACAGCTGATAAGACCGAAGATGAGATCGAAAAGTTTTATTTAAAATTGCACAATACACTGAAGTTAACAAAGTCTACACTATATACATTTTGGGAGACTTGGATACAAAAAGGTATAATTAAAAATATAGTAGAAGGGTTCGGATTAGGAACTAGAAAAGAGAGAGGAAAAAGACTCATAAAAGTCTGCCACTACAAGAATACGGTAATTGCCAATACTTGGTTTCAGCATCCTAAGAAAAAACATCTTCTTTACATACAGAAAATATATTACGTGTGCATACAACAGGGACTTCTCTGGAATCAAAAATAGAAGTGTTTGATGGAGTAAAAAGACTCCCAAGGGAGATCTGAAAACGAGGTATAGTACTTTATTCTTGCAAAGACTGATTACAAAAAAACTGACTATTTTGTAATGGAAAGGCCTTTAAAATTATTTTAAAAAGATTTAAATAAAATAAATGTTTTAAAAAACTATTAAAACAAACTAAAAATAAAGATTACTAAAATCTCTCTGTTTGATATTTACTGGTTAATTATCTCAACGGATATTCCAACAGTTGTGATTGCTATAGCATAACCGTTTTCCTCTGTCGGTGGAAATGCCGCTGTTGTCCGTTTATTCACTGCTAAACGAGTCTCATAATTCCTACAATAAATAAATCATAGAAATTAATCGACTAATAAACGAGATATTCAATGTTCCAAATTTCACTATGAATTATTACAACGCAAATTGAAATATTTGGGATTTGAGTTTGGAAACCATAGATATTCATATGCCATATTTTTTCTGTAAACAAATGTTTATCTGTTACATAAAAAATGGCGGGGTGTTTGTTGGACAATATATTTGTATAACATTTATTGACAGCGCAAGATAAATTTGTTAATACATGTTTTTAGCTGCCTTTAGTCAAAATATTTAGTACCGCAATTGGTAACAATGCACTATAATTCATATCAAACTAGAAATGTTTGTCAATTCGGTATTCACAAATATTTAATAAACAAATTAAATGTGCTCAAAAAAACACGAGGCTTCTGCACAGTCGCTCTGACGAGTTTTTCTTCTTCTTTTGGCATCATAAACCTGGATGGGTCTTTGCCTGTCTGGCTATGTCCTTCCATTCAGCTCTCTTGGTCCCTTCTCCTCCATTGTCTTATATTCATGGTTTTCAGGTCTTCTTCCACGTCATCCAACCATCTCGTCCTGCGCCTTCCTTTTTTCTGCCTTCCTACCGGCTTCCACTGTAACATCTTCTTTGTCGTTTTCGTATCTTCTTGTTGCTGAACATGTCATAGCCTTGACAGTCTTTGACTTTTCACAAATCTTACAATGCCATACACTTCATTAAGTTCATTAATCTCGACGTTTCTCCTGATTCTCCATCTGCCGTCTTCCTCTTGCACCGGGCCATATACTTTTCTCAGTATCCTTCTGTCCAATGTCCTGAGTTCCTCTTTTTTTAGTCATTACCCAGGTTTTACAACCATAGTTTGTTACGTGTCCAATCAAAGCTCTGTAGATAGTCATTTTGGTTCTTTTGTTTAATAATTTCGATGTCATCAATCTTTTATTACCATAGTATGTACCATTTCCACTAGAAATACGTGCATTAATTTCGCTACTTACGAAATTCTTCTGATTGATTTCTGTGCCCAGATATATGAAAGCATCCACACGTTCAAAAGTATAGTTGTTTATTGCTATATTATTTTCGTGCTCAGGTGTTCTTTTGATGGTCATGTACTTAGTTTTTGTTTCATTTATTTTAAACCCTCTCTTTTAAGCTTCAGGATCAATTTTCTTGAACGTTTCCATTAGTCGTGTCTTGCTTCTACTAATAATGGCGACATCGTCTGCATTACCAGTAATTTGTACTATTTTGGTGTTATATGGATGGTTACATTGGTTTTTCTGATGACTGCTTTAAAAACTAGGTTGAACAGCATGGTTAAAAGTGCGTCTCCCTGTCTCACCCCTATGTTGATGTCAAATGGGGGAGATAGTTCTCCCATCTACTGTAACTGCGACTTTTGAACCCTGCAACGTCATTTTTATGAGGCTGATTTTTGGTACACCTAGATTTCGGAGGTCTTGCAGCATTGTATCTCTTTTCATACTATTACAAGCTTGTTTAAAGTCTATATACATATTATATAGTTCTATGTCGTATTCATAAGCTTTCTCTTGTATTGTATGAATAAGAATAATGTCTGTAGTGGCTCTATTTGGTCTAAATCCACTTTGATAATCACCAATTATATTTTGATGAGTACTGCTAGGACGAAATACGTATTTGCGAATAGTAGAAGCCACTAAACGTGAAATCAAATCTTAACTGTATTTTCTGTAAATTTATTTACTCGTTTTGAGTATAAGAAACCAGTTCACGAAAGTTCCTTGCCTAGATGAATTGATATGTTGTAGAATGCAAATTTAGATTCCCCATGTCAGCATAGCAGATTATTTTAAGTTGTTTTTCTCCCATTTGGTATCCTTTTTTAGTTCTCACTTTTTTTATTATTTCATCCATAATCAGGTTGAACAGTAGAGGATTCAGGAAATCTTCCTGTCTTATTTCATTGTCAGCTTCAATAGGGTCGGTTAGTTCTTCTTCCACTTTTATTTTTATTGTGTTGTTTTGGTAAATATTTTCGATCATTTTGAGCATGATCTTCCCGACCTAAAACGTTGTTGTTGTTGTTGTTTTGCTAGTGTTATAATTACATTAGGTCTATTTGTTATCACTTGGTTTGTTATTTTTAGTGTTGTGTTTAATAAATTAATTCCTCTGTAATTTTTCGGGTCCGATTTGTCTTGAGAGAGGTATAAGGATGCTTGATCCCCATTCTTGAGGAATTCTGTTTTGACCCATTATTTTTTGGATTAGTTTTAATAGTTATTTGGTCAGATATGGTCGTCCGTAATTTAGGAGTTCGTTCGATATTTTGTCCTCTCCTGGTGATTATCTATTTTTTAATTTCCTTAATGCTTCCTTCTTCCTCTTTCTCCTCAATATTTATTTCTTCGTTTCTCGTCACCTCTAGTGTTTGGTGGTTTACTTTCGTCACGTTTAGCAAATAGGAATCGAAAGTAGTCTACCCATGTTTCTTCTCAATGTGTTTCGTTTTTATTAGTTCGTTGATCTTTTTTTTGTCCTCTGACCATTCTTCGTATTTCTTTTTGTGTTCCGTGGAACTCGTGGTCCATCTGTTTTGAGAAGCTCTGCCAGTGTTCCCTTTTTATTTGTCTAACGAAAGTATTAGTTTCATTTCTGATTCGTTTATAGTTGTTTTAATGCCTGTTGTGTTTGTTGTGTTCTGTGTTGTAAAAAAGCTTTCTTATTTTCTTCATATTTTGTTTTACAGTTTCTCTCTAACCTATGGTGTTTTCTTTTTTGATATGTTAGTGTTCGTTACTTTCCTCCCTCCAAGTGATTCTGCTGCTGCGGTAATTATGTAAATTTGAATTTTTCCCAGCTTTCCTTGATGATATCGTTTTCTATTATTTTATTTCCAGCGATCTTCTCTGATATTCTTTTGTTTGTATTGGCGCTGCACTCTTGGGTATGAAGTATTTCAGGATGATTCCTATTTGACATAATACTAGGCTATGTTCGCTACCTACATCTGTTGAGTTGAAGTATCTTACGTCGATTATTTTTGATGGATGTATATCTCTGTTTATTATAACATAATCTATCATAGATCTTTGTCCACGGGTGTTATTAAATATATATTTGTGTTGGTCTTTGTGGTCCAAAAATGTGTTGTTTATTGTAAGTTAGTTATTCGTGCAGAAGTTTATCATCAGTCCTCCATTTTCGTTTGTAACATCCTCGTTATGTTTTGCTTAATCCCGGGTATGACTTGATTACATATTCGAGCGATAAAATCCACCAATATTATCATCTTCCCTCTGACTTAATCTACTACTTGTTGTAATTGGTCATAAAACGTTTCCCTTTTTGTTTGTGACTTGATATTTTCTGGACCGCTACTCCGTTGATGTCTTTTTCTTCTTCAACTTTTCTAATTTATTACTGCATAATAAGTTATTGTAGAAGATATATA
This sequence comes from Diabrotica balteata, assembly GCA_918026665.1. NCBI lineage: Eukaryota > Metazoa > Arthropoda > Insecta > Coleoptera > Chrysomelidae > Diabrotica > Diabrotica balteata. Next base: position 4,180,147 of record OU898282.1, on the reverse strand, counting down.
GAAGAGAAATATGACATTTTGACAATTATTGTGACTATGAAAATTGAGTGATTTAAAAAAAAAATAGTGATTTTCAATAATTTGCTTTATGAGAAATAAACATTGCATCTGTCCACAAGTTCTTCACTTGTGTTAATTTCTATTGTTTCCAGTTCTAGCGTCATTTGTTCTACCTCTGCATAGAGCTTTTTTAGGTAATCATTTTTGAATAATTTAAATTTTTTAATAAATATATACCATTTTATACCAGAAGGTTTTACTTGATTATCAGACAAATAAATATCATTGATACATATAATGTTATTTTTGTTAACACTATATTTATCTTTGAAGACGTTAAAACTGTATCACCTGGTATATTTATACAAAAATGCCCGGTTTATTTGCCTGAAGCTTTTTGAGATTCATCGATCTTTTAAATCGCCTCAATTGGATTATGGAGATAATCTTTCTTTACTTGTAAATATATTCTTCACCGATCGTCTTAATACACCTAAGACGGAAAAAAAATTATTTCGTACAAAAAATTATTTTCACCCGGAAAAAAATATATTTTAAGTAAGAAGGAACTTTCAATTTTAAGGTTTTATGTACTTTTCATCGATTGAAAGTTAACTTTGAACTAAACGTTTATCTGGTTTTTTAAAATACTAATAAAACTAAATTTAAAAGAATTTAATTTAAAATTTAAAAGAATTTAAAACTTCAGTGCGAAATTTTATTTTGCAAGCAGGGGGGTAACGAGGATAGGGGATGGGAGTAGCTGGCAAATACTTTTCTACAATCCCAGTAGATAACAGCCGTACCTCATATCCAGTTGTCTTATGAACATTTGTTTAAAAAGAAGAACAACCAATGTGATGAGTGCGTTTCACCCCTTACAGTAAAACACGTACTAGTGGTAAAGTACGAACAGTTCAAGCATCACATAATTAAATACCATTTACCCAACGCTCTTAATGACATTTTAAACTCAAATAACACCATCGAAAATCTACTTTTGTTAAGTTTACTAAGCAAAGTGTTCAATTCTATCTCTTTGTGCATGGTCTCTAGCACTTGTTTGTTAGATATGTATCACGTTAGATATGTAACACCACAACTCGAAAGCTTTTAATTTTTAAGATCTTTTATTTTTGTTGTCCAGGTTTCACATCCATAGGACAAAGAGCTGTTATCGCTCCATTAATAACTTATTAGGTTAAAGGGAGATTTTGTAAACTAACTAAAAAAGTGCTGAGTCGAACTCCGTCGTCAGTAGTTTATCTCTATTTATTGCAGTTTTTTTAATCTAAAACCGGACAAACGGACGGACAGATAAACATAATCTATAGGATCTAAATTATATTTTCGTATTATTATTTCGATTTAATACTAGCAGTGACTGAAAAAAACCCTGTAGATTTGCTCATCCCCTTGGGCAATATAGTACAAACTTTACTACTGTCTATAAACAGTCTGGCAAATATTAAATGAAATTAGTCATCGGTACCCGACTGTATGAAGATGTAAGGCCCACAGAAATAACGGTATGTCTTCTCTTAGGGTGCCTGTCCGTTCCAACTTGTTAGTTGATATACGAAATAGCTGTATTGAGGTCTTTTTATACCATGCTCTCAGGTTAGCAGGCCAGGATATTCTTATTCGTCCTGAGGCCCTGTTTCCTTCAATTTTACCGTACAAAATGCATTGAAGTAGCTCGTATCTGCCTTGATTTCTCATTATATGTCCCAAGTACTGCAGCTTACGGCCCTTCACGATGTTTACCAAATCCGCAGTTGTATTCATCCTTCGCAATTCTTCTTCATTGGTGACTTTGTCTGTCCATGGTATCATCAGGATCCTTCTGTATAGCCACAGCTCAAAAGCCTGAAGTTTTGATAGAGTTTCCGCCTTCAATATCCACGTTTCTACTCCGTACAGAAGCACTGAGTACATATAACATTTAAGGAGGCTTATTTTTGTTTCTAGGGTGAGGTCATAGCTCTTGACACAGAGCTCATAGTCAGGAATGCACTTTTGGTATTTCCGATGCGACATAATCTCTTGGGTATTCTCCCACGACTTATTGATTATAGTTCCCAAGTAGTTGTATTGTGAGACATGTTCAATTCTCATTTAGTTCAAATACAGATATGTTTTCCTTGCTGATGATCATTGGCTTGGTGTTGCTGATGTTTATATCCAATCCATATGTTCTACTTGTTTCCGTTATTTTGTTCATTAAGTTTTGCATCCCTTCTATGGTTGTTCTGAAGCTATTTTCTTGTGGCATTGTAAATTAATTACTATTAATAACTGGGAATAAGCCACAATTAAAGATAAAAATACGTTTATTGACGTTTCAATTTCCAATTCGGAAATCGTTCTCAAAATACAAACAGTAAATTCACTGTTTGTATTTTGAGAACGATTTCCGAATTGGAAATTAAAACGTCAATAAACGTATTTTTATCTTTAATTGTGGCTTATTCCCAGTTATTAATACCTTCTATGGTATTGGAAAATCCTATTGTATCATCTGCATACTCCAGGTTGTTGAGCTTGACTCCATTAATTGAGATGCTTTCATCAATATGTTTTAGAGCCTTTTTAAAAATGTGCTCGGAGTACAGATTGAATATTAGTGGTGAAATTATGCACCCCTGTCTCACTCCTCTTAAGATCTTGACCTGATCTGTATATTCTCCATCTATTCAGAGCACCTCTGATTGATTTCAATACAGATTAATTATTATTTTTAAGTATTTTCCATCAATTCCTATCTTCTTCAGCACTTCCATCATCTGTTCACGCCTGACCCTATCGAAAGCCTTCTTGTAGTCAATCAGGCATGCAAAAACATTACATCGGGCATCTCTACATTTCTGAAACAATACCTGCACACTAAATAAAGCTTCCTAAATTCTTTTGTGGATGACTTTTAAAAAACAGCTTTAACAGATGGCTCATTAGGCTTATGGTCCATTATCTTCACAAACTTTTGCTCCTGTTTTTTTTTGGGCCATGGCACGAACTCCGATTTGAGCCACTCTACTGGTATTTTTCCTGCCTTTTATATTCCATTAAATATTTCAGTTATTATTTTTATTTGTTCTTAATCTAATAGCTTCATTCAATCTAACAGTTCTGCAGAATTTCATCAAGTCCCGGTGTCTTTCCATCCTTCATTTATCTGACGGCTGCCGTTATTTTTTTCTGGTAGGATTTCGAAACCTTATTTTCTTGAAGAAGAAAGACTAGAACTTGAACAGTTTCTCCAACTATTCTTCCCATAATTTCTTTGGTTATGGCAAGATTGCCTTTATCATCTATTATTTTTCCGCTGTTGCGTTTTTGGAACTTTACAGCTATTTGAAGTACAGACTCTGATACTCCTCTCTTTCTTGACATTGCTCTGTTTTGTGTTTCTCTTTGGCTTCTCTTATTTTTCTTCTCTTATATTCTTGGAGATTTTCTTTGGTTTTTTTCTCTGATCGATAACTTCAAGTATTTCATCGGTCATCAACGATTTCAGTTTCTCTGTATCTTTCTTCAGGTGTTGTTCTTTTATTTCTCTCACTGTTTCTTGTATGACGGTCAGACTTTCCTCTACAGTTCCTGGGTTTTTGCATTTTAGCACCTTTGTATTGAGGTTTTCACTCACCTTCAGCCGAATATTAGGATCTTTCAGTTTTCTAACATCATACTCTTTAATCGACTTACTTGTAACCTTGTTTATTCTGACTTTAAAATACAACTGTTCCTATATCTCTTATTTACTAGCATGTAATTAATCTGATTTCTAACAATCATCCACAGAGTCCTGTGGAGATTCCAGGTATACAGTTTCCTTGGGTGTACCTTAAACCAGGTGTTCATTATTACTAATTGGTTTGCTGATTATAACAGTGTATTGATATCAATTTCCACAAGGAAAGTTTGACGACTTGTACTCCTTTTACCATTCATTTACATATTCGGCGTTTCCATTCATTAAAGCCGTAGTAAAGCTCTTGCTGAAATTTGTAAATCTTATATATATATATATATATATATATATATAATATATATATATATATATATATATATATATATATATATATATATATATATATATATATATGTATGTATATACTTATGTATATACTTATATAAAAAATGTATTGTGCATAGCTGCATCGCAGTCGCAGATCAGTTGACTGCAAAGCGTATAAAACTGCCTAAAAATTTAAAATACAAGTTTCAACTTAAATTTTCCATCAGTTTTTTTAAAATTCCAAAGGCACTATTAAATACACTATTAAATATAAAACTCGATGAATATTTCACGTGTCACTAAAATACTTAAATTGCCTTCTATTGTTTGAAATATTAACTTGTAATTATCGCCAACGAGGAAGCGCTAAATTTGAATAGTTGATTTCGTTTATTAGTAATTTATATTTTTCGAAAATCAAAAAGCAAAATGGTGTTTGGTGTTGGTGTTTGACCTAGAAACGCAAATATCCAGGAATAAAACTATATATTTTATCTCTTTGTTTTTACAATTGACTTGCTATTATTACAATATGGAAATTTTTGGAATGGGTGAGATAGAAATATACGTAGGTACAAACGACTTAGTTGAATTAGTATAACAGTTTAACGAATCTTAAACCTAATCCCACCATGTCCTTAAAATTATGTACGAAAGTGTACTAAACAGTTAAGTAGTGTTAGTGAGATAACAAAGTCTAATGATCTCTATTTGAAACGATTTCGCTATAAACACTACTCCAGCAAAGAAATAATGAAATGAGTCACACGCGTAATCTCTTAAATAATCGTATAATTTAGCTTCCCCTATGAATTTTACCAAGAAGCGTGTCAGTAGCGGAGAACTTATTTTTTATTTAGCATAATGGCATATTAAGGAGACATAATTAAAAGCAATATTTTTATAGAAAAACGGTAAATGGAGTATTACTAACATCTAGGGCCGATTATTCGAACGCAAATCAAAACTTGATTGTAATCAAATATTAAATTACAATCAGATACGTCACAGCAACTGTTAAAATTATGAAATTACCATCAGAAAGAGTTTAATTATGGTTTATTTTACAAAATAATAAAGTTAAATAAAATAAATCAGTTAACATAACCCCAAAATGTGACGTATTTGATTTTAATTAAATATTTAATTAAAATAAAGTTTTGATTTTCGTTCGAACAATATAATCTAAAACAACAATACCTAGAACAATATAATCTAAAACATTTTCGGTCACATTCAAGAATTCCATCTTCTTAGTTTTCTTGCTGTTCTGTAATATAATATTACCCTTGTTATCTTTTCACGATTTTTGTTTAAATTTTCTTTGCTTTTATTCAGTTAGTGTGTGCCAGTGTGGGTCTTAAAATAAATATCTCCAAACATGCATGACAAAAGTGATGCCTAGCGAAAATATCAATATTGTATCAATATGAATCCGTGATGAGAGGTAGATGAAGATATTGCTTGAGTGGTGGCCAAGGTTAGACAAAAGAAGTAGAGGAAGACCCCTTCTCGTTGGACTGACGATCTCAAGAAAATGTCAAGAAATTTGATGAAAAGTGCTCAAGACAGAGCACAATGGACAAAATGAGGGAGGCCTATATCCAGCAGTGGACGCAAAGGGCTGGATGATGATGATTCGATTACTTAGAACTTCTAGTTTTTAATGTTCTTTATTTATAGTTTCTCTACTCTTTCTTTGGTGGATTTTCTTTTCAACCTTACGTAGTTATTTATATTCGTCCTCTGTTTATTTATATTCATCTTCTGTGTTTTCTTTCTGTTATAATCAAACAAATCAATCATTCGTTCTTATTCTTCATTATTTATCTTTCATGCCTAGTAATTCTTTGGTTGCTTCTTATGATGTTTCTGCACCCTTCTCACTCTTCATTTATGCCTTCATGTTTTGGTCTGTTTTCTAGTTTAGTGTTTATATTATTTTTGTTTGTATTTTGAGCCCTTATACATTGTATCAATCATACATAGAACCTATTTCCTTTTTTAAATATTTAAAATTCTGGCCCTTTTGCCTAGTTTCATTTCTAGTGATCAAAATCCGCATTTGCTTCTCTTCTGGAGCGGACGTTTATTATATTCGATTGGCGTCTAAGTCTACAATAGCATAATCTATCATATTTACTGTAACTTCGTCTGGTGTTTTCCAGATGCTTTTGTATACCTATATATTTTAGAGCAAATTAAAATTATACCATCGATTCCAAACAAAAACTACTATGAAAAAAAGAAACCATTTTTGAAATCAGCATCAAAAATATTTCAAATTCGTTATTTTTCGAGTACCAAATTTTTTCATATTGTTGGGCTATGTTAACATACATGTTACATACCATGCTAATTAAACGTGTACTTTATTTTCCAGTATTTCCTTTATAGGAATTTTTAGTTTTTTTTAGCTGTACATTTCGTACTTATATAGTAGTTATATACGCCTTGCAGTGAACTTATGTAGTGAGGCAGGTTGTGTATTGTTTGTTCCCTATGCTGTTAACATTTACTCGGAACTGCTATTCATGGAAACTAAATTTCTAATATAAGACATGCAGATGACACTGTCCTACCAACTAATACAGGCGCGAAGTTACAGAAAGTCCTTGGCCAAAAGTTGTTTTTTAAAATTTTGAAACAAGAATATCACTGTTAAAAACACCATTAGTGTCAGATAGATAATTAGTTTCCACTGAATCTATTATTTGTCCTAATTTTTCATTATTTATTCATCAGGAGATTTCGTTGTCTTTTTGCTTTTATTATGTCATTTTGTCATAGGGTAATCTATATGAAATAACAATTATATTTCCAGAAAAACGGAAAGTCCGACAATAATGTAAATATTACCGTAAGATCGGCCATATTAAAAATACTTGCAAGCCTAAATTAATATAAATCCTGCAAGCTGTTAAAACTACTGGCAAACTGGAAATTTAAGAAGCCAAACCTTCAACCAATGAGATTATGTTTAGTAGGTGATTAGTCCGGATTTTCAGATGGTTTTTCAGATTCTAAAGTTGGTAGACTTGCAGCTAGTTGGCATGTTAGAGGTTCATCAGGAAGATTTTCGTCTGGAGGATTAGGTCTTTCGCTGACCAAACTGGGAGAAAACTTGTTGTCGGTGAAAATGTACCTGTCAACTGCAAATATTCCTGTTTTTTGAAAGAGTTTATAACGCTCTGTGGTAAAATGGCACGGCGATGTGCTATTCCAACACATGCGACAACGTGATAGATTCTAAAACGTTGGCCTGGGTTAGATTTCAACCATGAATCAATTACAGCATTATAATATGTTTTAAAATATTTCATTAATCCCACATCCAGTGGTTGCATCATGTGGTTACAATGGGGTGGAACTGTTAGAATGTACACGCCATTAGCTCTTGCTAGTTCTATTCCTCAATTGACAGGTGGCTCTCATGATTGTCGCAAATTAGAAGCATTCTTCTCTTTTCATAAGAACCTGAATTTTACATTGAACATTTTATAAAGTGCTGCATCATATGAACGAAATTGGAAATGGTCATCCAACCTGACTGATGAGCCAAATCCAAGGTCCCGTTTGATGCTCCATTTATCATGTGGCTCTTGAAGTGCACTCTCGGAAATACTAGAGCAGGGGGTATTGTATTTTCAGCTGCATTTATAAACAAAACTGTAATAAGAAGAGTTCCTCTCTCACCACTTACAGCAGCTGCTACTTGTTTTCGGCTTTTTTTGTGAAATCACACTAGAAGGTTCTTGGTTAGTTTCAGGTTTTGTTTCATCCAAATTCCAAATCCTGAATGAGTCACAGAGTTCTGGGTATCTTTTAATTAATTATTTTTCATAACTATTAACAAAAGCATTCACAGTATGTTTGTTAAAGGAAATTGCACGTGCAATTTTGCATCCTTCAGCAGCACGGAGAGATAATCTTGGGTGGCGTTTCATAAAACCATATAGCCAGTTCTTTCCTGCCATTCTTGGAGCTTCCCAGTTTTTAGGACAGTCAATATTGTTCATTTTGGCCATCTCGTGTGCTAGTTTTTAAGTTTCTAGATTGTTCAAACCCTAAAACGCTTTTGAACACTTAAATAAATATGCCTGAAGGTCGTCTTCCTGTTTGTCAGTAAAAACCTTTTTAGTATCATTTCTTAATTTCATATCATGTTCGCCATCTGGGTTATCCCTAAACTTCTTAACGTATATACCAATAGTTTGATATTTTAATCCAAATCTTTTAGCAGCATTTCTTATCGATTCACCATCTAGAATGGCTACTACACATTCTTTCATAGATTCGGCAACGAAATTTCCTTTTTTTTTCTGGTTTCTTATTTCTTACTATCTTCAATCTGCAACAAAGAGAAACCCTTTTTAAATAACTAATAATAAATCTATATAACTAAATAACTAAATATATATAACTTTTAAACATGTTATTTAAAAAAAAATGTCTCCATTTTCCATTGTACCAACCATCTGGCTGCCGTCAGCAGTGTGTCCATTGGTGACCTTTCTAGCAATATCCAAAAAAGGTATCCGAGGTTACACAACCACCAAAAACTAACTTTTCACTTTATGACATGAACCCTTTACTGCACTGTTCTACAGACTAAACTACAATAGTGAGACTAGTAATGGAATGTTTTGATGTCAGTGTTGCCAACCCGTGTCCTTAAATTTACCCACAATATCAATGTCTAAAGCTGCGATGTGTCTGAAGGAGCCCACTTCTCCCCTATCGAGGATCATATGCCGAATCAAATATAATCTATTAAAATACCAAGAATTATCGTTTATATGTAATATTGAAGTAAAAATAAACAATGGAATTACCCGATTGTTTATTCATCGCATTCATTATCCATATTCATATTGAAAATTTTTCAGTTTTATGCATTTTATGAAAAATTTCATGGAAATATATAAAATTTAAAAAATAATAACAATAAATAAGTTATCATAAATGTTGTTTATATTAATCTAGTTTAAAATATACTATCGATTTTTTTTCACTGTACATATAGTAAAATTGTTTAAATAATGTTGACGAGAGAATCCCGCAACGACATGTTGATTCATCCGCGGGCAAAAATGGTATTTCGTTAACAAACAATGTTATCTAAACAGTTAATTTGTGTTGGTAATTTAAAAAAAGCATCGAACACGATTGAATCGTGTAAAATGAATGAAACGAATTTAAATCCGCAGAAATCTGAAAAGCCAACAGAAACAAACCGACCGACTTTCATTAACTTGTGCAACTTTCGGTCCATGCACTTTTTATTTACGTGATTCCTGTCCGTATGTCGCTGCTGCTGCCGTTTGAATTTTCGACAGTTTATTCAATTTTAGTGTCCACAACAAGAAATCGATGGGTTAGAAATATCTACTCAGAACTTACTAAAAAGGCAAGACCTGCAGCCGTAATAAACAACTTTGTTTTACTGCACAACATGATTCGTAGATACAGTTTCTTGTAACTGTGTCAATATGGGTTAACGTGTAACTATATATTTTCGGTATTAAATCAATAAAAAAAATTACGCAAAATAATCCCAAAGCCACTGAAAACTCTAAAATTTTCACTAGAAAAAACTGAAAAAAGAATCTTTATAGTTTTTATAATTAACTTGAAACATTTTCTTTTATTTATTTACGCTGTAACCACAAGGGTTATAAGCGACCAAAAATATATAATACAGTTAAAGTTAGACAAAATTACAATAATTGATACAGTCCTGAGTCTTTAGGATAACTTATTGTGTTTTTAAAATCTTCATGTTTTTTCCTAAGGCTTTCTTTATATTATTTGCAAATCTCGTTGTCTAAGCTTCTCTCGCTTATAGAAAGCTCATTAAAAGCGAGATCTTCTTGATGCTAGTGCCTAAGCTTATCTTGGATAGTTTTCTTTCCGGCAAGTTTCGAATTCCAAGCTGCATCCGGAAACGGCGACTAATTTATTCGGACTACACTTTCATACCATCAAGTCGCATTTTTTCTGTGCCAGTACTATCTGGTCCTCAGCGAATTGTAATGTATACAACTCTGTGTTGTCCAATAATGTATAACCATTCCGTGGCACTTTTTTTCCACCTTATCAATCTATAGACAACATATATTTTAAACAGGATAGGTGGAAATAGCATTTCTGTTTGTGACCCTTAGTTATCTGATATTCTTTTGACTTTTCATTTTTTGTTTTTTATAATTGTCATTGTTGTAGTTCTATTTATCTTCTTCATCGACTGCTTATTCTTACGTCTTCTCCATCCATTGCTTTTTATAGTTTGTACATTATTATAGGCGTTCTTTAAATCTATGAAAAGTAAATGGAGATTCTTCCTATATCTATTTTCTTCTATGTTGTTTGCTTTTTTGTTTATTTTAATTAAAAACAAGGTGTTATTAAATTTTCATTAAATTTACATAGATAATATGCTTTACCATATTTTAGTTTTTTGTAATTTTTTTTTATTTAAAAATTCGTCTTTGATCATTGTACTTAAAAGTTGTATATGTAGATATTAAATAAACACCTGTAAATCCTAATAAAAGAATATTTTCTTGTCGCATTCAATAAAGCTTTGATCCCACTTTGATCGAATTTTATCAAAGATCTAATACCACCAGATTATCGATTCTAAGTCTATTAAATAAAACCAAATCCTTTTATTTTCTCGCCGTGATTTTCTCCGATTTCGTTTAAACGTCCCACAGTTGGTCACAGTGAGTACAAATTGATAGGTGGCGACAAACACGGAAAGAAAAATCCGCCGGAGGCTCTTTCCGCAAAACATCCCGACAGATATCCCTCGAGTAAGAGGCAGTGTTGGCTTACTGCTAATCCATCATAACTTCTGAGCCGGGGATTCCTTTTATATGCACAGTGGCGTATTAACATAAAGAATATATATATATATATATATATATATATATATATATATATATATATATATATATATATATATATATGTATATATATATATATATATATAATATATATATATTATATATATAAATGTTTTGGATGAGTTCGAGTCAATAAAAGGGGCTATTGGTTAACTATTTTTTATCTCGAGCTTTCAATTGTGTTTACAATTATTATCAAGAGCTGCTAAAAAATACAAAATATCTTACAAATTTGAACTAGAAAGAAAACATTTTGTTAACTCACCAAATAAAATTGTGCTATTAGGTCCCCCTTTTAATATTTAATGTCTATTTTGTCCCTTTTTTAGTGTGTTCTGTTTGTTCCTAAGTGTCCTTAATTGTTTTAGTTTTAATAATTTTTGCATACTTGACTGTTTAACATACTTGCCTTTACAACCATTTACCAAATAATAGTAATCTAATTAAACTTTTATCAAAGAAATTTGATAATTACAAGTTAAAGGAATTTGCACACCCATACAGTTGTACATCTAATTTCATTCAATGGCATACAACTGTCACCTTAATAAAATTTCAATAAGTAACACACATTTCGTAAATATCTATCTTCAATAAATATAAATAACTTTTAAAGCATTAAATAATACAGAATATAACTTTCATTTAACAAACAGTAACATTACACCTATTTTCTACTTCATTGGATAAAATATCTCCTCAAGAAACTTCCCCGTTAATTGTCAAACAATTATAATAGTAAAAACTGAAAATCTCCATTCAGCAATACAGGATAGTAAATGTTAGAATAAGTGAACATCAATCTTATATTAAAAATAAAGAATTTGATAGATCTCAAATCTGATTAATAAGAAAATACCAGTATTAGTAAGTCAGTAACATATAGAGGATACACCATTTATGTTTTTTAAATAACGTAACATATAAAATCAGAATTTTGATGTTTGTTGAAGGTAAACTAAATTCACGAACAAATACTTACAATGTCGGGATTATTATGAGGTTTTTTTCCTGGTTTTCCCTCATAATTTACTATGGAATCACTAACAGGAGAATTTTACTGTCATCATGTCATGTGTTTGTCTTTTTAAAGACGAATTACATGCTATGATTTTTTTTCTGACGGATATTCTCAACTTAAAGTTGATTTCATGTAATCGAATGAACTATCTTATAAGTAAATCGTCCCAGGAGCGCAACTCACAATATTGGCAATATCATTTAAAGTCGTCTACTTTAAAATGCATAATGTAAGTCTGAATTGTCATATAAATGAGTCGGATAAAATTAAATTATTAGAAGAATTTTTCACAATGTAACAAAAACAAAATTTGTTTAATTACTGTTGTATTTTGAGAACGATTTCCGAAGTGGAAATTGAAACTTCAATAAACGTATTTTATCTTTAATTGTGGCTATTCCCAGTTTAATAGTAATTAATTTACAATGCCACAAGAAATAGCTTCAGAACAATATAAATTTAAAGATAGGATGCTTTTTTCTAATATTATTAATATAAATAACTTCTACACCATTTTTTGCCAAATCGCAGAACATTGTATCCAACAATCAGAACATCTATTATCATTTACTACCTTTTATACCATCATTTAAACCTAAATTAATACAAATACTAAAGGTTATAGACAATATAAAACCAGCAACAAAGAACATCAAAACTATTTCATCTTTATATTCCAAAACTAAGTATCCTATAGACAAATTAGATAAAACAAATGTAGTAAGTTGTACTTAGTATGTTGGTGAGACCGGAAGAAATCTTTCAAATCGCATTATTTCTCACAAAAGTGATTGCAGAATTAAAAAACCAGCTTTGGTAGAGCATGTAATCGACAAAGACCATATTATGGATTTTGATAACATTAAAATTTTGTGTAGTGAAATTAATATATTTAAAAGGACTTTTTTTGGATATGGTTTGTATTAGCAAAAGTGTTAATAATTTAACATTATAATTTTTAATTATATTATTTCTTTGTAGTTTGTATATGAAACCAGTAAAATATCAAATTTTGATTTAATTTTCCATATATTTGTTATTAAGCTTTCCATCATAATTTCCCTATCCTGGTGTGTTCATTCTGATTGTCAAGGATTTACTATTTTTGTTGGGAATAAGCAACAAATTTACTTTAAAATTAAGTTTATTTGACCTTTCAAATGATTTTTCGCTTCAGAACAATATTACAATAGCTCAAGTCTCCTGATTTATCTTATCACTTTACTTTTCGCGGTATTTCTACCACTTTTCGCTAAGATAATACAATATTTATAAAATCTATGCTTAGTTGATTTGCTGACGTGCTGTTTAGGTGATTATTGCGAAGATTCCTGACAGTGGGAGAAGAATTGATGAAGGAAATGGACGTTCATTTATTGAAATTGGGAAAAGAAGATATGTATGTGCCGTCAACCCTTTTATTGAGATAGTTAAGGTGTTTTTCGATTTCAAATATTTTTTTGATAATCCTTGCTTTATAAAAATATATTTTGTGATCGGTTTGTTGATAATACTAGGATACAGCAGTCAAAATTTCGGACTGGAAAGGCATGTTCTCATATTCTGTTTGAAATTTCTGTGTCGGTTTGAACTATGTAAGATCTAAGGTTGTCTGCGCGAGAAATTTTATAGACTTTGTGCTGTTCGTTAGTAATGTTGTCTGTGACGTATCGTAAAGGCAAGTAAAGCTTTTGATGAGAAGTGAGTTGCTAGTGTTGTATAATATGTCTGTCGCTCTATTAAGTATTAATTTGTAATTAGCAAAGTCCTTTACTTGTGCCTTACTATTGTTGAATTGAGGTTAGAAAGTGGGAGAAATGATTGACAGAATGATTGGAAATAAAGCAGGTCGGACTACTGTCCACAACTATATCCGCACAGTAATTAAAAAAACAGAAGAGGAAGAAAGACAGCTGGACCAACGATAAAGGTAATACCTGAAATTATCTTACTACGGAAACTACGTTTAAAAATCAGGTTATAGACGAGTCCCAGCGTTCAGCCATTTCTTTCTCCCCGAATACTTTCTCTTTCTGCTCTCTAAGCAGATGGACACAATTGTGAAAGCCGTTCCTAACGTTGACGAATAATACTGATAACAACTATTTTTAATAGGACTCATTTTTATGAACAAGATTTTGGCTTAGCTATCTGGCACTCGGCGACTTAATTTTTCTGTCTTGCTCTTGCCCAATATTTCAACTAGTTTATGCACTAGGTACAGTATCCAGTATACAGTATCTAGTATTTTGATCCATAGCTGGTTAATATTATCTTCTTCTTTCCTTATTTTATCTTCTATTTGCCCTCTGTATACATTTACTATGTTTGTATCTTTTAGTTTGTGAATATTTACTTTTTCTCTCCTTTTTCCGATCTCCTCTTTTTAATTGGATATTCTTTCTTTAAACCGTACCTTAAGTAAATAGTGATCACTATCTATATTTGCTCCTTTCCTATTTTAATACCCTCTGTTTTATCGTCTGAAAACATTTCATTTTGATTAAAATTAATCCGAAGGAAAATCTTTCGTCGACGCCTCTGAATAAGACACACTTTTAAACGGCTTGCTTTAGTGTATTGCGCTTTTGCCACCCATTTATCTTCCGAACATACTTCTTCGCTCATTCTGAGCCTAATAAAAATGTAAAGCACTACTTTTACATAATTTGTTTTGGTATTAAGGCTTTCATATGTAAGTTGGCGAAAAGTGACATAAATTTTAGCAACTTAGTCCTGTGCCTTTTTATCGAGAAGCCCTTTGACTTTTAGAAGTGCTAAAATACGGCTCGTTTTGCGATTACTTAGATCATCCTCTGAGATTCTCAGGTTTTTTGTTTTTTCTTTAACTTTCTTTACGATATTCTGCCCTACATTTATAATAAAAGTTGATTATATTAAACCGTTTTTTACATCATAATTTAGATATTGACAAGCTCTTCTGACTTTTATTTATTTTTTTTAATGTCGGTCCATCATCGGCAACTTTAAATAACATTTCCAAATTATTTGTAGTCGTTGTCTGACTTACTTCAGAAAAAACAATAAAAAAATAATTTATGTAATTTGTTAACATCTATATTTTGCAGATAGTCTGTCTTTCCATGAAAATTTATTGTAGTTTAGAGAAAAAACCAACAAATTGCCACAGAAGGCATTTGAGCGTACGTTAATAATAAATAAAAAATGATGAAGTTTTATTGTATTCTGAAAACAAGGCAAATAGCAATTTAGAAGGAATCATTACATAATTAAAAGGTGAAAGATCAGGACCTGGTTGACTTTTACAAAGATCTTATCAAGAAACGATCTTTCTTATCGCCTAATCGTGACATCGACATCAAGTATGATCGTCAGGAATATGTTAGAACCGGTAACAGTCAACTGAGACTACACAAATAATAAATTTATATTTATATCTTGAAAAAAAAAAATACAATTATTGCATTATTGTTTTCCACAATATCACTACAATAAAAGTGTACAGTTTTACAACTTTAGCATGGTTCTGATTAATATTCGTTCTGTAAGATATAAAACAGATGAATTATTTTTGATTCTAGAGGAATTAGGATATCCCCCGATAGTTGTGGTTACAGAGCATTGGTTTGAAGTCAGCCTTTTTTATAGAAAAATATACCACAATTATTGCTAGGTATGATCGTCCAAGTTCAGCTCATGATGGCACCCTAATTCTTTCTACAAATAATGATTTCCCTCCTATGAGAAAATATGATTTTCAGTAGTAATATCCCTAGGACATTGATAACAGACGAGATAATTTCATGACAATCGAAAGCTCGTTCCTTGGTAACAGCACGAAGCCGAAGGCTGAGCCACGAGCTTGAGAAATTTGTCATGAAATTATGAGGTATTCATCAATGTCCGAGGGATATTCGGCGGATAATTTTTTGAAAAAAAAAATCATAACTCAAATATTATTATATTTGTGACTGTAGGTTGTATTTCTGGGAATTTTTTCTTTGATTAGCGCATTTATACTTTGAACATTCTCATTGCCGAAACGTGACATTTTGAAATTTGTTTGGATGAAGTTGTCAAACTCGATCGTGTTGTCATAGGGATTGAAAATTGCACTGAATGCAATTATCAGTCTAATGTTGACATGATTGGGTGAAATTGTTCCACATGACACAAAATGACGAAATTTAAATGGTTGTTAGAACAGTCGAAAAATTATCCATTGAATCAATCCTTTTTTGAGTTTTTATTGGTTTATAACAAGAATATTAATCTACACATTCTTTGTATTTATAGATCACCTGATTCTTCCACCGAACTATTTTTTCAGAACATGTTAAATTTGTTATACGACCTGCCCAATAAAAGCAGACAGATTCTATGCAGTGACTTGAATATTAATTACACTGTTGCTTATGCTACCCAATTATCCTTGGTCCATCCAATTATACCTATCCAATATGTTTGAATCGTATGAATCGTACAAGAATTACTATAGCAACATCTACCAGAATTGATTCTATTGTCTCAGATTTTTCACCCCTTGATGTACGCTCTACAACTATTAATGCAGGACTATCTGATCATGAAGCAGTATATACCAAGTTTAACACTCTTAACAAACAATCTTCGAAAATCAAACGTTTAGGTAGGATTTTTTTCCGCTCAGAATTTTCGTAAATTCCAAAATCTGTGCTTGACTTCTGGGTGACACTTTCCGGGAGGTGGAAAATATGAGATATTAAGGCTCATAATGCAAGGTAGAATTAAGGGTAAAAGATCCATAGGAAGACGAAGAATTTTCTGGCTGAGAAACCTAAGAGACTGGTATAGTTGCAGCTCAGTAGATCTTTTTAGAGCAGCCGCCAATAAGGTACGCATAGCTGTGATGATAGCCAACCTCCGATAAGAGAAGGAACTACAAGAAGAAGAAGTCTGTATTTTCAATAAAGGATTTCCTCTAACTAAAATTAAGTCAGAACATCACAAACTCTGGACTACCAAACGTATCAGCATTGGCATATCAGCCAAGAATATGCGTTCACTACTGTACATTAACAAATTTACTACTAAACTCTTTGTCACTGAATATATCTCCAAGTAAAGAAGAACCTTCAAAACAGCTAAAAAAAAAGATGCAAATCAGAATCGGTTGGGAAGCTCTAAAAATGTTGCAAGAGAAACCTGGTTCATAATAAATGATCTTCGAAATAAAACTAACACAGCTCAAACATTTTCTCTTCCAAACCCTGAAAATCTAAATGAATACTTCTTCATTGTGAGTAAAAATATAACATCAACTATTTTGCAACAACAAAATCGTATTTCCTATCCCCTAATTTAAAAAAGGTCTTGAATTCATTCTTTATTAGATATTTAGACTAGTTAATAAATCTGAACTGATCCAAACAATCAGTAGTATCAAAAGCAAATCTTCCTGTAGTACTGATGGAGTATCAATAAAAAATTTCTTAAATCTCCCAAAAAATGTGTTTTAAGTCCTGGTCTCACTAATTAACGATTTCTTTGAAAAAGGTATATTTCCAGAGTGCCTAAAGACAGCCATTATTATTCCTCTTTATAAAGGTGGTGAAAAATCTAATGTCTGCAACTATAGACCTATTGCCTTACTACCGGTCCTATCCAAAATTATTGAGAAACTTATAAAATCCCAATATATGTCCTTTCTCGTTGAAAACAACATTTTATCACAAAGTCAGTTCGGCTTTTTATCTAATAGATGTACCAGCGATGCAATGTTTTCTGTACTACATGAGATCTATTAAGCACTAAACAATAATCTTTATACTGCCACTGTTTTTGTCACTATGCCAAAGCTTTTGATTGTGTTAATCACGTTTTTCTTTGAATTGGTTCCAATCTTACTTGAGGAGTAAAAAACAACTAGTTAGAGTAAATTGTACAATTTTTAGTGACAATAAGGCATATTTCTATTGTATTCTATTCTTGCATTAAGTGGATTTACTTTAAGTGAAGGTAAAATTAGAGGATTATTAGGTTTATTTATTGTGACGAAGTATTTAGTTGCAAATAATTTTTACATGACGGGCGCTTGTAGATATTTTAGTCAAAATATTGAGCTCCATCTAGTGTCCTTTGTATACTACAGACAGACATATATTGCCGTAGTATTAGATTTGCTTCTTTGTGAATAATTTAAAATGTGCTAGTCGCACACAGATTCTTACAAATAGACATCTAACTTATTGAGCTGGCAAATTACCTGGACGAAGTCCGAAATGTTGATGTAAGTAGATGGACAATTCGTCAACGACTTCATGAATCGAATTTATAATCCAGAATACAAGCCCCACGTCGACAGTTATCCGTGGAACACCGCAGATCTCGACTTGCTTTTGCTCGGATCACGAAAATTGGAATTAAGCAGATTGGAGTAATTATTTGCTTGAGATCACCAGACAGACACAAAAGAATTTGGAGAAGACAAGTAGAACGATTTGCTCAATACAATATTGCCGACAGAAGAACCTATCGAGAAGACTCAGTTATGGTTTGGGCTGGTATAAGTTTCGATGCGCGTAGAGAATTAGTTCATTTGGATAGAGGTTCTATGATAGAAGAGCAAGGTAATCATTTTATATGAGCATGTGGTAATTTTTGCGCCAGTTATAAAACCTAATTTTATTTTTATGGACGATCACGCTCGTCCCGGCCGTGCTAGAATTGTCAATGAATACTTAGAAGACGTCAGGATTGTCCGTATAGATTGGCAAGCTTCCAGTTTCAACATTAATCCAATCAAAAATCTATGGGACTGACTGGGAAGATGAATTTAAGTTGGACTACCCCATTTAAACAACTTGCCTGAGCTTAGTGCGGCTGTTCAGACAATATGGGACGAATTGCAGCTCCACCCCTACTGCAGCACTTTTAACGAAAGCCATTCATTTTTCTATCGTTCTTTGTTAACATACAACGTATGAAAGAACAATATTTTGTCTGCAACAATGTATTACAACCGTTTATTGTTCTCTAGCGTCTGTGTTTTCGGAATCTTGGTTAAATTTATGGGGAGAGTCAAAACAAAGAAAATGTCTGTTAATATATTACAAATGTTTATATATAGTTACCAAACTGCAAACACCAATGCCAAGATGTATTCAGGCTGTTATAAGGCTTCGAGGAGGAAACACTAGTTATTAGTTACAAATGACATAAATGTTATTTTTTTATATTTGTTTTTTATCAACAAACCTACTTTTAATTTTTTCAGTTTTTGAATAATGGCACATGTTTTTATAAATAAATAATTTTTCCCAATGATTATTGTGTTCCTTATCTACATTTAATGTTTCTCCTTAAATATATGCCTAATCTATAAGTGGCATCTCCAAAAATGTGTCTTCTTCTGTATAAAATAGATAGGGATTGAATTTTTTGCACCCGAGCGTATATACATATATTTTATAGGAAATAAAGAGAAGAACTGGAAGAAACATAGAACTCAATGTGCATATAATTATAGAATTTAATGCTAAAATTTTAAAATAAAATACTTCAACCATAGAACGATTTTTAATCGTATATATTTTTCTTTTCCAGGTACGTTCCAAGCAAGTTAGCTGAATGATCGAAGTAGGGAAGTGAGTAATACATATTTTTACACCGAGTGTCTTAAAATAGTTTCCAAAAGTATTCGTTTTACGTTTAAAATAAAACAAATTGATGGAAAACCTAATACTATAAATTTCGGAAAGTCAAAACAAATAAATATTTTAATATAATCGATGGTGTATATGTTTAAAAATCTACCATGACACATTTCGAGGGGTTACGTTGAAATTAAGTGATGTAGTAGGTTTATTAATAGTGTTTACTAATAGAGCGGTAAATATACAATAAGAGTAAGTGACTATGAATTAAACAAAATTGCTATACTATTTGTTCCGATGTTTTTTGCTTTCTAATTCATCTGCTCTTGCTGTAACTACTCGGTATAATCGATTCCATGTATTTTTTCATCCATGTGACATATTTTATCTTTATTTGTTCCTATATCTTCACTCATTCAGTTGCGGGTGTAATAATGATACAGCAACTACTTTTAGACAATTATTTCTCTTATATAAGGCAAAACACTCTCTTTGCCATCTGCTCCTGCTCCTTGTAGCAAATCCTGTCTTTTCATTGACTTCTACTGTCTGTCCTCAAATCATCTTAGATATTGTCTATACAGTGACAGTGAAGTCTTACTTGAAGTATTGTGGTTCTGTTGTGTGTGCGTCCTGTGGTTCCTCTATTGTTTCTTAACCGATCATAATTGTTTTCAGGTTAGCCTGGATGCTTTGACCTTTTCTACCAGGTCAAATTTAGAATACGTTGTAACCAGATCATTCTTAAAATCTACCTCTTCCATCTTTATAATTCATCTTCACTCTGGGTTGTAAGAATCTAAGTGTTTGCCACATAGATTATAACTAGACTTACTAATAGTTTGTAAACATGGAATTTTGATGTGCTACTTTACATATTATATATTATTATGTATCTAGAAACAATTGTTATCAATTTCTAGCATTGCTTTTATTTTTTCTTAATTTTATGACTGCAACTTTCTGATTGTAATCCTATCTTTAATCTATCTGTTATTTCCTCTTTTATCCTTGACTGAAAAGTCCGCTGCTGGGTTATCATTGTTAATCGGATTAGAGTTGACCAAAATCTTCCTGCACTGTTGGATTGCGGTAGAGCCAAAAGTTACTATAGGCATGAAGATTTGGAATTATCAGTAAGTAATTAAGGACCTGTAAGTAACAACAATTTGAGAAAAATAAAAAAAAGACATTTAAGATAATTATAACATATATCGCTTAATTAGAAAAGTGGGTAATTCGACAAACAGAGGTAGTTATATCTTCTTCAGTGGCAGGCGAAAAAATGACAGGAAAAAATTAGAAAAAAAGTATCTTATTTGAAAACATTAGTAGAAATCAGACCGACTTTATTCTAATCATTCTAAGATTTAGAAATTCCATTATAAGCGTTAAGATTTTTCCTGGAACAGATGTCCCCTCAAACCATAACCTCCTTGTCTCAAAAATGAAACTGAGTCTAACATGTTATAAAGAACTCAAAATCTGGCAGAGCCCTGGTGCTCCTGAAGGGCCAGATGAAGTTCATATCGATCTGATTAAACTTATAGATGAAGACAATTTAAGTGCAATAACTATACTCTTTAATAACATATACAAATCTGGTGAGATACCTACAGAATGGCTGCTATCGACCTTTGTTCCGCTACCAAAAACCAAGAACCCCAAACACGGTAATGACTAGCTTAATATTATTAATAGATTAATCAGCTTAATGTCACACTTAATAAAAACATTTTTAAAGATTATACCTGCAAGAATATTCAGAAACTACGAAGCGGATACGAGTAATAAAGAGTTTGGCTTTCGTAAAGGCTTCAGAATAGTGGCAGCTCTGTATAGTTTCACAACTCTTACCCAAAAATGTCGAGATCAACAAACAAAGTTCTTTTCGTAGCGTTTATAGACTATGTGAGAGATCTGGCCAAGGTTAAACATAATATTCTCATGGAATGTGTAAAGAGAAAAGGAGTCTATTCTAAGAGAAAATGAGAAAAAACATAGTGAGAAATCTCTATTGGAACTAACAGGCTATGGTAACATTAGATGGAAATAGCATGATGTGCAACAGATAAGTAGAGGAGTGAGACAGGGCTGTGTACTTTCCCCATTATTATTTAATATATATATTCCGAAGAGCTATTTACGCAAGCACTTGAAAACTGTACAGAAGGAATCAAGATGAATGGTGGAAATATAAATAACATCTGTTATGCTAACGATACAGCCATTATCGCTGAAAGTAAGACAGATCGGCAGAGCTTACTAAACACAATTTGTGATACTGGGGAACAGTTTTTTTTAACAATCTTCTTCTTCTTTGGGTACCGTACCTAAGTTTTAGGTGTGCGTAGCTTCCATGACGATTTACCGATATCGTTCTCGATCTTGCTCGATGCGGCATGTAATAATTCATCTGCTGATAAGCCAGTCCATTGACGAAGGTTTAAAAGCCATGAATATTTCTTTCTGCCAATTCCTCTTCTTCCGTCGATCTTTCCATTGAGTATCAACTGCATTATCCTGTATCTAATTCGAACTCTACATTGCCCTTCCAAGGCTTTGTTAAAGATTATTTCTGAGTAAACGTTAAACAAAGTTGGGGACAACACACAACCCTGTCTAACACCTCGTTGAATACAAATTTTTTCTGTTTTTTGCCGTCTACCAAAATAGAAGCTTCTTGATTCCAATATAGATGTTGTAAAAGTCTCAGATCTTTATCCTCTATTCCAATTATTTTTAGATATTCAAACAGCCTACCATGTTGAACCCTATCAAACGCCTTCTCAACATCTATAAAACAGACGTAAATTGGTTTCTGTACTTCCCATGATCGTTGAAGTAGTTTAAGCATTGAGAACAAAGCTTCCCTTATTCCCAATCCCTCTTTAAAACCGAATTGTTTATTTCCCATTATATCTTCACATTTCTGCTTAATTCTATTAAGAATTATCCTAAGAAGTAGCTTGAGAGAGTGACTCATGAGGCTAATTGGTTTAAAGTCTTTACATGATGATGTATTAGGTTTTTTTGGAAGTGGGATAAATGTAGACTTCAACCATATTTGTGGCAGTGTTTCAGTTTCATATATGTGGTTATAAATGTTTGTTAGTTCTGAGACATTGTCATCGTCTAGAAGTTTGAGCCAGTCTGATGGTATTTGATCCGGACCTGGAGATTTCCCATTTTTGCTCTGTTTGATGGCTTTCTCTACTTCTGCTTTTAATATACTAGGACCAGTATTCGTATACTTTGTAGTGTGGTGGCCTCGTATCCAGGAAGAGCTCTTTTATGTAGTTAGTCCATTCTTCCTTTTTTTCGTTTAAGTCAAGAATAATTTTAACAATAAACATAAAGAAAACAAAGATTATGGTTATCAGTAATAGGGGCAAAGTCATTATAAGGATCCAGATAAAAAATAAAGATATTGAGTAAGTGAACAAAATAAAATACTTAGGAGTCTGGATTACGGAAGATCTGAATCCCAAATCAGAAATTCGCTCAAGAATAGAACAATTAAGAGCAGTCTTTTTAAAGATAAGGAAATTTCTGGGTAACAAAAGACTTAATCTGCAAATCCGATATCGGATGGTAAAATGTTATATCCACTCTATTCTTCTTTATGGTGTCGAAGTCTGGACTATTAATGTTGACTTAATGAGAAAACTGGAAGCTTTTGAGATGTGGCTTTTTAGGAGAATTTTGAAGATACCAAGGCCCGATCATATTACGAACGAAATGGTGTTGGACTGAATGGGAAAAGACAGAGAACTTTTGACCACCATTAAAAGGCAAAAGACAGCATGTCTGGGGCACATACTTAGAAATAATAAGTACGAGTTGTTGCAGCTGATTATGAAAGGTAAAATCGAAGGAAAAAGGAGTCCTGGTAGATGACAAAATATCCTGGATGAAAAACATTCGCGACTGAACTGGGTTAAACACACAGACGCTCTTAAGAAAAGCAGCACTAGAAGAAGAAGACTTGAATTCATGATTTCAGGGATTATGCTTAACAAAGGTTAACTTTAGAGGGCGTGATCCGAAAATAGCGGTACTCTTTGCGGGTAATCAACGGCATCTTAAAAAAGATCATTATTTAGAATATTTTAAAGTGAATATCTGTTTTAACGGAACTTTTTATTAGTATTTGTAAATTTGTAAAATAGACATGAACAATTATTGCGAATATGAACTGTACGGAAATAATAGGATATCTCACGAATTTAAACAAATTAAGAAAATTTAAAAAATAGAAGGGACATGAAGAATA
Source organism: Diabrotica balteata (assembly GCA_918026665.1). Taxonomy (NCBI): domain Eukaryota; kingdom Metazoa; phylum Arthropoda; class Insecta; order Coleoptera; family Chrysomelidae; genus Diabrotica; species Diabrotica balteata. The sequence goes on along the minus strand of OU898282.1, from coordinate 4,156,305 downwards.
CACTTATTTTGGTGGAAAGAAATTGTAGATTGGTCCAAATTTCGAAATTACAGCTTTTCTAGTGTCAGAAGATCTTTATTTCTTTCCCATATTTATTTGCCTATTAAGTTCTGATAATTTTGATATACGTATATTAAATAAGACAAAACCAATGATTTTGTTAAAGCTTAGAGACTTTTTTTCTTTGTTCAGTCTTGAGTTATTAAACAATGAAACATTTTAAACTAAAAACATTAAACTAACCTACAAAACATATTTTTTGCAAATATTTACTTCTTTTGATATTCCCATACGTTTTCTGTATTTAATTTGCCATAAAGTCTCCCCGTTTTTCCCTCGGCCATTTTGTTGCTGAAAAATGCATTTAAAATGTTTTTCGATTTATAACTCAAGCGGTATACTCGAAAAATTCCCAAGACTAACCCAATTTTCATGAGAAACATTAATAGAAAATTGTGTTATCACGAAGCAGGTTACGGGCCATCTGTGCTTTTTAGATAATAATATTTATTCCTAAATTCCTTCCTGGCACGGCGCGCAAGAGCAACGAAATTGGATTGAATTTGCACACTTGGTTTTAATATTGGTGAGAGAAAAACAGAGGCCAATTATATTACGAATTAATGTGTAACTTTGACGTTAATACAATTGTTATTTTGTTTATTTTCCATAGCCATCTTTCACAATTAGAAATAAATTTGTTAGTGAATGAAAACGTGTGTATTGAGATAAGTAAATCATGAAAATGCAGAAGAGGAGGAAAATGCATCTGTAGTCTTATCAGCTGAGAGAGAAATTCATGGAAATTCGGAAGATGAAATTATAATAAGTTCTGTAAAAAATAATAAGGCACCTGACACTGATGCAATAACAGATGAATTATTAGAAAATGGAGGCCAGCCAAATAAATAAAAATATGTAAAAGCAAATACATAAGGGATGGATTCGACAGTTACTTCCTTTATTTGGATATGGAGAATTTGAAATTGGTCATTAAAATATTGATTACGACCTAAAAGGTGAAGTGGATACATAGGATCTCTTTTTCTATTATTGAAAGCTCTTTTGTGTTTGTTACGTTTGTTAAGAGTTCTAGTAGTTTGACCTATGTAAGTTTTTGGGCAGTCGCCACATGTAGTTACATGTAACTTTGTACAGCGTGCCCAAGAGTCAGAACAGCCAATTATTTCGTAAATCGCTAGACATAATTGTACAAAATTTGAGGTGCACCTATTTTGGGATACGGAGATTCCATATTTGATATTTGCAATGTTGCCAGATTTGCCGTTTCTCTTTATTGGCCGTTTTAAATTATTAGTAACTTTCGTTTTTCAAATTCATCACCCTATATATTCAGTCATTATTGGAATCTCCTATTTAATACGATTTGAACCATATGCAACACTTATGATTTTATATAGTCTGGAAGGTCTTAAATACATAAAACAGAAATCTAGCAACGCCTAATTGTCTCAATTAATTTTTTAATACTAACTATTTTCAACTACATTAAAACGTAACAATTCATAGAATACATTTTTTAACAGAACGGTTACTTTTTCAAGTGTTCAAAATGTGCTCCGTTTGTGAGTTGATAGTACCCTAATCGATGGTAGAATGCGTCTACCACATTTCTCCATGATTGTCCAGAAATTATTCGAAATTCATCGATAATTTTTTGCCTTAGCTCTACAAGACTTGCTGGTTTAGTTTTGTAAACTGAATTTTTTAAGTATCCCCAATAAAAATATTCTTTAGGATTGAAATCAGGTGAACGTGGAGGCTATTCAATTCTACCTCGTCTACCAATTCATCATCCAGGAAATATCTCATCTAAATAACGCCGAACATTTACACCAAAATGAGCTAGAGCTCCATCTTGCTGAAACCATATCTTATTAAAATTGGCCCCAAATAAGTTTCTCAGTGTTGGTACAATTTCATTTCTAAGTAAAATAACATAACTATCTGATGTTAAATTTTCTTCGATAAAAAATAGGCCAATTAACTACCTATAATTACAAGTTAATTATAAATTAACTAACCGACTATACCTGACCATACATTTAATTTTTGTGGTCTTTGAGTATGGTTTTCACGCATCAAGTGTGGATTTACGTCACTCCAGTACCTTTAATTGTGTCGATTTACGCTTTCACACAGTGTAAAGGTTGCTTCATCGGAAAACATATTCTGTTAACGAAATTTTCATTATTTTCAATTTTATCCATCATTACCTCAGTAAACTCTAATCGACGATCGAAATCATCTTCACTTAATTCTTGCAATAAGTTAATTTTCTATGGTTTAAATACGTGATATCTATCTATTATCTATTATCTATTTATCTATTATCTATGGTACGTAATACACTTAAGACTGAAGAAGGACCTACATCATGTACTTGTGCAACCTTGCTTGAGGATGTATGTGGATCTTCAACAAAACTTTGCATTATATCTAAAGTTTTATTGTCATTCATAATTCTTGTCGGTCTACCTGATCGGTATCTATTTTTTACATCTCCAGATTCCTCAAATCGCTTTAGTTTTTTGTACCGTCGTCGCCTTATGAATAGGAGAACGGTTTGGAAAAGTATAATTGAAAAAGTTGGCTACTTCACAAAAAGATCTTTTTCTGTCACCGTACCTGCTCATCATTACAATAGTAATTCGTTATTTTTCGTTAAAAGCCATTTTAGAGAAACAGTTTATCTTACAGAATTTTTCGAAACACAACTACTGTTAGTTTAAATTAATAATTTAAATGGTGAACAAATGTCAAAATCACAGCATTCTACATTTAAATATTTAAATTTATTAAAATCTACATATTTTGTTGAAATATTGTACAAACGATGAAATTTTTAGTTAAAACTAGTGACAAACATAATTGGTCAAAAAATACAAGAATACAGAACCAAATAAGGGCAAAGTTTGATGCCGAAACAGACAAGATATGACTTAATCGTGGAATGAAGAACAAGAAGAAAAAAGTGGTCAAGGGCTAAATCTGGCAATAAAATGGGTAAATGCTTGGAAAAATTGTAGTAAGAAGTGGTAGAAGAGACCAAGACTAATATTATTGTATATCAAAGCCATCTAATTAAAAAATATATACTAATGTATATTAAGTTAAAAATAGAATACTAATAAAACTAGTATTAGAACAAACATTAAAAAAAAGTTTTAGGGATTTTCTGTTATTATACAACTGCTATTCTCATGTGCATCTCAATGTATGTTTATTTTTTACATTCTCAAGAAAAATGCCTCATTGTATCGTAGAATAAAAGAGACTGCACATGTATTTTTAAGATCTAATTTTGTAACATCACTCATTAGCTGTTTTTATTGTTCTCGAAGCTCTCTTCTCTTCACGTAGTAACCCGTGAATATTGTTATTTGATATTGTAAGAAACAAATTTTGATTCTGGCAGCTTTCTAGATATTTTTAACCTGGACGCTGATTTCCACCGAATTAAAAATATTGATCTCCAGAGGATACCTCATGCAACATGCTGTTGAGTCATTACAAAAAATAGAAAGTGTCTATGGACCCGTCGGTCGTCGGACAGCACAATCCCGTCCGAAATCGAGTAAATTATGTCGGGACTTGCTACCAGGGGTCGGAAATGTTCGACCGATTTTAATTTTTAAATAGTTGATGGGTTCGGCTCTTACGAAATGAATATTTATTTTATAAATCAAATATGAAAAACTAATTGTATAAAATGACATATGATATATATTTTAGGTTCAATAAGTAATATTAAATTTGGATAGATTTTATTGTGCTATTGAAATCAACGTTTCGGCAGGTAATCCTTGCCTTTGTCACGATTCTAAAATATACAAAATTAGGAACAAAAAGATATTGTAAAATATATAAAAAACTTACCAAAACGTAAAACGGGACACTGACATTAATGAATTGACAGAAGTAAAAATTGATATCTGATATCTCATGGTTTCCTCTAATTAATATATAATTATTTTTATATGGGCGTATCGTTTTTGGTTGTCGAAAAAGTTAAAGTGGAGATATGTTATAACTTTAAGAGTCTTCTATGGTGTTATATTTATTTAAATCAAATTGAAATATTATTTTATTTAGGTTTTGTGTATATTTTTTGTCATTGATTGCGTTGGTATTTCTTTTCATTTCTATTGATTCGTATATCTCCCTCCTCTTTTTGTTTTGCTCGGTTTTTAAAATTTTGATGTTTTTGAAGTCAAATTTATGCTTCTTTTCATTTTCATATCTCAAAATACAAATAGTTTGTATTTTGAAAACGTTTTCCGAAGTGAAAATTGAAACGTCAATAAACGTATTTTTACCTTTAATTATGGCTTATTCCCAGTTAAATAGTAATTAACGTAAGAGAGATTGTGCAAAACTATACTGGTTTTTTTACACCATTTATTTATTGTTCCTTTAGTCATTTATTATTCCACGAGTGTTACAAACTACGTCTACTAAATAATTGCAAAGTGATTAAAACAATTCCGTTTAAAGGATTGATCTCTATTAAAGCGTACATATGTATATAACTGTTTTGTATATCTTTATCCTGATAGTAGTTTAGCCTGATTTGTTTTTCTAGTGAATTTTTCATCACTTCGGCTTTTTCTTCTACCATGTACTGATATATAGCCGATTTCTCGGCTATATACTTATTTAACACTTGGTATAATTGGACATATTTCCAAAAAATGATTTTTGTAGATGTTTTCTCACATCTCTGTTTAGCTGCTTAGCTTCTCTTCTTACTTCTGGATTTCTAGTTCTGTTTGCTCTTTTTTGCATCCCATTTTTTTTTCATTTATCAGTTCTCTTAGGTTGTTGGATATCGCCTATATGTATTACACCGCACAAAAGTTTGACTAATTTTTGTGTATACAAACAATGATTTTCTTTTTCAAAAATTGACTTGTAAGTTCTAAAATAATCTTGATTCTTCTTTTTGTTCGTTTCTATCGTTTCTACTAAGTTCTTTACTTCTGTCGGGTGATTTTTATGGTTGTACTAAATAGTTTACATCCGACATATCTACATTGACACGGCCTTTTATATCACATAAACTTTTTTTGGGATTTTCATTATAGATTAATATTTATTCATTATTATCACTCTTCTAACATTTTTTCACTAGTTTTCATGTTGACCAAATAAAAACTTCAACAAGTTCTATCAAAAACAATAGATAACGAGCTACTGGAAAGATATCTTTATGGCACATGCAGTGAGCACTATTACCTCGAGGAAAAAATACACATATGGCCCTGTGCAAGTAACTTACCGGCTGTTATCGTTCAAAGGCAGTAGCGCACCTAGAATTTTCCTCTGGGGGGTTTTGGTTGAGTACCAAAATTTTTTTATGCTACCTCCACCATTTTAAGTACTTAAAATTTGTAAATAACAGTGTCGGAATAGGGTGGTCCTGGAGGAGGTTTGACCCCCAAACCTCCCCCCGGGTGCGCCACTGTTCAAGGCGGATTCCAATATCCTTTTACGAGGAATGCATTGTTCTTTAATTTACAAATTTACAAATGGAAGAAAAAAATAGGCATTTAAAGGAGGAAGAATAGTACCAAATGGAAGAATCATCTGAGAAAGCTAAAAGCTTAACTTGCGCCAAAGCATCAATGATGCGGATCAACATTATTTCTATTGCATATTTTAATAGAAAATTAGGTCTATTTTCGTTTTGTTTGTAAGGTCACATAGTTAACGGAACACATTGATAAAGAAAACGAAATTCTTTCTTTCATCTCAGTTATACACTACAAGAAAGACATGTTCTGCATCGTGACTCATAGGTACCTAGGTACATCTGCGGGAGAAAGTGTTATGATGAGACCTTGCAATATTTCGATTCTAAAAATACACACGGTATTTCCCTTGACTTGAAAGAGCAATGAACTTGTATATAAGTATGTCACTTGATGATGCACATCTATTTGGCGGAAAATTGGACAAATGCCTATCGCCGGTCCCTCGCCGGCGACGTGCTGAAAAATAAATGGGTTTGTCCGTTGTCGGCACAAGAAAGTGTTAACTAATTATTGATTTCGCGTTTCGTCGATTTCAAATCATGTCGGCTCTACTACGCCAATATCATCCATCTTATTTTTACTACAATAACACCACTACGCATTTAATATGGTATTTTTTAAACAAATAAATTACTGACGTTCCGAAACTCTTTTCTTGTAGCGTGTATAAGTTGTTAAATATTGTATTTTTATGGTAAGTCACACGTGATTGTAATGATAATTACATTTTTAACCTAAAAAATCAGAATTGTTGATATCCACTTCGAAAATACATAGTTCACAAAAAGAATATTTAAGAATTTTGTTAAAAAGAGTGTACAACCGCCAAAGTTATTGACGAGGTTATGTTATTTCACAAAATTGAAAATTGACACACTTAAAAAATATATGAGGGTGGATAGAGAAGCTTTCTACTTTGGTGTTTTATTCTCAGATGTCGCTGTAGCGTCCATATCCCTTCCTATCCCGGGCTTAATTTGCATGTTGGTCCCCCAATCCCAAAGGTTTTTTCATGCTTAGAGTCACATTGCCTTATATATACATCGCATATAAATAAACAAATAAATGACCAACAAATGTTTTTATTGAGTTTTAAATAATGTAATGTAACTTAACATTAAAAATTTTCTTTTGTGTGGTACTCCTCAAAACATGGTACTACGCAAAAGGCAACTCCGCATCTTGCACACGTTTACCTCGATTCGCTTCTTTTTTTTGCTCTTTTCGCTTGTTTTTTTCCATGTTTATGTCTAAAACAGGATGAAGAAATAAGTACACAATAGAAAAAAAAACAATTATTACAAATTTACCTATCAAAAAATGCCCCTATAATGGTAAGTTGATAATGTGCAAGAGGTCTGTTCTGAAGATTGGGTCAAATAGAGTGCATGTGCGTTAAGAAAAGACAGATCAACCATGTGAAAAAGCAGCTTTTTATACCATTTTGTGGTCTTTCTTACACGTTCCGTGGAGGTCAACATCATATCTGATCGATCTATTGCACCCATATTTTCGTTGTAATCTAAAACAGTTGGTTTTTGTATGGAGTCTTTAGTCTTGAAATCTACTTTGTCTAACGATACCATGCGATCTTCATGAAAAGTAGTCAGCATCATAACGTCACGCCTATCCTTCCCTTTCACGCAAAGCTTCCATTTTTGAGTTAAATTGGGCATCTCTTTACGATTAGCACGGACTGTGCCGCAGGAATTAGTATTATGTTTATGCAAATAATGTACACAAAGTAAGGCTATTATACCAGTTGTCTGTATACAGGTTATGGCCTTTATTCAAATATGGTTCCATAAGATATGCTACTACTGAGCCTAATATTCCAAGACCTTGGAACAGAGTAACATCTTATTGATTTTCTAGTATAGATAATACTACCTAATACATTATTTGTCTCGCAGTCACATATTAAAAAAAGTATTATTCTAAAGCGATGGCGTTTGGTCTTGATGTTCTGTTTGAATCTCAAACGCCCCTTGAAAAGAACTAAGCTCTCGTCAATAGCAAGATTTTGAAATGGAGTGAAGTACTTTTGTAACCGTGTTGTAATTTTATGGAACACTTTTCGCAGTTTGTGAAAAGTATCACCTTCTTTTTGCTCAGCATTATCTAAAAAGTGTAGCATGAGAAGGATTGATTGAAAACGATTCCTTGACATTATTTCGGATAATATTGGTGTATGAAGCAACTTATCAGTTGACCAGTTCTCAGCTGTGTCCATAAATAAAAGAAAATAACTTAAAGAATTTGACTTATCTTCTATGGAGTTTAAGTGTGTGCCGGTCTCTCTATCATCAAAATCATGCACTACAACAATAAACGGAGTTTTGTTCCATTTCAGAACCAAATTTTGTTTTAGGGCCAAATTATCTTGAATAACTTTAGGTGAGTTATTATTTGTGTATCTGTTGTCATCATCAACGAAATTTTCTTCGTGAGATAAATCAATATTGCTATTTTCGACCTCATCAAATATAACTTCATTTATCTCATTTCATCGTCATCTTCATCCGAATTGGGATTATGCTCACTGCCACTAGAGACATATGGTTCTTCATCGGAGTCTAACATCACGAAATATTGTCGTATTCCTGTTTTGATAGCCCATAAAAGTTTCCATATGAATGCAACTGTTGTGCCCGAAATGTATTTTAAAACTGAATTTTTAATACGTGAAATTGTTCGACGGATCTGCAGCTTCAACTTCGACCTATACATGCAACAGCGTTGCCACCAGTGCTATAACATATCTAAAATATGTGAACAAATATATATGGCAATGGGTCCGCATGGTTTGTCTTAGGCCAACATTTTACGGCTTTGGAAACAATAATCTTAACATTTTCGGGCATATTTCTGCGGCAATGGGACACCAATGGGTCTAAAATTGTAAAAGCAACGCATATTTTCGGCTTTGGTTAATTGAGACCATAATATCTCAACCGTCTATATACTGCAGCTGAGACTACAGACCCACTTTTTAAAAAACAATATATGCGGCATTGGGACAGAAAGGCCATATAAAAGCCATTTTATTGCTTCTTTTGACGGAAAAGATTTGACTTCACTTATAAAGCTTCTGTACCAATCGCTGTAATAAATCCTGATAGGATGAAATACTTATAAGCGAATATACAGAGGCACTATACATGAAATCAAATCTTAACTGTCTTTTCTTTTATTTTGGTTTACTCTTTCTGAGTACAAGAAACCAGTTCACTAAAGATTTTTGATTAAATAAGGAGATAATTTCTTTCCCCTTCGGAAATCGTTCTCAAAATACAAACCTTAGTGAAATCAAACCAAAGGACTTGAAGTTATGTCCAACATATTCAAGCAGAAGGTTGAAAAACATTCTTCATAGAATCAGTTTGTCCATGATCCGCGAAAGGTTGCAATTTCATAGATCTAATTTATTTTTTGTTAAACAAGATATTGTAAGTATTGAAGATTTGCTTTTCAATGTGATATCAACTAATGTTTTTATCTTGAGAACGAGTTCCGAAGTGGAAATAGAAACGTCAATTAAGTTAAGTAAAAAGTTAAGTAATTACTTTAAAATGCCACAAGAAATAAAGGTTCAGAACAATATTAAAATGAGAAGATATGTTCTGAAATGCAATTTTTAGATTCCCCATATCTTTCTTTTAATCTTTTTCATCATCGGTTTTGCCTTATATTTTACAGAAAGCACAGATTTAAGCAAAAATCTGAATTTTGGTTTCGTCAACCAAGAAATCTTTGCATTTCTACTTTGGTGTTTCATTCTAATAAATTTTATAGGGTCATATGGATCCTAGAACTAGTTTACTTTTTAAAAACGAACTATCAATCTTGTTCCAAATGTCATTGTCATTTAAAACAGTCAATTATTACTTCCGGCGTCTTAGGTTAGTTGGCATATTTACATTCCGACAGTTTGGATGTAGAAATAATTGTTTCGAGTAGGGACTTGTGTTCCCGGTTAGTAGTCCAATTTCATTTATTACTTTTAAAAGTATGGTTTCATTAATGTAAACCGACCCATTGTTTGGTTTTGCGGTTATTTACGCAAGTACTACAAAAATAAGTACTCTAAACCACGTATTTGCATATAAGAGTCAAAATTTTACTGTTTTTTATTAATTTAGTAGGATCACTTGCTTTTAGGTTCACTGAAGATGGATTGACTAGTTAGAAAACGTTCTGAACTTTTAATCCATTTGGATTTTTTAATTTAATTTTAATTAAACATACTACTTAACACAAAGTTTTTTAACTATATGGTATACAGCCAACTTCCGGGAATTATCTCTGTTTAAATTTACTAATATATTTTTATTTCTAAAAGAAATTTTAGTCTTTGCATAATTTATTACGGTTGTAAAAACCCAATAATCTCTTGAAGTTAATACATTAAGTTCATTCGAATGTAAATCTCACAAGCACGTTCCAGATATAAATTCGCGTTTCCACAAAAAATATAATAAATGCAATCACCTAAGTTCTAAAAATAAATAGAATGCAAACAGTCGTTCGCCCGTTTGTTTAAAGTTGCAGCCAGCGATGCATATACATACATTTAACAGTGGAACGCAATCCTTTAGCGGCTGTGAATCATTTATTCAGACGCATTGTTGGATAACTGTACCAGTAGGTTAATCGTCAAACGAGGATAGTATTGCCGATCATTGCTCGTTCATTTTAATATTAGGTCGTTAAAAACAAATTTACATGAGACCTTTTTCGGTACTCATTAGTTAGATTTTTTATTTTAGTATCGCAATTTCTAATCTACTCAATAAATAGATACAATACTTGTAAATATGATGTGAGACAGAGGGCTTGATTCCGATCATATCTATCATTGTTCGGTGTAAATCTCTTAGGTCTTCCGACCAAAGCCTTCTTTTTTTTAAGTCTTATGGTATCGTTTATCATAACTTTTTGTTAGGGAATGTACAAATAAACCTATGTTTATTTTAATAAAACAACAGCGCGTTGTACCTCTCAGAATAAAAACAGTTTTAGATTGCATGATTGTTTGAAGTGAAGTATGATTGACATTTAGAAAGTATATGACACAATTGCCAAACAAATATTACTGTATTCGCTATGTGCGCATGCAGCGGTAAAAGCTAGCTTATTAGCATGTTAGCTGTATTATAAATTGTAAAAATACAACAAAAACAGTAAATTCAAGTTCTATTGGTTTCCAACTTCCAAGCACAAATTAATGTAACGAGAAAAGTGGATTTATATCATAATAAAGCAGAAGTAAGTAACGTAAGCCAACTTTTGCATTCTTACGCCCGATTTCGTAATAAGTTTGACGTGAACATTAAATTAAAGTTCACTTTAAGTGTAAATTTTAATAATATAAAGTTCATTTTAAAATGTAAGGTTCAATAATAATCATGTTGGTTCAGGTTTGTTCAATTTAGTCTAAAATGAATATTAGTTAAAGTGTACTTTAGGTTGTCATTATGAAATCGGGCGTTAATGTCGCTCCAAACTATTAATATGATATGCAATTATTAATTGTATTTTACAGTCGATATGATAGTTGGTTGAAGAGGTATTTTATTATTTATTTTCTTTAATCCAGTTTTTATTATTGCGTAATTTTGCAATTTAATAATTAATTTTATTTACTACATTTAATGTTAACCTGCTAATAACCTCATAACCCAATCTTAAATGTCAAATAATGAAAGCTAGACGTAAAAACTATACTTTCGAATTTTTACAGTTAAAAATCAATTAAAAATTTTTCAAAAATTTAATTATTGATATGTATTACAATAATTATTGTATTAAATAAACAAGTTTATTTACTAAAATATCAATAGTTGTAACACATTCGCTGATTTAAGCCACTAGACGTCTTTTAGGAATTTGGTTGGTGTTAATCTTATTGATTATGTATTTCGTACAGAAAATTTATTATTTAAGGTAAAAAATGACTTTCCTTGATATACTGTTTGATTTAATTGTGACAGACATGCTAATTTGAATACAAGATAATATTAATAGAGCTGACACTGACGTACAATGATGGAAAAACTGATAGATGAATCTGGAAAACTGGAAAGTTTAGTTATAAAAAAGAAGAAGACAAAACCGCTTCCTGGCCAAATACCTACAAAATCAAATACTTTAACATTAGAAGAAAAGAAACCTTGTCAATATTGTGATAAAAAAGGATTCCCTAGACGGTTTGGTCCAGAACTAAAATGCAGTTAAACAAAAAAAAACTAGATTTAGTGCCATTGATCAAATTAAAAGTGTTCGTAAATAATTTTGTGGAGTTTAAGACCCAGGCTCAAATATTACTCTTCTGAATTCGAAGGTGGCAGAAACTTTAAAAATAGATATTGATGAAGATAGGAACATGTTTAAAACGATAAATGGCATAACAACTTTTGCAAGAAAATTAATTGCAAAAACAAAAATTAATAAAATTGAGAAAAATATTAACTAATTGATGGATTCGACCGTTCGTCATATAAACTTTCAAAAAAAGTGTTAGAGATTCTTTTAGAACACACTAAATTTTCACCTAAATTTACCATGAAAAATACAATAGAACTAGTCAATAAAATACAACATTTTCACTTAACTAACAAATCCAGATTAATTTCACTTGACGTAAAAAATCTTTTTCCTAGTATTCCTCCTAAAGAAACTTTTATTCTAGGAAAAAACCTTTTAGACCAAAATAGTACAAATCCAATCATTACATCTGAAATTTTACGTCTTCTTGAAATTTGCATAAACCAGGACTACTTTGAATTTAATAATCAAATATATACAAATAACAGTGCAGGACTTATAATGGTCAATTCTCTAAGCCCATTGCTATCAGATCTTTATATGGGTCATCTAGAGACAAAGATTTCAAAACATCCCATATTTAAACAGTTTTTATATGGGTGGAGATACGTAGACGACGTAGGGATGTTTCACAGGAACTAACAGGCAACTCGACCAATTTTTAATGTATATTAATTCACGTTATAGTCATATTGAATTTACAATAGAAAAAGAACAGAATCAATTCATACATTTTTTATATTTAAAAATTACCAGACTTAAAAACAAACCTGACTTCTCCATATTTCATAAACCTACCCGTACTGACACGACTATACACAATTCCTCATCCCATCCCACCCAACATAAACTGGCAGTCTATCATAGTATGTTACATGAATTAACAGAAATTCCGATGTCAAAATACAACTTTGAGACAAAATTAGATATCATTAAGCAAGTAACAGTAAACAATGGATACAACGAACAATTAATAAAATTTTATATCAAAACCTACACAAGATTAGTATTTCCACCACCAGTGAAAAAACCCAGTACCTTCTGCTCGATTACCAGACCATCTCTGCTCGAAGCCACAATAAAAAGCACTTACAGCCGAAACAGCTGTAGTGATAAGATTGTATTACACATTTTTGTGGAAGTTTTCAAAACAAAGTTTTCAGTGTTACATTGTTACAAATATAAACCTTTATTGATGAATATTTCGAGTATGATATTCTAATTTTGAATTTTCAAATGAAACAAGATTTTGGTTTAGAAGTTTGTCAAATATTGGATGCAAATATTGAAGAAAATATTGAAAAATTTAATAATAATATAAATATTACAGAATACTCAATAAACTTTAATCAGGGAAATACCACAGAGCTTTTCGAAGCAAAATTTATTGCCAGATAAGAGAATAGATATGGGAAATCCCCATTATTTTTCATTAAAAAAAAGATTTTAAGATTTTTACTTATATTATTATTTGATAATGAAGGAAACATGCGCGTGATAAAATTTTTACGAAACGCTGAATACTGTAGAAAAAAATGTATAAATTTATTAAAAAAAATGCTCGACTTTCTGAAATATATACCTATATAGGTATATAAATATTGACTTAGATTCAAAATAATGAAGCACAAATTAAACATAAATTTGTTGCAAAGAAGCCTTATATACAGTCAGTAGAGGACCAGAAAGAAATAATTTCAAGTAGGACAATTGTTAAAAGCAAATTTTGTAGAAAAATCATCTTACATGATTGGTTCTTAAAAGAGATGAATGATGTAAAACCAGATTTTGCAAAGATTTTCGTGAATAAAAGAAATTAATTATTTCTGAACCGCAACCTTTTCCGTTAATTGGCGAGATTGTAGCCAAAATGAGGAATGTTAGATTATTTAGTACTTAAGACACAAATTCTCCTTTTTGGTGCATTCCACTAAGTATAAAAGATAAATACAAGTCAGCCATCGTTACACAAAATAGTCATTAGCAATGAAAATACTTACCTTTTGGATAACATCCCAGAAGTATTTTAAAGAATTTTAAGTAATGTTATCAGAAAACATCACTTAAATTCATTTTATATAACCTACGACCTACATAAATGACATTTTAATGTTTTCTTTACCATTTGAAGAATACTGTTCCGTCTCCTTATAGTTTAGTTCATTTTGTTGTTCGATTTTATTTTATTATTTTATATTGAGCTCAATAATTCTTTAAGCTTATGTAAATTAGTTTACAGTAATCTCTTAAAAGATTAAAATACTTTGATTGCTACATATTTCTGGGAAAAATTTGTCTATTATAATCCTTATCTTTAAAAAGTAGGTATTTTAATACTTACAGTTAATCGAATTCGGCAGTTATTGTTCGCTACGTGGTTCTGAGAAGGACAATATAAATGATTTTGTGTAATTTACGTTTTTCCTCGAGGTAAAATTTTATAGCTTTTAGAAACGACCTCTTCTCCACTAGGGACTTCTGATTTTTTTGTAACTTTAATGTATTTTTGTAGAATAACCAACGAAACTAAGTTCTGTAAATACGTATAGTAAGCAATAAATAATTCTATAAAAATTGTCGTCGTATTTTCTATAATTTGATAAAATAATATTTTATAGCAACTATAATTCACGGTAAACTAATTGTGCGCCAAATCATGATCCGGCTCGAAGGACCATGATTTGACACACGATTAGTTTATTGTGACAAAATCATATAGAGAGGCTCATGAACGCAATTCTGGAAGGGGGGTTTTGGGCTAAACCTTCAGTTCGTCCGCTACATAACAATTTAGTATCAATTAAAGATTTTTCAGCATCAGACACGAAGAAAAAATACGATAATTTTTAGGAAAAGTAAATTTATAAATAAATAAATTTATATATAAAAGATTCAGCTAGGATATTAGAGCAATTACATAATTCACTTTAGAAAAGATATCAAACTTCACTGGTCTCTAAACTACCAAATTGCTTTTAGAGGTCAAAGAATACCCTCTGCTCGGAACCTATTCGAGCTAATTTTGACCTAAATTTTTGTTCAATTTTATATACATATGCTAGTATTTTAGGAATTGGTGCAGCCTTGAAACAAAAACTAAGATATAGAGTAACAAAACCAGTAGCTTACTTGTTTTACTCCATTCAAAAGAATTTTGTTTTGGATGTTAAAGTTTTGATTTACGTCAATACATTTGCTGGAATTGTAAGTCGAGCTGTCATCTTTTGGTCTGGATATGTTTCTTCCAAGTGAGACGTTGGTCAAGATGGGGACCAAGGTATTTAGCGTCTGTTACTGTTGATATTTTTACATTTTCCATTCTTACAGGTGGGCATATAATGTGACGGTTGGTAAATGTTATTTGAGTTGATTTTGTTTTATTTACTTTTGTTCTACATTTTGTATACCAATCACCGCGTATGTTCAGATGATGTTGCAGATTTTTTGAGGCTTGTATGGGATGTTCATTTACAGCTAGTATTGCTACGTCGTGTCGTCAGCAAAGGAAGCAATTGTAGTATTATTAGTCTCTCGACTCGTCAGTGTTGCACATAGAACATAAGTACCATAGACGATAGACCGCTTTTTTTTTGTTTTCCTAAAATAATTCAAGCACTCCGTATAATCTCGCCACACAGTATTAATAAAAAAACTAAGATGTTTTAACAACATAGTTTCAAAACAATACGTTGTATATCACCAATAATTTTCTCTATTTAAATTTTAAATTCAAGTTAATAACCAATAAAACTTAAGAAATTAATGACAAGTATAACTTAATGTCATAAAACGGTATTTATTTAAATATTTATCCTAGCCATAACAATCGTATAACTTTTACTGCAGATTTCTCAGACTTTTAATTGAACAATTAATCTTTACGAGGCACACAAAAATTTTAGAACATGTACAAAAGTCAGTAAAGTGCAGCATTTATTGCACATTTTAGAAATGACTGCTATGGAACTTATCTTACTACGATTTTATATATTTTCATGCATAAACCATGACCTCAAACTGTCAAAGTTTAACTTTCTCTATAAAATAAGGCATCGACACACTCAAATAGTGTTCGCGAAATTATTTTTTAACTATCTATTATTTTCTTTTATACGTCAAAAGATGGACAAAATAGCTATAAATATGTTAATCATGACGTAGAATCATAAATTTTGGCACAAAGTAACTATTATACCGTGTTTTACCTTTTTATTACATGTGTACTTCGTATTTTCCATTTTATATTATTAGGCCATTTTTCTTAGGGCATCCTTACAACATTCCATAGTAATGTGCAGTCTTCTAGCTCTTGAGGTTGGATAATATATTCTTTAGTCAGTTGTACTTGTGGTCAATGTTCAGTTCACCATATAATTTTTGAAATGAGCAGATCCCTTTGATGGTAACTCCCCATCTTAGTTCTCAATGTCAGATGTTACTTTATAAATCTGAACGATCAGGATCCATGTTGTGTTCTCCTTTGCCCATAATGTAGCATCCAATTTTTAATTTTGTGATCGAAAGGACCACAGAACTATTGGTCCTTTGTCTAGTGTTACTTTTTTGTGTAGATGTATAGTCAGTCTAGAAAGTATCCGGAATTTTATGTTTCTCCTAATTTTAATAGATTTCTTTTTTTAACATTTTAAGACAAAAATAATGCATCAAATAGGTTGTGCCGATAGTAGGTTATGGTTTATGGTTATGGTTTATGAAATAATGTCTCAAGTAAAAAAAGGAAAAGTGGTAGAATATTTGTATAGAAAGGATGTCCAAAACGTTAAAAAATTAGTGCAATTGACTGAACTCGGAAAAAGTGCACTGTATGAGACAAAAAAGAGGATAAAAATGGCATAGATATGAGACATAGACCAGTTTCGGGTAGATAGCGTAAGATTCGCGGAAACAATTTAAATGCTTTAGTGGCTTTAGGACGAGAAAATCCTCAACCAAGGTCTCTAACTCAAAATGAGCAAACATATTTTGTAGGAAATCAATGAAGAATAAAAGTGTGCCCAGAAACTGTCCGCATGTCACTGAAAAAGCAAGGCTACATATCAAGGAACCAAAAAAAATTCCTACAATGCGTCTGCAAAGGCAACGAATAATGCATTTTTGTCAACGTTTTCGAAAAGATAATTTTAATAATGTCTTTATATCTGATGAAAGTTGTTTCCAGTTTGGTGCAAATCATCTAAAAGTCCTTTTAAGACAAAATGTTACCGTTCAAACTTCCAAATTTCCCACTAAAATAATGGTTTGGGGAGCAATATCTCAGCGTGGTGCTACACATCTGTGTATAGTTTATGCTACTGTTGATAGTGCGAAATATTGTGACATCCTAAATGGTTTTGTTCTTGTAACGGCTCATATTTTATAGCCAAAGGGGTGACGTTTTCAGCAAGATAATGCAAGATGCCATACTTCTGCTTATACTCAAGCTTGGATGCAAGAACACGAATTGGCTACAATTCCGTGGCCAGCAGCATCTCCAGATCTTAGACCCGTTGAAAACATATGTGGCCTGATGAAGATTAAATTTGAACGAACAGTGCCGCGAGATAAAGAAGGTTTGATTCGGTCAGTTTTACAGGCCTGCAACACAGTTAGCAAAAATTATGGCCTTGACCAGGTTTTGGGTGTACCTGGACGGTTAGTTAATTGTTTAGATTTAAATGGAGGTTGTATAAGTAAATGAAATGAAATATTTGTTGAAATTTTATATTTCAAGTGATAGAAATAAATACCGTAAAATTATAATTCTGCTTTCTTTTTTCCGGATAATTTCTAGACGGACTATATTTAAATGTTTATGATATTCGATGAATTGCTGGATCGCCAAAAATGTTGACGAAATAAAACCTAAAACGTTATATATTTCTTATCAACCTTGCTACTTTCCTTTAACTTGAAAAAACGTTTCTTTAGATGCAGCTTAAGATGTTTTGAGAGAGAGAGAGAGAGTACTTGGACAAGAACACAGAAATGTGCTCGATATATGCCTTTTATTTATAAAATCGAGCATTCAACGATATCTTATTTTAATTAAAATAATGTTAACATAAAGCCATAACAAAAAAATGTTGCAGTATTTTAGCCAATTGTCAATTTATCATTCTAATATGACTGAACCAACAATAAAATTCGATTTACGATCGTATAATCAACATAAATTAGAAAGTGGCCCTACAAAATTTCGCTGTTGGTTTATGTGTTTTTTTTATACCTGTTAATAAAGTGCAAACAACTAGAGCTGTCAGTTTTCTTTGAAAACAATAAATCAATCAAAGTGATATTGTTCTTTTATGGGATTTTAACACCTAATAAACAAACATTTGGACTTTTTTATTACTTGTCGAACAGCGGTATTAAATTATAAAAGGGCGTCGGCGTTTTTGTCTTTTTGTAAATAATGGTTTTTAGAAAGCTGAAAAAAGGTGTTTTCTATAATATGATACCTCTATGGTTTCCTCAAGTGTTGCGGTCGCCTTTTTTAACCTTTACGAGGTCGTGTAAGACCACAAAGACTACTATAAGACCACTAAAAGACTACTAAAAGAAAATGATATCTAAAAAAAGGTAAAAACAGAGATTAATAAGACACTACTGCATAGAAGAACAGTGGAACGAAATGAAGACATCTATTACCACAATTTTGCATGAATATCTAAAATAAAAAAAAAGAAGCAAGAATGGATGACAAATAAAATATTGTTAGATGGTGGAAGAGCGAAGAAAATTAAAATGTAGAAATGACAACAAATACCAAAAGTTGCCTAAGACTATACTAAAGGAGATAAAAGGAGTAAAAGAAGAATAGCTGACGAAGAAATGTACGGAAATTGAAACACTACAACGCAATCATGACGATTCTAATATGCACAATAAAATTAAAGAGAAGAAAACAACGCCATACAGGCATAGTTGTAGACATTGAGGGCCAGATTTTGACTACCATTGAAGATTAATTAATAAGTTGGAAAGAATATATGCAAGAATTATTCAAAGATGCAGCACGAAGTCCGACTGAAATAAACAATCTCTACGGCCTACAAATAACAAACGAAGAAGTAACTATGGTTGTTAAGCGGATTAAAGATGGGAAATCACCAGGACCTGGGAAATGTTAAAGCTATTAGAGGCACACCAAATCACAGCTCTTACGAAGCTATTCAACATCTACGAAACTGGTTATTTACCAAAAGACTAGCTACTATCAATATTCATTCCACTACCTAAAAAGGCCAATGCTGGAAAATGTGAAGAATATAAATTAATTAGTTTGATGAGCCATGTACTTAAAGTACTCGGAACGAGGAAAGCACTTTTTAGTTTGTACGTTCTAATACAGAGAAGCAAGGATGCCAACTGCGATATGTATGCATGTTTCATTGATTTCGAGAAGGTATTTGATAAAGTCCCACATGGGAAACTAATCGATATCCTAAAAACATCAGGACTTGATGGTAAGGATATAAGACTGATCTCAAACTTATATCTCTAACAAAAAGGAACAGTGCGATTAGAAAGCGAACTGTCCGAGATCTTCACAGTCGAAAAATGAGTTAGACAGGGTTGCATATTGTCACTGGCAATATTTAACATATACTCTGAAAACATCTTTATAGAGGCCTTGGACGAATCAGAAGATGGGATTTGCTGTAAATGGCCAACTTATAAACAATATTAGATATACAGACGATACAGTGTTGCTGACAGATAGTGCGCAGGGGCTCCAAAGGATGATGAATAACGTTGTAAAAACATGTAACAAATACGGCCTAAAACTAAATTGCTAGAAGACAAAAATAATAATCATTAGTAAGAACACCATGTCGTAGGGTCTTATATATACACTACACAAGTAGCATAACTATTCTCCAGAGGCTAAACAGAAAATTGGGCTACTTCGGCCACATAATGCGTAATAATAAATACCTAGTTCTGCAATTAATTCTACAATGCACAAGGCAAGATTAAAGGTAAGAGAGGCTCTGGACATAGAAATATATAGTGGCTGGCCAATCTTAAGAAGTGGACTGGTCTAACGTCAACTGATCTATTTCGAGCTGCTGTGAATAGAATAAGATGGATCCATGTGGTCGTTAACATCTCTAGAAGATAGGCACATCTGGAAGAAGGTCGCGTGCCTGTTGTAATGCAAGAACTTTAGACCTATTTAGTGTTTCTTTATTTTGTTAAATATATATATATATATATATATATATATATATATATATATATATTTACATTCGGTGAACTGCGACTCCAAGCGTACTGGAATCTATTGGAGGATGTTAGGAATAATTTTTTAATTTGACAATACATCTACAGTTTACCATTGCAAAACACCATCTTTTGCACTCTTTAGTACGGTTGTACTAAAGTAGACGGTTGTATTTCCGCTTAATTCGAGCTCCATCATTCTTCTACACGTACTTCGAGGACTTACCTCTCGTCAGAAAGATTTGTGGTAGCTCGAAGTGTCTATATGAGATACAGGACGCCCCTTGAAAAGATGAAGCAAAGTTTGGTGACGGAAAGGGCAAGACATTTAAATATTATGTTATTATTTTTATACACATTTTTGTTTTAACGAAGGTGAATAAAACTCGATTATTGTGTAAGAAAACATATATGCAGCACATGTATTTCTTTTCCTGTGTACCATTTTTTCCAGATTCCACATAAATCCTTAACATTTCAGTACGAGAATTCCTGTCACAGTCGCCTATGTTAGATCATATAGTTACCAAAGATTCCTCGTATATACATCGTGAGAACACCAAATCGATAAAAATCACAGACGTTTAATACATATCTTCCGTTCTGTATATATATTTCGTAAAATTTGCCGCAAGTTAAGGTGAATAAACCAAAACATTCCTCGAGCTCATTCTCCCGAACTCTCGACGATAAAATTTTCCTCACATACCGCCGCTAACATTATAAAAACCTCAGAAAACAAGGAAATTGGTACCTTATTTGGTATGCCACGTCTGAGCAATGTTTCGAAATCTACATGTGTCAAAATGGCGTGAACCTATAATATAAAGAAAGATAAAGAGGCCGGAATGGAGCAGACTTGAGAATAATCTCGCCTACATGCATAAAAGGATAACCACTTGTGAATATTTAGGGTGTTATCGTCCTTTTTAGGAAAGAGAAACAGAAATACACGCTATTGCGGCGGGTGCATGTGGATTTTCGTGCGGACGCTCTACCGGGATCAGATGTAATAGGAAAATATACTGCTATGCGTTATGTGTACCAATAAGCTGGTTACTCTTTTAACATTTTAGACGTTTTGTTGGTTTCATAGTGCTGGCATTTTAGTCCAAATATTACACCCTGGATAGCTCTTTTTATAATTAGTGATTTATAATTTAAATTAATGTTTTAATTTAAAATTTTATATCCATATCTTAAAAAAAAATGCGAATCCTTTAATTTATAAAATGTGATTATGTTCTGAATTTTTAGTATGATTTACTTTCTTGTAAAATATTCTCCAACATTACAATCTCCAATTGAAAAATACAGTTGATATAGAATCAGCCACCTTGTCATAGGCCTCTAATGATGTTCCAACTATAATGTAGTTATGTTAGTGTTTTCCAAATCTTTTTGCCCCGTATACCACTTACGGACATGTTTGGTTTCCATAGACCCCTAATGTCGAACTTTTCAAAATTCGTTCGATGCACTGGAGTCTATTTCAGAAAAAAAACCTATTAACCACTTTGAAGTGTATCTTTGTTGGCTGATAAATTGCTTCCCAATTTGATGTTTATCTAGTGATTTCAACATTGGGGGCTAGAATTTCAAACATCTGTAAGGAAAATAAAATGGATACAAAAAAATGGAATGTGCAAAAGCTACGACAAAAAATAAAAGATGCGATAATTGCAGAACGGTACACGAATAACATCACCATCATGCTAAGGAATCAAAATGTAAATACAGAAGGTCAGATAGATATATACTCCTGCTGGATCAGAATACAGAAAGACATGGAAGCAGCAGCGAAAGATGAAACCGTCAACAAAAATTTGTGTAGGTAAAAATCATTGGTTTAACGATGAATGCAAGAATGGCAACAAAAGAAAGAAAAAAAATGAAGCCTACAGAAAGATGCTTACCTGACGAACTAGAACAACTGTAGAGAATTACCAGACAAACAGAAGAGAAGAAAAGAGAATACACAAAAGACAAAAACGAAACCACCCAAATAAGGAACTTAAATATATAGAAAACCTCAATAGAGAGGGAGAATTGAGAGCATTCTATAAGAAAGTTAACATCAACAGAAAAGAATTCAAGGCAACCACAAGACAATGCAGAAGTCAGAATGGCGACCTATTAACAACAAGGAAAGATGTATTAAATATATGGGTGAAATACTTTAACCAGGCACTTAATATAGACAAAGAAGAAGAAAACCTGAAGAATGCTCTAACCACAGAGGAACTGCGCTTCTAAATGCAGCGTATACAATATTTTCCACAGTACTGTGTCACCGTATGGCACCATATGCGGAACGGATAGTAGGAATTTGCCAGACTGATTTCAGAGGTGGAAATCGACATTTCATCAGATTGTAACCGTGAAACAAATTTTGGAAAACACACTGGATTATGGCATTGATACTCATCACATATTTATAGACTACAAGGCAGCCTACGACTCTGCGAATAGAAGAGAAATGGTTAAAGTAATGAAAGAGCTAGGAATACCAAATCAGTTTGGATTGTAAAGCCAGAATGATGTTGATGATGTGATTGCTTTTCTTATCTACAATATTTAAAGAGGTTCTACGTGTGTATCCACTGCGAGTGGTATTTCTTGATTTTTCCACTTTGGTACCAAGTAGTTCCTTACAGTGCTCAACTCATCTGCTTTGTAATGCTTTACTGGTACTTACTATGTGTCAATTTTCGTCCCTCCACATGGCCAGTTGTGGTTTAACTGTAACTGCAAGTTAACTTAACCAAATTTAGTAAATAAATCTGTTAAATAAGCGATATCTGATTTTTATTTGATTAAGTAGGGGGCTTGAGTATCCGAAAACTGTAACACTTACAAAAAGGAAGGAAATTGTTTGCCAAACATAATCTTGTCGAGAGCCAACGTACTTAAGTGTGTAGGAGTAATCTATGAAATTGCTCACTTCCTGATTTTCTTGTCACTGCTAGAGTTATCTAGAATTTATTGTGTTGCTACAAATTTTGTGTAATTTTGCTGCGATGTAGCTTTTACATTTTGCAGCGTCTTCTTTTTTGTGCATTCAATATAGAACAGCTTTTTGCCACTACTTCGAGTATTTGTTCTTTTAGAAACTGAACTTTTACCATGTACCTTGTTGTTTTCCCTGTTTTTACTACAGCTAGAATTTTTTTATTCTTGCTTCGTAGCTTTCTTACTTTTCATCAACATTCCCTAACAGATTTTCCTCTTCATTTTTGTTTCGGTGTCTGACTGCATTGTTCAATAGGATTTAAGCAAATAATCTTTATTAAAATATAGGGTAGAGAAGGAAATTCCCTTTTAGACTACCCTATCTATCTCCTTCCTCCGGCAATCTGATATTTCTTATGATATCATCGATCAAGGAATTTTTTTCTTTTGCCTATCAGATCTATTAATTCTCATTCGCATTACATGTTCTACGCATCACAAATGCACTGCTTTGTCGTGTTTGACAATATTTGTGACAATAGTGTATTCTGTGCAGTTTGAAGTTACATCGTCTCTCCTATAAACCATTGTCATTCATCGCTCTATAAATTATCCTTAGTAGGTTTTCCTCGAAACACCTCATAACATTTTTTTATTACTTTTTGTAATAATATTTCTAATATTTTAAAAATATCTGTCCAATTACTTTTACCTTTCAGTGCAGTATCTTTCGGAATTGCGAACAGATTTTAGGACTGACAGAGATTTTTTTTATAACAAAAATTTGATCGATAAGCCTAATTAAGATTAAGCTCTAATTTAAGGTAAGTACAGTTCTTAGAGACTCTTATTTTCCTAAAGGTCCTACGCACTAGTGTACCTTAGCTTCTAATTTGTACTAACACTAATATAATTCACACTTTCCGTCTTCTTCTAATCTTTCTTAAGTATTGTTGAATTATATTAGTAACCGTTAGCAACTTTAGTTGTTGCTAAGTCGTGTTTTTAGAGTGGAATCACCCTAATTAAAATTTTTAGCAAGCACCGCAAGTTTGTCATGATTAGTTAGCAAAAAGTTCAAAAGCGTGCCTGTAAATGATCTTGTTCCCATTTAGTAAAGACTCCATTCCCTGCTCTATATCGCATAAATCACACTTTTCCGAAAATTAAGTATGATAAATCCCTCACTGCAGCTTTAAGTGTGGAAAACCCGCGAAGATACTTAGAAATCAGTATGCCGGCCACGACGAAGCTATTCTACACTCCACCGCCCGCCGCTGCCGACGACGATGCGATGGCTTTTACACGGGGGGCAGCCAATTGACGGCCAAAGTATCGGCCCGCCCCCGCAGAGATGTCTTGATGCCTATCAATGAAGGACTTTGTAAGTTAATTGGGAAATATTGCCGCTGATTTAGAAACCTTTTGAACTTTTTTTTATTATGTCTTCCACATAAAAAGAAGATGACTCGAATCGGCTGGAAATAGAGAGCGGTAATTTATTTTCTTATTTACAGCTATTAGGAACTGGAATTTTAATTTGAGTTATACAAATCTAATAAAGACTAACTTAATTGCATGATTTTAGCAATTTTTAAAGAGAAACGAGTCCATTTGGATTTTACTTTACTAATAAATCATTTTATAGTAAATTAGGAAGTATAGGGATTACTTTAATGAGTCTAAAATGGCTTTTGACAGAGTGACATTAGTAATTGATGAAGTTATTGTTTCTTATCCGTAAAATAATGCGAATAGATTTAATTGGTGTATTTATTTTAAAATAAATCTACAGATGCTATAAAATATGGGCATCATTACTCAGACGTCTTTCAAAATATATTGAAACTAAAATATGAGACTACCAGCTAAGATTTAGACAGGAAAGGTCAACAAAAGGTGTGATACACACAATGACACAGTTAATTGAGAAAGAACATGATATTGATTTAACATCCTCTTCATAGATTTCGGGCAAGCATTTGACAGATCCCAATGAAACATAATCTTACGAAAATGACAATGGAAGGATCAACAGCAACAATCAACAGATGATGGAATCTTCAAAAATATACAAATAGAAATTGGAGTAAAATAAGGCGGTTATCAATCTCACTAGGTAAGATAGAAGGAAGAAAAAGACCTATCCAAACAAAAGATACAATTTTAACATCGACGTCGCAACTTATTGCGTACGTTAATGACATAGCACTGATTAGCATAAATCTAAACAATTTTAAGAAAGAATTTGCGGAATTGTGCAAGGAAGCGTCCAAGGGAGGTTTGGCAATAACCTAAAATAATACAAATTACACACACATATATATATATATATATATAATTATATATATATATATATATATATATATTCCAGGAAATATACTGTTAATAATTGGAGAATATCAGTTTGAAGAGGTAGAACTCTAATGTACCTGGAAGTCTTAGTTAATGGAAATTATGGTAGAAGCATGGTAATTAATGAACGAATTCTGGCAGTAAACAAAACATACTAGAAATATGACAACTTCCTCAAAGATACGGTCCTTTCCTTAATCATTAATTCAAATTTATTACAACTGATAACTGGACCTACTGCTACTGGACTCCATTCTTCATACTGCTATTACAACAATTTTTGATCATACAACTGAACGGCAGCCATACAGAAATCGACTAAAACCTTGGATTAACCTCTCAGCTATCCATTTAATTTGACGTAAGCGAGAGCTTCGGCGAAGAAATAAACTTACTGGTTTACTTGATGATTTTCTCACTCACCGTAATTTTTCTAACCGAGTCAAATAATCTTTGCTAAAGTTAAGAACAGAATTTGAAGAATCTATCATTGAAAGTGGTAATAGTTAAACAGTTTATCGGTACATTCGCACATCTTTATCTTCTAAAGTTTCTATACCATTACTTCAAAAAGCTGACGGATCTTTATGTTCTTCGAATAACGAATTTTCGGAATGTTTATCGTTATTTTTTTCTCAGGCTTTACAGACGAACCTAATGATACCATTCCTCAAATAATGTGCCCACGTTTATCTAAAACTCTTGACAATATATCTTTCACACCGGATGCAATTAAAGATCATATATGAAACTACTTAGTAATTCATCACCTGGATTAGACGGACTCACCTCCTTTTTCCTCAAACAATCTGCAGAAACTGTTGCTATCCCTATATCTCTTATAATAAATGTTTCTTTTAATCAAGATTCTCTTGATTGTAACTTCATTGCAATAATTATCGTCCAATCAGCCTGGTTCCTATTGTCGGCAAGGTCATGGAATCGATTATTTCGGAAGCTATGTCTGAGATTCTTCTTGCAAAAAATGCCATCCCTTACCAACAGCATGGTTTTATCAAAGGTCGTTTAAAGATCAAACTTATTTCATTGTGTAAATGATTGGTCATTATCTTTAAACGATCGGAATCCTGTCGATGTAGCCTACTTAGACTTTTCCAAAGCTTTCGACCCTGTTCCAAAACGTCAATTACTAGCAAAATTGGATCAATAGGTTATCTGCGAAAAGTTAACATTTGGATTCAAGATTTTCTATCCGACTGATACCAGGGTTTTTACTTATCAGGTTCCAGGTATCAAGCTTTGAAGTGAAGTGTGAAAAGCTCCAAGAACGATCCGAATTGAATCGTAATCGAGTTTGGATCTAATTAGTGTTTTATATAGAAGGAGTAGTGTAGGCAAGTCGGGACCCCAGAAACGATTTGATACGGTTTTAAGCAAATTGAGTCTTTTGTTGCATGTTATCGGCAAGTTTTGTATGTGTTTTTTCCAGGAAAATTTTTGATCCAGCCACACACCAAAGAATTTCACGGAGTTTTGGAAAGCAATGATGCTGTTGTGAAGATGGAAGGAATGGTGTCATGGATGATTTTTTCGTAAACACCATACCAGTTGTCTTTGTAACGGAGAATTCGAAGCCTGCTGTCCATTTATTTAATTGGGTTAAAAATGTCTGTACTATTCTGCACATAGATTCCTTTTGTGTTCCTTTAATGTAAACCAGTAAATCGTCGACATAGAGGCGAGCTTTGAGAGGTTTATGTAATTTGTTTAATATGTTGGTTACGGCAACTAGGAATAGGGTAGGACTAAGTACTGAGACTTGTGGGGTACTGTTTTCTGCAGTATAAAAATTGGAATAAACGTTATTAACTCTTACTTAGAAAGAAAAGTCTTTTAAGAAATTTTCGATATAGGCTAAGCAGTGTCCTCTAATATTGGATGCGTGCATTTTTTTACTGATGTTGAATCTCCAACACGTATTGAAGGCTTTCTTTAGATCGAAGAAAATAGCTATACACATTTGATTTATTGCTAACGTGGGAGTGTGAGCCGTATGGCTAAAACTGAATAAGAAGGAGAAGCTCACTCAGAATACTGAACTGAAAATTTACAGAGCAACAGTTAGACCAGTAGGTAATAGTAAATTACTATTTAACTGTCAATAAGCCACAATTAAAGATAAACATACGTTTATTGACGTTTCAATTTCCACTTCGGAAATCGTTCTCAAAATTTACTGTTTGTATTTTGAGAACGATTTCCGAAGTGGAAATTGAAACGTCAATAAACGTATT
This sequence comes from Diabrotica balteata, assembly GCA_918026665.1. Classification (NCBI taxonomy): domain Eukaryota; kingdom Metazoa; phylum Arthropoda; class Insecta; order Coleoptera; family Chrysomelidae; genus Diabrotica; species Diabrotica balteata. Next base: position 4,128,632 of record OU898282.1, on the reverse strand, counting down.
TTTATCTTTAGTTGTGGCTTATTCCCAGTTAAATAGTAATTAATTTAAAATGCCACAAGAAAATAGCTTCAGAACAATATTAGGTAATAGTAAATTTAGAAAATTGGTGAATCACGAAATAAGAGAACTTTGGAGAAGAAGATCGTCAGATTTATTAAGTCACAAAGACTCAGATGGATAGGACATCGAGAAAGGAGAGATCCAAAAGCAGTCATCAAGGAAATCGCCAACTGAGGGAGACTAAAAACGAAATGGGAGAACCAGGTAATGGAGAAAGTCAGGTCAGATAACCAATTGTGAAAAGCAGAAAGGTAATACTGACTGATTACCTGCGACAAATGAATTGGAAGAGGCCAAAGAGGGCGGCAATCGCACAGTCAAGAGTTTAGATCAGATGATAAGATGATTACTTTCCTTATTATTCGAATATGTACGGATACACATATTAGTAGATAGATATTTATTGTTTTTAAAAACTACAGTATTATAACAATGAGTTTAGAAAGTGTACGAATTATAACAAATAGTCTAGTATAAGGATAACCACTATCACTAACTGAAATGGGGAGTAGATTTAGTAAATATCAACTAAATTAATGAGAAACTAATGTTTACTCATTTAAAACAAATGATGTTTTAGAATATTCCAACCAATAAGGTCGGTACAATTGTTAAGAGGGGTCATATTAACTGGCTTCATTGCTCTGTAAATAGAACATTGAAATAGTAAATATTCAAGAGTTTCCAACTGATTTATTTCATTCTAATTCTATTTGATTGACTATTATTAATAGTTGCATTAAGTTCAATATATTTCATATATTTATTCCTGATTGCATTTTGTGAGCGTTTATTAACAAGGTTTATTCATTTCATTGTTAATTGAGCTTTACTAATAATTTACTTTATTCAGATATTTTTTACCTGTATGTCACGTTTATAATATTAATTACACATTGCTCGTATTGTGGTTTAATGCAGTTAGTTCATATAACAATCAATTACCAATCTCATTTTTAAATTCTATTGTTGTGTTTAACAGCTAGACAGCCCATTAATAAGTTTGGGTACTTGATATCATCATAATTATTGATAAAATATTTTTTCCTGTTTGTATCATTGTACTTACTATATAATATTTAGTTGGATAACTGTCGCTTTGTATTATCACCTTTGCTAGGTATGATCGTCCAAGTTCAGTTCATGATAGCACCCTAATTCTATCTACAAATAATGATTTCTGCCTTATAACAAAATATGACTTTATGTTGTATGAATCCTTTTTTGAGTTTTCATTGGTTTATAACAAGAATCTTAATTTATACATTCTTTGCATTTATAGATCACCTGATTCTTCCATAATTATTTTTTCAGAACCTGTTAAATTTTTTAGACAACCTCCCAATAAAATCAGCAAGATTATATGTGGTGACTTTATTATTAATTACGCTGTTGCTTGTGCTACCAAGTTATCCTTGGCCAATATATTCGAATCGTTCACAATGCTCGTTAATTTTCCTACAAGAATTACTAAAAAAAAAAACATCTATAACATCAATTTCTTACACCTTGATGTACGTTCTTCAATTTATTAATGGAGGTCTCTCTGACTATAAAGCAGTATATACCAAGTTTAACACTCTTAACAAGCAATCCTCGAAAACCCAAAGTTTAGGTAGGATTTTTTTCGCTCAGAACTTTCGTAAATTCCAAAATTTGTGCTTCACTTCTGGGTGGCACTTTCCCTGTGTGGAGGTGGAAATTTACTATCAACGTCTTTGTCACTGAATATAGCACAGGATCAAGTACAGAAGAACCTATCTAAAACTTATAAAAACAGCTAAAAAATGTACTATGAGAATTGTCTGGGAAGCTCTAAAAATGTTGCAAGGAAAAATTGGTCCATATTAAACGATTTTCGAAATAAAAGTAACACATCTCAAACATTTTCTCTTCCAAACCTTGAAAATCTAAATGAATACTTCATTAATGCGAGTAAAACTATAACATCAGCTATTTTGCCACAACAAGATCCTATTTCCTATCTGCCCAATTCAAAAAAGGTATCGAATGGATTCTTTACAAGACCAGTTGATTAATCTGAACTGATTCAAACAATCAGTAGTATCAAAAGCAAATCTTCCTGTAGTACTGATGGACTATCCATAAAAATTTCTTAAATCTTCCAAAAAATATGTTTTAAGTCCTGGTCTCACTAATTAACTACTTCTTTGAAAAAGGTATATTTCCAAAGTGACTAAAAACAGCCATTATTATTTTTCTTCATAAGAGTCGTGAAAAATCGAATGTCTGCAACTATAGACCTATTGTCTTACTACCGGTCCTATCCAAAATGATTAAGAGACTTATAAAAGCCCGACATATCCTTTCTCGTTAAAAACATTTTATTACAAAGTCAGTTCGGCTTTTTATCTAATAAATGTACCAGCGATGCTGTTTTCTGTACTACATGAGGTGTATCAAGCACTAAACAATAATCTTTATTATGCCACTGTTTTTTGTGAATATGCTTAAGCTTTTGATTTTGTAAATTACATTTTAATAAAAAACTAAATTTCTTAAACATCAAACTATACATTTTTTTTAATTTATTTTGCTTCAACCACTTACGGTTATTTGCATAAGAAAAATACAAAAAGTGATAAAAGCATACATAGGCGCAATATAAATATGTAATTAAGTTAAAAATGACAAAAACTGACTTGTGTTTTTGTGAGTGACTGGATTGTGTTTTTTGTAACCCGACGATATATACCCAGACCTAATTTCATATGTCCTCAAATGTTATACAGTGTGTAAAAGCCAAATGGAATAAATTTATTATTTAGGTTACTGTACATATTTATAAAAAATCCGAAACACGTCAAATTTAAATTATAACTTGACATTCTTTAACGTGAAAATGCAACCCCTACCTTCAACCCCCTTAGAATGACAGGTACAACCCCCAATTTTTAAAATAGGAAGTATAGGCTTGTGATATATCGTTTGAAAGGTCTTTTCATTCTCCATTCAAAAATGTTGTCGCTTTCAAGTTTATTAAGATTAATTAAGATAAAATAAATTAAAATCATGTGGTTACCGAAATTCGCTACAATACAATCAAAAACTAAAATGTAATGCAAAACGTAATAAAATGTAGAACACGAAAAAGAACTATGAATGTTAATGAAGTAGATGTTCAAAATGTTCACCGCGAACGTCTTGGCAACATCCTAATCTCAAATAAAACTGTCTTCTAACATTATTTAACATAACAGGCGTGATCGACCTAATCGCAAGCGTTATTCGTTCTTTTAAGTCATTTAAATCAGAAGGTTTAGTTTTGTACACACGGCTCTTCACATATCCCCATAAAAAGAAATCTAATAATGTAAGATCAGGTGATCGCGCTGGCCATTCAATCGATCCTCGCCTCCCTATCCACCGATTGGGAAATATTGTATCGAGGTACTGCCGGACATTAAGTTGGTAATGTGGTGGTGCTCCATCCTGCTGAAACCATATCGTATTCGCTGGAACTTGAGGGTTTCCTGGATCAGGATATAAATTTGCCAACGTTGGAATGACATCATTTTGAAGTAGTGCCAAATAATTGTTGCCATTCAAGTTGCCCTCAATGAAAAAGGGACCAATGATATTGTTTCCTACAATCCCTGCCCAAACATTAACCTTTTGAGAGTATTGAGTGTGTTCTTCTCTCATCCAGTGAGGATTTTCCGTGGCCCAGTAGCGGCAATTTTGCCGATTAGCATGACCGTTAAGTGAAAAAGTACACTCATCAGAAAACATAACGTCTTCTAATTGGATAATATTGTTATCCAACATGTCCATCATTTGCTCACAAAAAAAGTTCTCCTATCAAAATCGTCTTCCATGAGCTCCTGAGTAGGTATCATCTTATAGGGATGCAATTTATTTTCTTTTAATATGTTTACTATCGATGTATGGCTAGCATTGAATGTAGTGGATGCCTGTCTACTCGATGTATGTGGATTTTCCTGAAACTCAAGCAACACATCTAATTTGAGTTCATCACTCAGTGCATTGGCAGCTGCTTTTTTTATCTGCCTTACATGACCAAACTCGCGAAACTGCTTCTCTATTTTACTTATTGTTCCTTGGGATATAGGCGGTAAATTAGGAAATTTCTCATGAAATAGGCGAGTTACTTCCTGTTGTGTTCGGGTGTTATCTCCGTAACCAATCATTTGTAAAACTGTTATTTTATGCATTTCCGTTAATCTAACCATTTTTCAGAATTGAATTGAACGAACTTTTTACTTAAATTAAAATACTGACAACTTAAATAAAACAATTTACTAATGCGTGTTAAAATAACGTTGCCACGGAAATTCTTTAAAGTTTTTTAATGGTTACCATCTAAAAACCACATTGCTATGGTTTTTGTTCACTTTCTCATTATCAAGACCTAAACGGGAAATAAGTTTTGAGTATATTTTAGCGAATTTCGGTAACCACATGATTTTAATTTATTTTATCTTAATTAATCTTAATAAACTTGAAAGCGACAACATTTTTGAATGGAGAATGAAAAGACCTTTCAAACGATATATCACAAGCCTATACTTCCTATTTTAAAAATTGGGGTTGTACCTGTCATTCTAAGGAGGTTGAAGGTAGGGGTTGCATTTTCACGTTAAAGAATGTCAAGTTATAATTTAAATTTGACGTGTTTCGGGATTTTTTATAAATATGTACAGTAACTTAAATAATGAATTTATTCCATTTGGCTTTTACACACTGTATAGAGAAAGCAACATAACTCAACACATCCTTGAGTTACATTCTCTAAAATATAATTATATCCCGTATTTACATGTTTTCGACGTTTATTTTCATTCTTTTTGGAAATATTAATTATTGATTATCTTCATTATAATACAATGAGAAATTCACATTCAAATCTATTAATAATTTTCTTAACCAAAAAACTTCTGTAATAGCAATACTTACAGTAATATATTTTGGCTCGTATGAGGATCTATCTGTTTTACTAGATAAAGTTTACTCTGTAAAGCTAGATTTACGATCCCGGGTATTTCCGGCCCAATCATCATCAACAAATCCTTTTAATCCATATTTTAAATTACAATTATGAACTAGACATTAATCTAATGGATTTTTATATAACACAAAATCGTTGAAGAGCTTTATATAATTGTATGCTCCCACATTGTTGTGATAGCGACTTAATTATAAAAGATGCACATAGGAAAGCTTCTATTACAGTTCCAGATAAAGCATAAAATTAACTGCCTATTAAATGTCCATAGTAATATTCTATTTTCTTACTTTTTGATTTGTTCTTAATTAAACTTTTAACATTAAAATTAATATCGACATGAGTATCTACTCCTTTACAATCAAACATTCAAAACATATTTTCTGTGAACTTCTTTTGATATTTTTTTATAAAATAAACTAAAAATAGTTTTTCCTTTATTTATATCTTGATTTATATTAATTCCCAAATAATTCGAAGCTAAACCTAAATATTTATTAGAACATGAAATGAACATCACTAAGACCAAATTTATGACAAATTTAGTTCACAGCGAACACCTAATCACCAAAATGAAGAGGTACCACTAACGAATTATTCAAAACAGCAGTAAATAAAATTAGAATCGTCCTAATGATATCCAATATCCGATAGGAGAGACACTCAAAGAAGAAGATATTTTTTATTCTATTTTAAAGACCTGTTTGCTACTCACCACTTGAGCGTGCTTTAGAGTCAACTTCTAATGCTGACTTTTCTGTTAGCAGAAGTTTGAATTAAAAGCTGGTTGTTTTTTGCAGCAGAATGGGGCCTATTAACAACAAGTAAAGATGTATTAAATAGATGGGTGTAACACTTTAACCACACACTTAATATAGAGGAACAAGAAAACCTGGAAGACGAAAGAGATGAGGTAAGGAGAATAGACGAGAGGGAATTCGAACCACCAACAATTCTTGAAGTTAAAGATCCAATTAAAAAACTAAACACAAACAAATTACCCGGAATAGATAATCTCCCTGCTGAACTATATAAAGAAGGTGGCCATGATACCATAATAGTATTACAGCAGCTTATAAAAGAAATGTGGACTTGCTGTGGATTACGCTTCTAAATGTAGCGTATAAAATATTTTCCACAGTACTATGTCATCGTATGGCATCATATGCAGAACGGATAGTAGGAAAATTCCAGACTAGTTTCAGAGGTGGTAAATCGACAATTCAACAGATTGCATACAGATACAGAAACTCTGCAGTACCACCTGGGGAGCATCGGCTTCCACTCTTCGCTCTACTGCCTTAGCCCTTGTTTTCTCGACTGCTGAATATTGTGCTTTAGTTTGGCTACACAGTCCACACGTAAAAAAGGTCGAGACTCAGCTGCACAGCACTATGAGGATGATAGCTGGTACATACAATTAAATCAACTCAAACCCAATGGCTTCCAATATTAGGTCACATCCCACCTCCACATTTACGACGAGTTGACGCACTTACACGTGAATACAAAAAGATCATGAACAATATAAACCTGCCGATCCACCAAGATACCGAGGATGCACGAAATACCCGTCTACGTTCTAGAAAACCACCAATGAAAACGGCAAGAATGATACATGAGGAGTTCAACATCACGAATGCATGGTCCCAAGAATGGAACGCATGGCAAAATAACATGGCCTGCATTACCCACAAGCCACCAGGTTTTGATCTTCCACGTAAAACATGGTCCACTCTAAATAGAATCCGAACCAGACATGGCAGATGTGCATACATGCTACATAAATGGGGAAAGAATCCGTCTCATCAATGTGACTGTAGGGAGAACCAAACGATCGACCACATTATTGAAGAGTGTCCCTCAAGATCCTAAAATGGTAGCCCTGAAGACTTCCTGTTTGCAACTTCAGAGTCAATTGATTATATTAATACACTTGATGTTTGCTTGTAACTATTTAAAGTTTGTCATACACATATATTACTAGTGTTTGTAATTTTGTTCTAAATGTATTGTAATTGCCATACGATAAATAAATAAATAATAGATTGCAACTTGCAACCCTGAAACAAATTTTGTAAAAAACACTGGACTATAGCATTGATACTCATCACATATTTATAGACTATAAAGCAGCCTACGACTCTGTGAATAGAAGAGAAATGTTCAAAACAATGAAAGAGCCAGGAATACCAAATCAGTTGGTAAATTTAACAAAACTGACTCTTGAAAAAGTTGAATGTAGAGTATGAATTCAGGGGGATCTTTCTGAACCTTTTAAAACAAATAACGGGCTGCACCAGGGAGACCCTCACTCCTGTATACTGTTCAATCTGGCTCTGGAAAAAGTAATGCGTATGTCAAAAATCACAACCACTGGTTCGATATAAATAAATCAGTGCAAATTCTGGCCTATACTGGTGGTATCAATATTGTTGGGAGAACGGAAAACGCTGTACAAGAGGCGTAGGTAGCATTAAAAGAATTAGCTACAAAAATGGGTTTAATAATAAACACCAACAAAACGAAGTATATGAAAATAAGCACGCAACCACAAATACTACGACCACTTGTTATAGAAAACGACTTCATCGAAGCAGTGAACGGATTTGTATACCTGGGAACGCTCGTCAATACTGAAAATGACACTACCGCAGAGTAGGCTTAGTGAAATTTATTTCTTTAGTTTTTATTTCATCGCAAAAATCGCTGTATTTGCTACAGAAAATGTTAGAAATAACTTTTCATATTGCCTGAGGAATACTTGATTCTGAGGGAACATTTTTGGGAAAATTAGGGGGAAAATGCCCCAGAACAAAAAAAAAGTCGTCTTTAACTAGGCCTAATTAAGCAATAACCAAAGTTTGGAGAGAGTAGCTATCATGACCTTTTTTGCGGACGGGAACTATAACTATTATTTCGGAATCAATTGCTATTATTCAACAGTGTGATTACTTTTTTTATGGCGCTGTTATTTCTTTATGAAGAATTAGTTAATTTTTGCTATTGATTTACCGATAAACTCAAGCATAATCTTCTTTACAACAAATTCCTTGAACCGAACGATATCAGATAATGTCAGATCAAGTCTTATGGGTGAGGTGGGTACCATAAAATTGTAAATAAACCAAGATCGTCCCACACAATGGGTACTTGATTAAGATGGTGTCTCTGGTGGCATTTTACAGCCTCCTTTATGTCGTGATTTATAAGGAACAACACACGCTTTGGAAATTTAAGACTTATTGTTGGTTTGTTTATGGAGTTTTTATACAATTGTGTGATCATTTCCGTTGTGTATATTGAAGTTGAATTACAGTGGCGTATCTATTGTCGATGTATTTCCAATTGGTTCAATTATTTGTATACTCCATTTGAAAGTGATTGATACAACAGTTCTTAAGACATAGCTGGTAATCATTAAGGTTATTTTATTTTTAATAAACCAATAACCTACATATCTACATAAACTATTCAGGTATAAATTATTATGATTGCGAAAGTTGCGTAAAACGAATTAAATTTCTCATTGTTAATACTCTCAAACCCTCTAGACATAAATATAATTCAGGTTTATGCTCCCATATCTGAGAGAACTGATGAAGAAGTTGAAGAGTTTTACGAACAATTAGACGAAATCATAAAAAAACTAAAGAAACAAGACATAACCATGGTAATGGGGGATTTTAACTCTAAAGTAGGAAAAGTCAGTGAAGTAGTTGACAAGTATGAGTTGGGAACAAGAAATGAGCGAGGTGATCGACTAATACAGTTTTGCCAGGATAAAAACTTAATTATCACTAATACTTGGTTTAAGTTACCATTAAGAAGATTGTACACTTGGAGGTCACCACAGGACAGGACTGGGTACATCGTTAGAAATCAGATAGACTTCATAACAATTAACAAACGATTCCGTAACGCAATAATATCAGCCAAAACATATCCTGGAGCTGATATAAACTCTGATCATAATCCTCTTGTAGCCCAATTACGAGTCAGACTAAAAACCTTAATCCAGAAACAGAATAACAAAAGATTAGATATGGATCAACTTAGAAATCCCGAGATAAATAGCATTATAATAGTAATGTTGCTTTAACAACCAATACTGATGATATTGAAAAAAACTGGATCAACTTAAGGGACGCTATATGCAACGGTTCGAAAGAAGTAATTGGTAACTACGAGCGGATAAAGAAGAACTAATGGATGACCGATGAAATATTACACCTTATGGACAAAAGGAGGGAAAATAGAAAAGTTAGCGGGTCTAGAAATGTGGCTGTATCGTCGCATACTGAGAATACCTTGGTCAGACAGAGTGACCAACACAGAGGTGTTAAGACGAATGTATAAAGAGGTAGAATTGTTAACAACTGTTAAAAGGAGGAAAGCGTCATACCTGGGCCATGTGTTCCGTAATGATAAGTACAGTCTGCTACAGCTTATCGTGGAAGGCAAGATTGAAGATAAAACAGAGAAAGCTATCGTGTGATGGTTGCCAACCTTCGGTAGAAGATGGCACATAAAGAAAAATATTGTTAATTATTTCAGTTAATATTTATATTTCTGTCTGTGTAGCCCTTTAAACCTAACATGCAGTATTTTTAGTTTTGTACTAATAATAGCGACAAACATTATATAAAATATGCGAGAACACTGAATAAAATTAAGGAAAACCCAAAAAAAATCTGTATTTGCCAATTTCTTTATACATTTTGTGTATTTTTACATGTCTTGATTTTTTTCTTTTTGAGATCAGTCACAATTTTTTTCACAACTGACTGTCTAAAGAAACTTCTATTCCAATATTATCCAAAACTCTTACCTAAAACTGAACTCGTTAGAAGTTACTTCTTTAATTGAGATATGATACAGATGTAACTTTTTTTATGTGAAGCGAATAACGTCTGAAATGTACTTCTGCAGACTGAAAAGGAATCAAAGAAGTACGTGCGGTCGCGGCGGAACGTACAATATCGATTCCTCTCTTTGGACTTTTGGATATTGTCTGTTATATATAGTACAGGTTATTTTAGCTTATTATGAAGGCAAATTATGCTAAAAGGTGTAATAAGCTTAGACTATATTTGAATATTGAAAATTGAAAATTCTAATCAATTAACGGAGTAAACTACCTTACTTATACCATTTATATATTATATCATTGGATCGGTTTTAACTCTTCCTTTAGCTCTATCATCGTTGTTTTTCATGACAGGGATTCTACCTTTTACGCATATACATGTATTTATCGGTCTTCGATGTCGCTTGATCTTAATACCTTTTTCTTAACTATATTTTAACAATAACCTTGGTCAGGAACATTGAAGCTTCCGAGAACTGACGCTGATATAGTTGTTGTGTCCATCACGAGGAGAAATTGGTATGCAGTATTTCATTATGAGTAGAGTACTGTTGGTAAACACTCACTTTGAATCTAAATTTGCACTGCTTCTCATCCTCGTTGTGAAGCTACAGCCCTGAAATAGTCTCGGCCCGATTCACGACATTTCTCCATTGTTCCCTGTTGTTACCTCGTTGCCGCAGTATCGGATTCTTCTTAGATCATCTTGCTATCTTGTCTATCTATGTAAGTTGGGGTCTTCCTTTATTTACTCCTTCTTCCTTCCGGGTCACCCAGAAATAATTTCTTGATGATTTTTTCCTATCCCGCTCTATGCATGTGACTAGCCCATCGTGTCTACAGTTTTGTACTTATCTATTACCTATGTTTCTTTAACCACTAGACTACACCGCTTTCAACTAGCTCATAAATTTTTCGGATCTGTAACGGCTTCTAGGGAGTTTTATTTGACTTCCAATTTCTTCCTGAAAGTGGACGGTAAACGGCTTTTAAAATTGTATTTAGGTTGCATTATATCTAGTACCATTTCCACCTTTAGATGATTTTTTGTTATCTCTGCAGATTTGGTTCCGGTATCCATTTGCTCTGCTTCTATGCGTCTTATACTTCTTCTGTATGCATTTTCTTTCGCCTTCTGCTCCATCCATATGTGTAATGGAGGGAGATCAAGTATGACTTCCATTGAGCCTGAGGTATATAAAGCCAGTATATCTGGTTGGGTTCCATACCCATAATTTCTTACATATCGAACACAACACGAAGCATTAGCACGTTTGTTACAAACGAATAAGTAACTGGGGCCATTAAGCGGATTAAAGATGGGAAATCACCAGAACCTGATGAGGTGCATGGTGAGATCTTAAAGCTATTTGAGTCACACCGAATCACAGCTTTTACGAAGCTATTCAATAACATCTACGAGACTGGTACTACCAAAGACTGCTATATCAATACTCATTCCACTTCCTAAAAAAGCCAACGCTAGAAAATGTGAAAAACATAGATTATAGTTTATTATTAAGCATTTATTATGATTATAGTTTTTTATAGCAATATTAAGAATATTTGAGATCACAGCTACAGAATAAAAACTTGTATTGAAAAAGCCATAAGCTCTTTTAACAGCCTTAGGAAGATTCTTTGCAATTTATCTTTAAGTATCAATATACGCATAAGAATTCTTAGATGTTACGTCTTTAGTTACCTCAATGGAGTAGAAAGCTGGAGCTTTACAGAAGATGCCATAAAACGATTGGAGGCATTTGAAATGTGGTACTACCAATGTATGTTGAGGATCTCATATATACAACACACAAGTAACATAACTATTCTCCAGAGGCTAAGAAAAGGCAAAGAAATTATTAACACCATAAAAAAACAGAAAATTGACTTACTTCGGCTACATCATGCGTAATGATAAATACTGACTTCTACAGTTGATTCTACAGGACAAGATTGAGGGTAAGAGAGGCCCTGGACGTAGACGTATATCCTGACTGGCCAATCTTAGGAAATGGACTGGTCTAACGTCAACTGTATTCAAAACAGCAGTTAATAAAATTAGAATCGACATAATGATATTCAATCTCCGATAGGAGAGGCACTCAAAGGAGAAGAAGAACATCAACTGATCTATTTCAAGCTGCTAAATAGAATAAGATGTCTCAATGTGGACACCAACATCTCTAGAAGATAGGCACAATTAGAAGAAGAATGGAACGATCATATAAGCTGAATAACATCAAATAGAGTAGTAAAGACGGAAAGAGACGGTTCCCCAATAGGAAGACTATCAGTAGGAAGACCACATAAACGATGGAACAGAGTCATGTCTACATAAAAAGAAGAAGAAGAAGAAGAAAAGTGACATGAAGGCCGAGTAGAGCAAAGAAGGACTCATAGAGATAACAATGGTCTTCTTAAATTACTTTTTTTATGGCTTTGTACTGATAGTCTTAAACAAAACTGCATTTTCTTAGTATTGCCCACCCTATTCTTACACCACAGTGTTTTCACAAATATTCCCAATAATGTTTGACAAAACTTGGTCATTAAATTTATGGCATGACACAAAAATCTTCATACTGAAACAATACCTGGCCTACCACTAAATAATTATATTTTCGCCATGTCTGTCTATTAAATAGATTACCTGTTGCTCTGGCACTTACTGCTAGTCCACATAATTCGTAGCTGTTAGATGCAGATATCTAATCGCTGGCTCTTGTCCACTTTTCATTAGATGAAATTTCGTCCGACACGACTTGACACGCGGAGAAAATTTCACTGCTACGCTTGCGTTATTTGCTAGATACAATTGTCGAAAATTTAATTAATAGTGTTCTGTTTTAGACGTTAACAAGTTCAATTATTGCTAATATTTGTAATTGTGTTAAGCGTTTTGTTAAAAAATAGAGGTTCTTTTAGATTTTTTTACAAACATCACAAATAATTTGTTTTTGTCGACGATATAGGTTTGACCTAATCATTATCATAATTTTGTTACACTTTTTGCTAAGTTTACTTCTTAATTTCATATTTATTATGATTCAACTGTTAAAAAAGGTAGAATATATACAGGCCCAACCTTCCAAACGATCATATCCAATAAATTCTTGGTGAATCATACAGTTGGATGTTTCTTATACTTTGTGGACAAATCGTAAAATAAAAACGAAGTGTTTAAAACCTAATTAGTAAGAAACAACACTCCGCCTTCTTTGTACTTACTTATTAAAATATTAGGATAGTATATTGGTGGGACGAGACGTTTAATACATGCTATGTAATATCTTCTGTTACAAATTATCAGTGACAATTTACCCCAGTGTATATGTGAAAAAATCAGTGATTTCACGTAAAAATATCTACAGGTTTTTGAAAATTCTAAAAGCTATATGAGGTATAGGCGATGGCAAATTCTTTAAGAATGACAGCTAATTTTGCTTTGTTTTTTAATATCATAAAAAGTGAGAAAAATATTTTTTTGCCTATGAAACCTTTCTTATTAAATCATGAATGTGTTGCTTGTATGAGTTCATTTCAAATAGGTAAAAAAGAATAAAGAAATAAATAGTAATTGGTATGTTTCTTTTTTTTACAGTAGGTGTAAGACGTCTTCGACTTGGATGCGATCGAAAGCCTTTGTCAGGTCTATAAAACATAGATATGTTGGTTTATTGTACTCGATGGCCTTGAACCGTGCCAATGAAAACTTTAGTGTTAAATAGAGAAGCAACTATTTATAGACTTTTAAAGCAACGAAAGAGTGGCAGTATACCAGAAGCACCTAAAACGTTAACAGGGAGACAACCCATTCATATAAACAATACTGTGAAACAATCGATTCGAAGAAAAGTTCAATCAATTTATTTACAAAAAAAAGATTTCTACTTTGGATAAACTTTTAGTAGACAATAATGAAGACGAATCTTTGCCAAACATTAACAGAGATAAATTATGGAAACCTTTACGTGAGTTATGATTCGTTTGTGCGAATAACAATAGAAAACTGCGCTCATAGAGAAAGAAGAAATTATTTTTGGAGGAGGCAATATTTAAGGGAAATTTGAAAATTGACGAGTAAAATGAGGAGAAAAAATCGATGCCATGTCTCTGAATGACTCTCTGTTCCTTTATACTTTCTCTTTTCATCCGAAATTCCTGAAATCAGTTGCCCTTTCATGAATTATTGTCATTTGGCAAAGAAAATACTTGTAAAAAGTTATACTCTGAATTTAGCACCAAATCAGGCAAAATGAAGACATGTGAGTGATGATATAAAAAAGACAGTTATTTTAAATTAATCAAAATTAGAGTTTTTTGTTTTTATAAATGAAAAATATTTAGTCCGGTTCTGGTAAAAGTCTAAATATAACTTTTACTTATTTGTCTGGAGAATTTTGGCAACCAGGGATTCATGTTTTTGTAATCTCTAACAAAACCTTTGTTGAAATCGGACTGTATGATAAATTCTATTTTCGTCACTTTTTGGACGTTTGCAATACAAAGATGGCTGATAACAAAAGAACAACAATAAACGAATTTGTTATTGTTAATATTTAAGCAGCGTATCTTTTCAATGAATACATACTAGATATACATAATAAAGGACATTATTTTGAGTGAAATTTGCCGAAGGTAGATTACTAAAAATGTCTATGTATTCTTTTCTGAATCAGGTATTGTGACTAGTTTTTATTTGCGTAAATACTTTGGAATAATATTTTATATTTCTATATGGACTTTGGTTAAGGCTTAACTACCTATATTGTTTCACTAGTCGCTCGTGTGCTTTGCGAGCCGTGGTCAATTCCTGCGCGTTTACTCCTCGCAGCTCTGCCTACAACATGTCTCCACCTTATGTTTGTCCTGTTTCCTATTTCCTATAGTTAGACCTTATCTGGGAGAGCAGTTTTCATTTGCTACTGACAGGTGCCCTCTTATATATGTCTAACGTCTGTTAGTAAACTTTACTTAATATACGTTAGACCTATTCTTGAGTTTGCCGGGCCAGTATGGAATCCAGATTTCAGTTGCGGTAAAATCCTACTTGAAAATGTTCAGCGTAAAGCCACAAGACTGGCATACGGTCGTGTAAGACGTAACTTTGAAGATATACTATTCATGGCTCATCTTACCGACATTCGAGCAGCGACGTCTTCGAGGTGACCTAATTATGTCCTTCCGTATTTTAAAACATAATTTTGGATCCTTAAGTACCATATTCACTTTAAATCAAGACGAAAGATTAAGAGGCCATCGTTACAAATTAAAGAGGGAATAAACTACTGCAAGGTGTGAACTTCTAATATTTAATATTCGGAACAATTTGGATCAAGACACCATATCGGAGCTAGTGTTAACATGTTTAAAGACAAACTTGATAGTGCCTTATTTTATTTAAAGGATTGTGTTATTTTCAGACCGCATTATTTATTTATTGTTTCACAATTTTTGTATGATGTACTTAATTGTTTAACTTCACTTAACTCTATAATTGATATTAGTTTTATAAGGATTTTTTTGCTTTTTGATCATAACAGGAGTTCGCTCCTCTGCCCTTATTTGTCATATAATAATAATAATAATTATTATTATTCAACTGTAGGTTGAAAATATGGTGCTGGGGTCTCAAAAGGGCCCACAACGTTGTTAAATATGATAACAAAGGAAACAGAGGATAACTGGTGAGAATTCGATCTCGGAAATATGATGAATGTGACATTAACTGTAACTAATGATGAAAATTGTACAGTTTGAGTTGCACGAGACTAACGTGAACTTGCTGTTTTCTTAAATACATTATTTTCTGGTCCACCATCATAGTATCGTTTATTGTCAATTTTTCAGTATTCTGTAATTTTCGTCATTTATACTGCATTTGCCATCATAGGGAAACACTGTTTTTTATTTGATAAAAATAATATTCTCTTCCATATCGTTCTACTAATGAGAGAGTCTGATTGTTTTTGTGCCCTTGTGTTTTTATGTTGTCATACACTAATTTATAAACACTCATGCATCAAAGCTCGGGCCCCACGTTGGGCGCCAATGTGTAACGAAAAGACTACCAAAGTCTAGCTCAGTCTCTCAAGTGTGAATTCGTCTGGTCTTAAACTATGAATTAAACCATGAATCCTTAGCTAATAGCAAATAAAATAATGATTTAACTAATCACATTTATTTAAAATAAAAAATAATATTTAAGTAGCAAAAACAACCCTGCCAGTGCTTTACATTAAATAAATTTGAACGATACACATGGCATCGATGATTATATTCAGTAAATATTCCATAAATTCTCCAATAAAGTATTTCAGAAATATCTTATAAATTCTCCAATAAAGTCAATAAACTCAAGAGAATTCTGGTAAAATGAACCTTATAATAATTTTTACCTTCTTTTATAAATCTCAGAAACAGACAAAAAACGTATCCCACTACGTTTGAAAGCTGATTGACAGAAGGTAAGTGGGAGACTGCAATGAAGTTTAGCATAGATGCTATAGGACGTATGCCTATGATGGAATTAGCTCTTCTGTCAACACAGAAAACAATATTTAGTCTATCGGACAGACAGAGAGAGGGTGAATATTTATTCAACGGGAAAGAAAGAGAGAAAAGAAAGACAGAGGGCGCCAACTAATTTTTGAAGAAAAAATAGTAAAAAAGAAACTGAAGGTAAAGGAATTAACAAATTAATAAAAAAATTAAAATAAAATAATTATTTAAATATAAATTAATAAAGATGTCATGTTTATAAGGTTACACAGGAGGAAACTTATAGTTTTTAGACTAATGGATAAGGACATAGAGAAAAAAATAATGAATAA